>CM053790.1:77434629-78034629 GCA_028749045.1 Cupressus sempervirens | reverse complement strand
ATATAAGGAAGAGGACACTTGAAAAATTGAATGCTAAAATGCTAAAAGGAAAGCTATCGAGGATTAAACACCTATGCCAAAGTTACAACACAATGTGAAGTTGATTTTAGATATAAAAAAGGAAAAAAGGAAACATGACATAAATCATTCCCAATTTTATGTTCACAACTCAAATGCTCTTCCATGGCCTAAGCTAAAACCATAATTACTGCATCCAAAATTAAGGAATAAAATATGATTATGTCCCCAATAGAGAATTTAAATGCAATTTTTTTAGATTCCACTTAGCACTGTGTCGATAAATTCAGGAAATTCTACTACCATGCAAATTAGCTTACATTGATTTCAAAGCTTATGCCCTAACAATAGTTGAAAGGTAAATTATTGTCAAAAAATGTGCTAAAAAAAAGAAACAGTACATATTTAGAATGAACATAGATATTGGCAACAATGAATAAACATATAATCCTCTTATACATAATCAAAATTATGGTAGAGATGAACTCAAGAAATCTAGCAATATAGGAGATGCTTAGCTAGATGTTCTAGCCATCTTGTGTGATTTGGTGAGAGGTTTTTGCAAGGGAATGATCCTCATGAGTTAACATATAATGTCTTAAAATAGTTAAGTGCTTCCCAGCTATGTCCAAGGCATCTACACACTGCAGGTATACTTTGCCTACTAATTTGTCTACATACCTGTATCCACAAGATTAGGACCCTTAAACTACTCATATAATGTCTTATAATAGTTAAGTGCTACCTAGCTATGCTCAAGGCATCTACACACTAGAGACATACTCCACCTACTAGGTTGTCTACATACCTGTATCCATAAGATCAAGACCCTTAAACTACTCACTCTAATAAATATGTAGTTTTGGTTTCTAATTATTTTGATATAGGTATATTCCTATAACCACTGGTGAGCTTTATTCACCTAATATAACTCTTTTCCATCATACACCCATTGAGGTGAATCATGTAGTGTTCTATAATTACAATACTATAATACCCTGATGCAACCTTTGTGTTGTAGTTTATATTTAATGTAAGCTTAACCTATATACATCCTAACTCACTCCTTATATAATTCAAGTGGAATACATACATGAAAAATGAGAGAGAAAAAGAGGAATCTACACACCAATAGGAGTTTCCATTGCATCCATGGCCGTGCTACTTGTTGAGTGAGTTTTATTGTTTTTCTATTATGTCAAGATCTCTCTGTGTATATACATATGTACATACATATAAATATATAGAGATGACAAGGGCACACACACACACACACACACACACACACACACACACACACACATATGTACATACATATTTATACATGCATACATTCATAAATACATACACATATACATACATACATATATAAATATTAGAAATAAGAATTAGTAGGGGGATGAAATAGTAATTTACAAACTTTAGTTGTTAATTGGATATTATTTCTTACTTTAAACTATACATAAAAATGTAATAAAGTAATACATAACAATAATATTAACTAAGCACAAAGGTAACTCATAACACCATATTTTGTTAACTAGGGAAACCCTAGCCAAGGAAAAATCTTGGTGGGGATGATACCCACTAGATAATATATTTATGTATAATTTTTGTGTTAGAGGATGGACCCTGTTAGGAGTCAATGGGAAAATTTAGTATAAAGATTCCTTGTTGGGAGACTTTCAATCCCTGTTAGGAGATTCCAACCCTGTTACAAGTTGTGCCAACCCTATTAGGAGTTGCAGTATAGTAGATGTAGGATGAGTCCACTGCCCAAACATGCACTTCCAATTATAAGAAGAGCTCACTACTTAAACAAGTAATTAGACTCCTAGAATATAGATTCTTCTCAGTTAGATCTTCTTCTATCTATAGGGTTAGTATTCCTAGACATTCTACTATTATTTTATCATTATCATATTTAGGTTTCCTACAATAATTTTCTCTATGACCCATACCATGACAATTATGATGATAAAAATCTGTAACATGATTAAATTACTTATTTTTACAATCTCTTTTCATATGACCTATTTCAATACATAAAAAACACTTACCTCTAAATTCATACCTAGTTTTCTTAGGAGATTCCACTGGCTTTGGTTCATCCAATATTTTGACTTCATTATCTTGTCCAACTTCTTTAAGTTTATCAAAAGATTGACTAGATTCAATATTATCATCATATTTATCTTTTTCTTTTAGATATGATCTAATCTCTGGTTTCTTTCTACACATGTTAAATAGATAACCAATACTTGTCTTATTATAAGTAGGTCTTTTTATTGACGTTGAATCATCAAGCTTTTCTTTGCTAGTATAAAGCTCCTCAAGTTTTTGCTTGCATTGAATTAATTCACCTTTTAGAATGGTATTGTACTTATGAGGTTCTTCATGATCTTCTTTCAATGTTTAAAGCTTAGATGTCTTCTTTTCCGAACTTGCTCTCAGATCTACCTTCTTAGTCTTCAAATCAATTTCACCTTTTCTAGGATCATTCCTCAAAGTCAACTTCAGATTTGTAATCTTCAATTCATGCTTCAAGATCTTGTACTCTATCTTTAGCTTTTAATAATAATCATCGCTAGTTTTAGATTTAGTATATTCAGGCTTGGATTTGAGATGTTTAATCTTTTTCTTCAATTGTCGAATGCATACTTTGGAGTCTTCATATTTGTCCTTCAACTTTTCTTTTTCTTTAGTAAGGAGATCAATTTGTTCAAGTACTTCTTCAAAGTTCTTCATCAAATCTTCCATATCCATAGGGATCTTACTCAAGTTGTTAGGCCTCTTCAAAGTAACTACACTCTGATACCAATTTTTAGAAATAGGAATTACTAAGAAGGGGGGTGAATCAATAATTTACAAACATTAGTTGCCAACTAGATATTATTTCTTACTTTAAACCATACATAACAAAGTAATAAAGTAAAGCTGAATTGTAACAATAACCAAGCACAAAGATAACTTATAACACCATATTTTGTTAACTAGAGAAACCCTAGCCAAGGGAAAATCCTAGTGGAGATGATACCCACTAGATAGTATATTGATATATAAGTTTCTTGTTAGAGGATGGACCTTGTTAGGAGTCAAGAAACAAATTTAGTATAGAGAGTCCATGTTAGGAGACTTTGAATCCCTATTGGGAGATTCCAACCCTATTAGGAGTTGTAGTATAGTAGATACAAGATGAGCCCACTACCCAAAAATGGTCATTGTCCAAACAATTAATCCAACTTTTGGAATATAGATTCTTCCTTAGTTCAATCTTGGATCACAAAATTTCTTCACAAACTTAACATATATCACAAAAGTTCACATACAATTTCTTAACACAATTTCTCCAAGATAGCGCACTTGAATTCACAATATGTCCTTTGAATAAATACTATGCCTTTACACAAATTGTTGCTAGGTTAGTTAAGACCACAATACACTTTTCCATCTTAGAGTAAACATCTAGGATGTTGGTCCTAATTGGACAAGTAATTATTTTGTAAATAAAATTATTCATTTCCTTTAATTCCATTTTCCTCTATCATTGGTAAAACATGAATATCTCTTTTATATATAGTCTGCACTATCTTCTGAGGTTATACATGTCATCATCAACATTTATACTATCTCCATCTAACTTCACTAATCATAATATGACAATAGAAACAAGTTACAAACAAAAAAATACACTATTCCATACCTAATTCATACTTAGATAATTTTCTAAGTACCAAAAGCTAAGTATCTTTATTTCCAAGGTTTCCTATTAAGCATGTATATCATGTGTTGCCATAAATTATAACAATTACATATCTCCATTAGCCAATCGTCAATATGTATGTATGTATGTATATACAAAGAGATCTTTTTTAAGGTACTAAGTGACTTTCCTCAAGATCCTCCACAAAAATAATGTAGACTAGGAAATATGGGTAGATTTCACAAGAAATTTTACAAAAACATATCACAAAAATATATTTTTAGAAAGAAACAAGCGATAAACTAGTTAAATGGGTCTACTTTTTGATTAGCTGGGTTGATGTATACATATATTTAACTAGGTTATGGATTCTCCAAGGGAATGAGCCTTGTAATTATGGAATTTACATAGAAGAAAAACTTGGTTCTTCAACTCCGTACACTCAACTCTTCACTAAAGTTATTCTTCTAGCACTAAGAATAGTTGCTACAAATTCTTGGGAGCCAAGGAACCCTAAACCTAAGCTACATTTTCTGGAGACATGGGAGAAGTTACTATTGGCTTAAGTACTTCATAACATTCTAGATCATATAGTGATGCTCAAATTAGCAGTAGCAATAGATACTTGGGATGTAGAGATCACAAGGGAATGACAATGAAATCCTAGATCTACACATGATATATGCATACATACATACACACATACATACATACATACATATACATACATGCATACATACTTACATACATATATATGTATGTATGTATATATTTATGTATATAGAGAGATCTTTTTTAAGGTGCTTATTATGTATTAGCTATGCAATAGAAAAATTGATCCAACTACATACATATTCTAGAATCCATATAATAAAACAATAAAACTCTCTCAATCTATGCTAAGTGACTTAGCTCATGATCCTGCAAAAAAATAATGTTGATTGTTTCTTTTATTGTACCTAATCTAATGATAGTTCTATAGAAATTTTTAATCAACTTAGCTAATCAACAACTAGAGCAGATTAATACCAATAGTAGATACTTGGGATCCTCACAAGGAGAGTGTGCTAGTACAATTCAAAACCTACAAAATTAAATCAAGTTATTTATTTACAATTCTTTTAAACCAATTAAATTTACTAGCAAACACAAAACAAATAATAACATAGTCCACTAGGTTTTCCAACATGTTCCTACATTGTTAATACCATGTGTTAGGTAGTTTTCCTGAATCAAATTGAAATCAATTTGGAATTTCAAAAATCCATATTTCTTGAGCACATAAAAAAAGTTAGAATTAAGAGGCCTAGGCAAGTAAACATGTTTCAAACCCAATTGCAAAATAAATCAATTGTTAAATATAGATACTATTTAAAATGATGAACAAATTTTCCCTTAACAAAATTAGATATATTCTACAATTCTATACAATTTTTAGCCAGATTTTCTTGTTATAAATCATGGAATTTAAGAAAAAACAACATAGATTTGAAATAAAAGTTTGTATTAGCCAAAATGAAATAAAAAGCAACTCAATTAGATATACTCTAGGATTTCTATTAAATAAAGAAATAGGTCTTATCACCTACCTGATTAGTTTGGAATTTTGTTCTCACTAAAAATCATAATATGTAAGAACAATTGTGCCAAAAAGAATGTAAAAATATGATAATCATAAAAAGATGATTATCATGCACAGTCATTTTTCTAAGCTCTTTTGACACAATCATTCTTACAATTTTTTGGCTCAATCTCCAACTGATTCGTATGTGTTTTGAATAATTATTCTTGGACTGTGAGTCAGGAAAAAGAGAAATATCAACTTGAAAAAGATGTACATAAATGCATTTAATTTTTAAACTTCAATTTTATAAACTTATAAAGAGAACCATAGAATTAAAAGAAACTATTGTGGTTTGTAATATTTGAAAATTATAGTTACAAGTGATAAAGTTATATATCTTTGATTCATAGAGCATAAATAATAGAAATGAAGTATTGCCAAAGGAACAAGCTCAACTCCCCCCACACATGTGGATGACACTATTAAGTAGAGAATAGTTAGATACATAAATACATACATACATGGTTAAGTGCTACCTAACTATATCCAAGGCTATCTAACTATGTCTAAGGTGTCTGTACACTAGAGGCATACTCCACCTACTAGGATGCCTACATACCTATATCTGTGGGATCAAGACCATTGAATCTAAGAGAGGGATGGGAGTGTGTGTAAGAGAGAGAGAATGGGATGGGAGAGAGAGTATGAGAGAGAGAATAGGGGATGGAAGAGAGTGAGAGAGAGTAGGTAGTGGGAGGGAGTGGGAGAGGGAGAGAGAGGGGGATGGGACTGTGTGTAAAAGAGAGAGTAGAAGATGAGAGAGAGTGTGTGAGAGAGAGAGTAGGGTGTGGTAGAGAGAGAGTATAGGATGGGAAAGAGATACTGGGAGTAGGGGATGTGAGAGAGAGAGTAGAGAGGGAAAGAGTGAGAGTGAGAGTGAGAGAGAGTAGGGGATGGAGAGAGAGAGTAGATAGTGGGAGAGGGAGTGGGAGAGGGAGAGAAAATGAGAGAGAGTAGGTGGTGTGAGAGGGAGTGGAAGAGGGAGAGCAAGAGACAGAGTAGGGTATAGGAGAGAGAGAGCTAGAGAGAGTAAGCACTGGGACAAGGAGTGGGAGAGAGAGATAGATAGAGAGAGAGAGATAGAGAGAGAGAGAGAGAGAGAGAGAGAGAGAGAGAGAGAGAGATGGGGGAGGAGAGAGAGTGAGAGAGAGTAGGGGAAGGGAGATGAGAGAGTGAGAGAGAGTAGGGGATGAGAGAGGAGAGAGAAAGAGAGTAGCCTAAGAGAGAGATTAGAGGATGGGAGAGGTCTAGACAATAAGAGAGTAGGTGATGGGAGAGGGAGTGGGAGAACGAGAGTGAGAGAGAGTAGCTTGAGAGAGAGAGAGTAGGTGATAAAGTGTGAAATAGAGTAGGCAGTGGGAGAGGGAGTGCGAGAGGGAGAGAGGGAGAGAGAGAGAGGAGATGGGATTGTGTGTAAGAGAGAGAGTAGGGGATGAGAGAGAGTGAGAGAGAGTAGGAAGTGGGAGAGGGAGAGAGACAGAGAGAGGGGGAATGGGAGTGTATGTAAGAGAGAGAGAGTAGGGGATGGGAGAAAGACTAAGAGAGTAGGTGGTCAGAGAGGGAGTGGGAGAGGGAGAGTGAGAGAGAGAGAGGGGGGATGAGAGTGTGTGTGTCTATGAGAGAGAGAGTAGGAGATGGGAGAGGAGAGAGAGTGAGAGAGTAGCCTTAGAGAGAGAGTAGGGGATGGGAGAGAGAGATTGAGAGAGAGTAGGGGGTGGGAGAATGAGAGAGAGTAGGGGATGGGAGGAAGGGATAGAGAGAGAGAGAGAGAGAGAGAGAGAGAGAGAGAGAGAGAGAGAGAGTAGGGGATGGGACAGAATGTGAGAGAGAGTAGGTAGTGGGAGAGGGAATGGGAGAGGGAGAGATAGAGAGAGAGAGGGGGATGGGAGTGTGTCTAAGAGAGAGAGTAGGGGATGGGAGAGAGAGAGTGAGAGAGAGAGAGTAATTGATGGGAGAGGGAGTGGGAGAGGGAGAGTGAGTGAGAGAAGGGGGATGGGAGTGTGTGTCTGTGAGAGAGAAAGAGTAGGGGATGGGAGAGGAGAGAGAGCAAGAGAGGGAGAGTAGCCCAAGAGAGAGAGATTAAGGGATGGGAGAGATTGAGAGAGAGTAGGGGTTGGGAGAATGAGAGAGAGTAGGGGATGGGAGAGAGAGTGAGAGAGAGAGTAGGCAATGGGAGAGAGAGAGAGAGTGAGAGAGAGGTAGGGGATGGGAGAGAGAGTGAGATTAGGTGGTGGTATAGGGAGTGGGAGAGGGAGAGTGAGAGGGAGTAGGGAATGGGAGAGAGAGTGAGAGAGATAGAGTAGGCAGTTGGAGAGGGAGTGGGAGAGTTAGATAGATAGAGTAGTCTAAGAGAGAGAGTAGTGGATGGGAGAGGAGAGAGAGTGAGAGAGTAGCCTAAGACAGAGTAGGGGATGGGAGAGATAGACAATGAGAGAGAGAGTAAGTGGTGGAAGAGGGAAATCAAGAGAGAGAGTAGGGGATGGGAGAGGGGAGAGAGTGAGAGAGAGAGTAAGGAGAGAGAAAGTAGGGGCTGGGGGATGGTGTGATAGGGAGAGATTATTTTTTACATAGTGCATACACACTATAGTGCATACATGTTTCGTAGTGCATAGATGCTATAGTGCATATGCACTATATGAAAACACCAAAAATGGTCATAATGAAAGTTTGGGTCCCTACTGATCCATATTCTTTTTTTTATTATTGTGTATTCTATTGTTTCGACAGAAAACATGGGTTTAATGCTATTGGAAGTTAGCAAACACTATTTGAAGGATTTTTTGAACATCTTTCATTCTATTTGAAGCTAGAAAACACCAAATTCAATCATTGGATACACTATTTGAAGGATTTTTGAATATTCTTTCTATAGAAAAGGTTAGTGCAGTCCTCTTTAAATATTCTTTTTTATTATATAGAGACAAATTTGAATATAATTTGACATGTTGTTTAATATATAGTGAATCCATTAAAATTTTTATGTTTCAATGAATTGTTGTTTTGAAATGGTTAGAAATTTGACAAGTTGTTTAATATGTATTGTGTATTCATTGAAAGAATTGTAATTTGTATATGTATTTGAATGATTTGTAATTTAAAAATTATAATTAATTCAGATGTTTGAATAATTTGACATATAGAAATCATCATCATGCTAAGGAAGAAACTAAAAATTCAAATAATGGAAGAGAGGGCAAGAGATTTGGAAATTAAAAGGGATAAAATGAAACTACTATGTGAATAAAGAAAATTGCAAAGAAATAATGAAGAATTGTCTTTTGAAGAGGAACAAGAGCCATCGATAAAAAGAAACAAAGAGGAAGAACTAGAAAGAAAAAGAGAACAAATGAGACTATTATTCTCAGGAAGACAATTGAATTGTGAAGCTACACCATCTTCCAATGTTGGAATCATATCATCATCTCATGTTGAAGAGATGCTAATTTTTACATTCGATGATGTGCACACTCCATCATGTCATGTTGAAGGCACAACATCATCATATCAAGTAGATGATATTCCATCTTTTGCATCTTATTGCCAAGACACATCATCTTCTATTCAAAGTATGCAAAGCACTCAACCTTATGTTGATGTTCAAACTATTGAGGGAATAGAAGAGATTATAACACCTTCTAGATTTCATTTTAAAAGACCAAAATATTTGATTGATATTAATACTAACATTTTGATATCAATGCCTGACAAGATTAGCAAGTGTACTTGTCAAAAAAAAGTTAATCGTATGTGGAGATTATTCTTTGAAGAATTAATTATTATAGGTCAATGCCAATTATTTATTGAAATGATGAGAAATTTTAAATTTAAGGCTATCATGAAGATTCTTGGGCTAAGAATGATGGATGATTCAAATGAAAAAAGAATTGTAAAGATTTTAATGAGTGCTTATGACAAAGTGGGTTCTAAATCATGCAAAAAAGATAGTAATATCACAAGATGAGTACTTACATCAATAATAGTAAGTACCCAAGTAAAGAAAGCTCAACTCATGAAAAGATAAGAATAACATTGAAAATTAGTAGAGGTACATTAAAGAGAGCCATGTTAAGGTGTGAGAGATTGGAAGATCCAACAAAAAATGAGTTATGGACATTTAGTGGTAGACTACCACAAAAGGATAAAGAAATTAGTGAAGCTTTGACATCATTGATCAAATATTTTTGGACAAATAACACACGTGTTTTCCCTAATCAAAGACATGTTGTAAGAAGGAGGATTGGTGGCCAAAATCGCAACCAACATGTGAAACATTTTTTTGACTTAACTTAGACACAATTTTTTGCAAAATTTATTGGTATGTATCCTTAAATTTGAATAAGTCAAAGATTTTTTGAGATAGATAAACCTTTTTATCTGAAGATAAATCACACATGCATAACTTGTTGTAGGATACATATGGAATTTTCTAACCATTTTGATGTTTTTAGGCATATATGTGTGCTTTTGTATTCTAAGTTTATTTTGCAAGATTGTGACATGAATGAGCCACGTATATCTTCAAGGGAGCTCAAATCCAACATTTTATGTGAAATAGGGGATGACCAACAATTTTACAAGACATAATGCTTGGATGGTACATACTTATTTTGTGGTTCTTTACAACTTTTATAAACTAGTGAACATATGGATAGTACACATGCAACTGAAAATGAAATAGTAGATTACGAAAAATATAAAATAGTGACATATGCTCTAAAAGATGGGAAACAAGATAAAAGATATGATTTAGTCATTGAAAAGATTCTAGTGTATGAGTTCATGAATATTTTTCATGAAAATATTATTTACAAGTATGTAAGGCATACACATAGAGCTCAATGCTTGAATTTGCAATTCAAGTTGTGCAAGGATATGTTTCTACTGGATACCATTGTTTCTATTGTAGACTTCACAAAGAACTACATTGTACAACTAGAAAATGAGGTAAAAGAAAAGTATTATACTTATCAACAGGTTTCCATATTTTTTCACATAACATTCATGCATTCACCTACAAGTATAGAGGGTAATAGGAAGATTTTAAGGGAGTACCATTTTTGCATCAGCAATGATCGATCACATTCTACAGAGTTTTTACATGGTTGTATTTAACTATTTTATGGAGATTTGGCTAATAGGGGCATACCATATCATCAACAAATTATTTAATTAGATAATTGTACATCTCAATTCAAGAACACATAGATGTTCTATTGGTTAAGTATGATGCACAGGTTGTCTAAAATTCAATATATGTAGAATTTTACAAAGGCTATTCATGGAAAGGTAGAGCATGATGATGTAGGTGCATGCATCAAAAGAGCCTTATCTTGTGAAGAACTAAAGGACATAGATGGAGCACTATTGATAGATGCAAAATCCATCATCTAGTGGTGTAATACTACAATAGGTTTAGGTAAGGAAGGTGAGTCTATGATACATAGATTTTTTTGGTTGATAGATAATACTAACATTGCACCATATGAGGATTATTGCACAATAATAGGATCAAGTGAGTTGCACTCTTTAGAAGCTCTGATGTAGGTTCATGGAGTATCCGTACACAAAAAATGGCATGTTATTTTCCATCATATGCAAAGAAAAATTGGGATGAGTGTGAGTCAACTAAATGGGTGGACAAATGGGATATACAAGTTTTGGACCAAATTGACACCTATCATCCCCCACAAGAACTGAAAACGGTAGAGATAGATTCATCCATTAAATTTGACCACTTGTATGATCTAGTGCAACCTAGTAATATATATATATATATATATATATATATATATACATATATATATATATACATATATACATATATATAGATATATATACATATATACATATATATATATATATGTATATATATATATATATGTATATATATATATGTATATATATATATATGTATATATATATATATATGTATATATGTATATATATCTATATATATGTATATATGTATATATATATATGTATATATGTATATATATATGTATATATGTATATATATATACATATATATGTATATATACACATATATATGTATATATATATATATATACATATATATATGTATATATATATGTGTATGTGTATGTGTATGTGTATGTGTGTGTATATATATATATATATATATCTTTGTAATTTCAATATGTAACTTTATAACTTTTACCTAAGTATTTTCTGAATAAATGATCACATTTTGTACATTTATCATTGTAGGCCATGTTTTTGTTTTTATTGCACCTCAAGACAATGAAGAATGGATAGATTATTATTTGTATCATCGTGTCCAAGCCAAACAAAAATTGGATCACTCAGTTATAGATGGTGAAGGTTTAGAGTACCATATAGGTGTGGTGGTTGTAACTAGCACATGACTGAGATGATATTCTATGAAAAACCCAAACTTGTGGTTATTCAAGTATTAACAAACTGAGAGGAAGATTCTTCATTATTCAAATCTTGTTGTCACATCAAATGTCCACTTGATAAAATATAGTGTAAAACTACATAATAAGACTCTTTGGAAAGTTTGCAAGTCAAACCATGAGGCAATACTTGAGACATTAAAATGTAAAGTAGATCTAGTTGGTTCATTAGATTGAATAAGGAGAGAGAGAGAGAGAGAGAGAGAGAGATCTAAGCCAAAGAGACACAACCCTCCAATAGGTAATAAATAGTCATTCTAAGAATCTAAAGAAAGTGCATCCAATAAAGAAAAGGAACATCATTGAAGGATATATGTGCATATGTGAACATTAACCAATAAAAAAATATAAAGGAATACATATATTGAGTATTGTATACAACCAAGATTTTTCCAAACCAAAGGCAATAAGTCATTCATAATAGTTAGACAATTAAGAACTATATATATATATGAACCTGATTATTCTAACATATGTATACAATATTATTGACCAAATTAGAATTAGCAAAATGATATTTCTCATGATCTCCATTACAAAAGCTCATGGAAGCTTTGCAATTTTAATAGTTATATTTTTTAGTCCCAAAAATAGACATTACAGATATTGCTCACTAAACCTTTACAATAGAAAATGTTTACAGAAAATGGCATCTACTTGTATGAGGACATTATATATTATAGAAATCACACATCAAAGAAGTTGGCTAGCTGCTCAAAAAATGGTAATTAAATGCAAGTGGAATCATAAAGATACCTTAATAAACTAGTACCCCCTTTACTCAAGAAACATCTTGGTCATCTACTTGGCTGGGACATGTTTGGGAACTAACAATCTCCATTTAAACTCAAGTCTCCATTTAAAGGTGGCAATAAGCTTTTTGTTGTTTGTTAAGATCATTAATATATTTTGATATATGCATAAGGAATTAATTGGTTGGTTAGAAGCTTAAGGATAGGTGTTTGATTTGATTGTAAGCACATGTGTGCTTTTGGAGACCTACAATGGTCACTGGGAATGTATGAGCTAAAGTTGCTAGCAACTTTTTAAAAGTTACTTAGCAACTTTTCTTATTCTTTTTAATTTTACAAGTTTAATAAGAGGCTGAAAATCCCTAAAAAAACACAAATACCAATGGGAAGAATATAAAGGTGATGATAAACCTTAAACCAAGAGTTGGTAAAAATCATTATAAGACTAAAGTTCAAAACAATAGACTATATGCAACAATTTTTGAGGAACAATCACTTTCATGACTGATTTTTTGTGAATAGAGTGGAGTTTTCTATAAATTTTCAATGCATTATTGTTGAAGAGTTTCTTAGACTTCATTTGTGTGAATTAGTTTAGATTATTATAGTTTTGGTAGTGTTTCATAAAATTCTTTTCAAACTGTACATTGTGCTACCAGTTTTGGCATACCATGTAAATTAGGGGTTGTATCTTTGGTTTCCACTATGGGAAAACCATGGAACCTTGGAATATTGAAGTGTAGACCCCATTTTGTTTGTACAAAAGTGAAGGTCCCTTGGATGCACGTGCATCATATTTTTGAGCTTGCCCTAGGTGAATACAATAGTATCCAACTAGGAGTGGACAATAACAAGTTGGCTCTAGAATGCAGAGGAGTGAGTTTTAAGGTAAGACCTTTGGAGGGATTCAAGAGGTATTATTTTGTGAAGGAGAAGTTTTGATAAGCTTGGGAAGAAGTTTAAAAAGTGAGGATCTTAGTGAACCCTCAAAAGCCCTTAATTTTTGCATAATTGCTATACAACTTTTTGGTGGCTCAAGACTCCAAAAATCCTTTAGGGTTGGTCATTGGAAACAACCTTAAGGAAAAGTTGGTAAAATCCCTATAAATCCACAAGGAGGCCTAATAGGGGCTCCTCTAGTAGCCCTGTTAGAGCTTATGTTGGTGAAAAAGCATAAATGACCCTTATAAGCTTGTAGAGACTTGATTACTAGAGAGAAAACTTGAAATGCTAAGGAGTTTGAATTCTTGACTTGGTGGGTAGGTTTGGGTAGGTCAGGGGATCCTTAACTATGAAGGAATCCTAGAGACCATTAGAGGTGTTAGAAGAACACTTAGACCTAGTTGAGGATTAGGAGCATAGACTCACTAGTCTATCCCAAGCTTCCCCGTCACATGCCTAGCTTCAGTATCTTGGCTTCCCAAGTTGTATAAATGCAAGACCATTGATAAATAGGAATTTCTAATTGAAAAATTTGTAGTGCTAGAATGAAGTGTGTGACCAAATTCTTTTCCTACTAATGAGCCAATTTGAGGCTTCACTTCACATTTCTCATGGACAACTCTATAGCACTTTTTACTTCTCTATCTAAAAGGTTTGTGTCATTGTACATGTGCACTCTTTCCCAATAGTTTTAGCTTTTGTCTCTTTATCCTAAGTAATTGGCATACCTTAGATGGCACAAAGATAACCATTTTCTTTTGAAATTCCCTTTTCTCTTAGATCGATCTCTCTATTAAGTAGGTTTTTCATATTTTCCTTTGTATATTTAATATATGTAGCTGTAATTTTGTTGTATATATTTCTCTATATATTAAGCTTTCCTCCATAGGAATGAGAAGGCATCAAGAGTTAGGCCAATTGTTGGTCACTGTATTAAAATGGTAGTCACTAGATTTCACTTGTAGGACTTGGAAAAGGTTCCAAACTATTAAAAACCAACAAAAAACACCTAATCCTAGTAAATCTTGATCAAAAACTCAAAAAGAACCAAATTTTGTCTAACTAGGAACTTTTGCTCATATCTTGCACAAAGTGGCCTAGGCATACATATCTTGCTCATATCTCTTTCACTATGCATCATGGGATTGAACTATTTATTCCATTAGCTCTGAGTGGCTAGGTAAACCCTATTACCAAGCTCCTCCTATCCCATTGACCACTCAAACATTCTTAGGCATGTCAAACTGAATCATCCCTAAGAGTCCCCAAATGTGATGGGGCAGCAATCTTTGATGAAGCATATCTTAGAGCTCATACAAGTTAAGGATGAAACTATAGGTGTTATATGACTATGTTGCAAAGACCTATAATAGCCTTTCCCACTTTTTGGAGATCTTATTTTGTTTTGATTTTGTGACCCCATCTTGGGTGATGCTAAAACTTGTAGCGTTGGCCAGTAGAAAGTTACCAACTGTTTAATCTCCCTCACCATTCCTCATGGGATTGAACTATCTATTTTGTTAGCTATGGGTGGCTAGGTAAACCCTAGCTCCAAGATCCTCCTATCCCATTGAGTGCTTGAACATTCTTGGGCATGTTGAACCGAATCGTCCCTAAGAGTCACTAAGTGTCATATGACAGTGATCTTTGACAAAGCATATCTTAGAGCTCATGCAAGGTATGGATGTGATTCTAGGTGCTATAGGACCGTGTTGTGGAGACCTACAATAATCTCTCTCACTTTTTGGAGATCTTATTCCATTTTGATTTTGTAACCCCATCTTGTGTAATGCTAAAACTTGTAGTGTTGGCCAGTACAAAGTTGCCAACTGTTGAATCTCTTTCACCTTTTTTTGTGGGATCAAACTATCTATCCTATTAGCTTTAGGTGGTTGGGTAAACCCTAGTCCCAAAATCCTCCTATCCTATTGAGAACTTGAGTGTTCTCGGGCACGCTAAATTGAATTGTCCCTAAGAGTCACTGAATGCCATAGGGTAGCGATCTTTGATGGGGTATATCTCAAATATTATATAATGTATGGATGTGATTCTAGGTGCTATAAGACCATGTTGCAGAGACTTACAATAATCTCTCAGTTTTTGGAGATCCTATTCCATTTTGATTTTGTGATCCCATCTCGAGCGATGCTAAAACTTGTAGTGTTGGTCAGTGCAAAGTTGTCAATTGTCAAATCTCCCTCACCATTTCTCATGGGATCAAACTGTCTATTCCATTAGCTCTAGGTGGATAGGTAAACTCTAGCACCAAGCTCCTCTGGTCTGATTGAGTGCCTGAACATTCTTAGTCATGTCAAATCAAGTTCTCCCTAAGAGTCAAAAAATGCCATAGGGCAGCAATCTTTGACAAGGCATATCACAGGGCTCATGTAAGGTATGGATGTGATTCTAGGTGTTATAGGATTATGTTGCATAGATCTACAATAACATCTCTCATTTTTTGAAGATCTTATTCCACTTTAATTTTTCGACCCCATCTCAGGTGATGTTGAAACTTGTAGTATTGACTAGTACAAAGTTGCCAACTATTTAATCTCTCTCACCTTTTGTCATGAAATTGAACTATCTATTACATTAGCTTTGTGTGGCTAGGTAAACCCTATCCACAAGCTTTTCCTATCCTATTGAGTGCTTGAATGTTCTTGGGCATGTCAAAACAAATCATCCCTAAGAATCACTAAATGTCACAGGGCAGTGATCTTTGATCGGGCATATCTTAGATCCATGCAAGGTATAGATGTGATTATAGGTGCTATAGGACCATGTTTTAGAGACCTACAATAACCTCTCTCACATTTTTAAGATATTATTCTATTTTAATTTTGTGACCCCATCTTAGGTGATGCTAAAACTTGTAGTGTTGGCCAATATAAAATTACCAACTACCAAATCTCCCACACTGTTCCTCATGGGATCAAACTATCTATTCTATTAGCTTCAAGTGGCTAGATAAACCCTAGCCCCAAGCTCCTCCCATATTATTGAGTGCTTGAATTTTCTCGAGAAAGAAAAATTGAATCGTCCCTAAGAGTTACTAAATGCCATAGGGTAGTGATCTTCAACAAGGCATATTTTAGAGCTCATACATGGTATGGATGTAATTCTAGGTGCTATAGGACCATGCTATAGAGACCTACAATAAACTCTCTCACTTTTTGGAGATCTTATTTCAATTTTATTTTGCAATCCCATCTCAGGTGATGCTAAAACTTGTAGTGTTGGCTAATACAAAGTTATGAACTGTCTAATCTCCCTCACTATTCCTAATGGGATTGAACTATCTTAGCTCAAAATGGCCAAGTAAACCCTAGCACCAATCTCTTCCTATTCCATTGAGTGCTTAAACATTCTTGAGCATGCCAAATTGAATCATCCCTAAGTTTTACTAAATGCCATAGAGCAACAATCTTTGATATTTAGTATCTTAGAGCTCATATCAAGTATGGATGCAATTCTAGGTGCTATAGGACTGTGTTGCAAAGGCCTACAATAACCTCTTTTTTTTTTTTGAGATCTTATTCCATTTTGATTTTGCAACCCCATCTTAGGTTATTTTGAAACTTGTAGTATTAGCTAGTACAAAGTTGCCAACTACTAAATCTCCCTCACCATTCCTCATGGGATTGAACTATCTATTCCATTAGCTCTAAGTACTTGGGTAAACCCTAGCCCCAAGATCCTCACATCCCATTGAGCACTCAAACATTCTCAAGAATGCTAAACTAAATTGTCCCTAAGAGACACAAAATGCCATAGGGTAGCGATCTTTGATAGGGCATATCTTAGAGCTTGTGTGAGGTATGGATACAATTCTAGATTCTATAAGACTATGTTACAGAGACCTACAATAGCCTCCCTCACTTTTTGAAGATTTTATTCTATTTTGATTTTGTGACTCCATCTCGAGTGATGCTAAAACTTGTAGTATTGGCTAGTACAAAGTTTCCAACTATTAAATCTCTCTCACCTTTCATCATGGGATCAAATTGTCTATTCTATTAGCTCCCAATGGCTAGGTAAAAACTAGCTTCAAGCTCCTCCCATCCTATTTATTCATCAAATATTCTCAAGCATGTCAAATTGAATCATCTCTAAGAGTCACTAAATGCCATTGGGCAACGATCTTTGACTATGGCAACTGGATATGTTATCTCATCCAATGATGGAGACTTGTGATAAAAGGTAAAGAGGTGATCATACACCTCATTTTGAACATGTTATTCTTTTATGGCAATAAATTAATCATTCTTTGTAAGGTCAAGGAACTTTAGGTCACCTATATGCCCAAGTTGCCTTAGTCCTAACAATTTTTTTTATTGTTGTCATTTTTGTTAATGTGTTGACTCAATAAGTGTTTTGAGATTCATTAAACCTTATATAGGTCGTATGTGTTTCCAAAAACCACTTGGTTAATTTCTAGAAAGATTTAGTGCAAAAATTGCATTTTGCAATAAAAGTTGGTGGCAACTTTTTGCCAATTTTAACATTTTTTTGGAAAATGTTGAAATTATCCCTATAACCAATGAAAGAAACTAGTAATTGGTTGTAATGGATGTTAAATGATGAAAATAAATTCTATGAATTTAGAGGAGGCATAAGATGTTGGTGATTATTAAGTTTTTTTTATATGGCAAGGAATCACTGCTAATGCTAAACTTATATGTAGGATCATTGAGTTATTATAAAATATCATTACTTTCTGTTTGGAATAAAAAACTCATACTTTGTTAGAATGAAACACCACTTTATCTACATATTATCATTGAATGGAGTTAGTGGAAGATGTTAAGGATCTTTTTGATTGTCTTAATAGCCATTTCATGAGTTTGAAACATAATCACTTCCCTTTGTGAAGAGTTGTCCAAAAATCAACAAATTATACGTTGTTGCAAAGAAAATACAATCATAGAATGTTGGAAGATTTTTTTCACTCATAGGATGTTGAAGAATCTCTCGGAAGTATGGAATAGATAATAGATTGAAGTTTTTGAGATAGTTATTAGGTGTTCCTTGAAGTGTCTAAGGTGTTAGTTTGAAGCAAAAAGTTCATTCTAATCCATTTCTCAATTTTTAAAATATTTTTTTCCCTTATTGCTTCCCAAGTCTTGAATAGGAAAATTAATCAAGTAGTTTTTTGAAGTTGGATAGAAGTTTGATTAATGTTGTAATCAAGTTGGAAAGAGTCTTTGAAGACACCTAGGAAGGTGGGAAATGTAGTTATCCTTAAAAGTGTTCTTGTTGGGAATCCACTAGCTTTTGGTGTGAGCACTCTACATCATTTTGGATGCAAATTAAATTAAAATAAAATACATGTTCAATGTACTTAAAACATAAAAAAGAAAAAACAAGATATATATTATGATAACCAATAATGTCATACATGAACAAACATATAATATATTATGATAACCAATATTGTCATACGTGAATGAATATATAATATATTATGATAACCAATGATGTCATATGAACAAACATATAATATATTATGATAACCAATTATATATATATATATATATATATATATATATATATATATATATATATATATATATATATATATATATATATATGTCCACTAACATAAAATCTAACATATATGTCCACTAATGCCTATACATATGTGTCTATCAACTATATCTTCTCCTTCTCATGAGGGGAAGGAAAAAAATCCCTAGAGGTCTTCGGTCATCATGTGGAGGGAGATAATGAGGATAATGGGGTTTTCCTCACACACACACACTCGTCCTCTTGTTTAGGCTCTTCTCTAACTTGAGCTGATATAAACAAAGCAAAAATGAATTAATAAATTATTATACATTGAAATCAATTATATGTACACATAAAATTAATTATTTTCTTACCGCCATCAAATAGTCACTATGTATGCCCACCTCAAAGGCTTGGGGATGATCTAGTGCAATAAGGCCCTAAAAAATTCAATCAATATAATCACTTATTTATAACATTTGAAATTCCAATACTAACTATTATAAACAACAACTAAAACCAAGAAAATTCTTTCATACCTTGGTCAGTGGCTCTAAACTAGCCATCATTGCAGCAACTCCATGATTGATGGACTGGCAAAGATGAGGAGGAGTCTCAGACATCAACATCTACATGTAATATATTAAAATTTACATGTAACATGAAACAAGAAACAAATGTGCCTCTATCAAGCTAATATTGTGTCTAGGTTTAGAGTTTCTTGTGAATGTCGATGGTCCAATAGAGATCTGATGCACATGCATAATTTTTTTTTGTCAATCCTTCATATGATTAATTGATAAATATATGTATTAATTTAAATGATTAAATCAATACATACCTCTTGACTGCTCCATGGGACAAAAAATGGGGCTGGGGAATCTGTACTAGGGCCAAAAACACTCTTACTCTAAATTTTGAATAATTTCAATACATGCTAATTAACTAGTTGTTCTCTATACATACAAAATGTGATCAAATTAGTTTAGTATAATTGTAATTTACCTATATGTCAATGCCAAATGTGTCACTCAGGAACTCATTAGTGACTAACCCATCATTCATATTGTCTCCAACATGACTGCCAAATGTGCATAAGGATCCACATGATGTGCACATGTGACCATGATGCACAAAAGGCTTCTCCTCGACCAATGGACTAATGCAATGAATGAGGGTCGGCATAAAAGCATTGATAGTCCCTTGAGTGTTGCTCTCTATATGTTCCTTTACAACTAAAGGAATAATCACATGCTCACCTTGTGGCTTGACAACATGTGCCCTAACTAAATTAGGGTCAGGACGTGCCCCCGACCTCTCAAATGATGAACCCCACTCTACCCTGAGATTCTAATATATCAAATAATTGAGAATCTCCCCAAGAAAAAATTCACAATACAAACCTTATGAATATTGTAGGGAGGGACATCAAAGAACATCCACCATCTACCCCAAAAGTTATTTATAATACCATCATGTATGTACTAATAGATGGGGAACCTTTTAGTTGTATGTTTAAAAGTGTCTTATTCTCCAAGCTTTTGCACAAATGCTACCTTCTTCTATTTCCTTTTTTTAACATCTTTATATGATAATTTTTTTGCATAATATCTTCTTTATTCATCTCTCAACATATTCCAAATATCCAACTAAGCACTAACAAAAGCTACATGGGTCAGAATGGACTCAAGGGAGGATGCCAATTGTGCTCTGATTGGATTGGTTTGTGCATAAGCTATCAACTTACCATTGAGTGCTTCTAATTCATTTTTCCCTCTTTCTATTTCATTCATTATGTTTTCTTGGGTGCCAAGAGGTGGTCTTCCAATTGGAGGTTGCAGAATTTATTTCTCTTCTTGTGGAGGGTTTTGATTTGGATCTTATAGAGGGTTTTCATTTTGATTTTGTTGATCTAGCTGGGGATTTGGTAGTTCACTATTCACATTTCTTGATAAGAAACTAAGTGCAATCTAAATAAATAAACAAATTTAAAGAAAATTTGAAAAAACCTACAAAACAATGTAAAAACTTACAAAAAAATGCAAAAACATATTAAAGTATCCAAAAACAAGAGTATAAAACATACTACATGATCTTGATCTTGATCTTTAGCGATGAGGAGGCATTTTGAGGAGGAAGGTGACAAAATTCTTCAATGTTTCCAATCCACATGCACATTGATGAGGAGAAACAATGTAAAAAGCAAAACTAATAAAATGGGCTGCTAGTTTGTAGCCCATATATAAAAATTTTGAGTTTTCTTAAGCACGTGTGCACTATAGTGCATACATGCTATGGAAAATCCAAAATAAAATTTTATGTATCATGTTTTTCACACCATAACTTGGTGCACTTACCCCATGTGTACATACATACATATACAAAAATCATAGTGGCACAACAATGACATGCAGATATCACAAGGGCATAGAAACAAAATGCAATGATCACATGATCACAAGGGCATGGAAATGAAATCCTAGATCTCCACTAATCTCCAAAATCCACAAGATTTATCTAATACATACATACATACATATATATACACACAAATACATACATGCGTACATAGATACATACATTTGTATGTTCAATTTTGTCACCTTGGAAAACTATATTTGATCTTGCTAGCTGGGAATAGTTGATTGTTCATTTTAATGTACCTAACTTGATGATAGTTTTAAAAGAACTTGTAATCAACCAAAATAATAAGCAACTAGACCAATTTATCTAGGTTATGGCTTTTTTTCCCTAAAACTATCTACTATGATATGTTATTCTAAAATTTCTTTCCCATTTTTCCTAGTTTGCACATTATTTTTGTGCAGGATCTTGAGCTAAGTCAGTTAGCACAGGTTGAATGAGTTTTATTGTCTTATTATCTAGATTCTGGAATATGGGCCTTGTGTTATCAATGGCTTTGTTCAATTCCTAACTTTAATGAAGTAACAAAGTGGTTTTTAGTGTGGCAAGGACTATATATTGAAGAGGAAACTTGAAAACTTGAATGTTGAAATGCTGAAATGAAAGCTATCATGGATCAAACACCTATGATAGAGTTGCAACACAATGTGAAGTTGATTTTAGATATTTTTAAAAAAATGACATAAATCATTCTTGGTTTGTTTTGATTATGGAGAGCTACATGTGAAAGAGGGTGGATAGCTCTAAACGAGGGTGTAGAGCTCGAAACATTGGTGGAGATTTCATTGTTGTGCCCTTGTGATCATTACATTTCATTGCCTTGCCCTTATGATCAATGCATTTCATTGGCATGTCCTTGGTGGAGATCAATGGAGATCTAGGATTTCATTTCCATGCCCTTGCGATCTCTAAATTTCATTGTCATGTCCTTGTTCTACAATTTGGTTGTTGTATTGTGCCCTTGCTATCTTTGTACCCTCTGTAGTTCACTACAACATTTGGGGTCAAATTGCAATGAGAATTTGCGATAGTGGTGTAATTTTTGGTGTTCGGGCCCAAATGTAGTACTGCTTTCTCTATGATTTTTTTCAAGGGGAGAAGAGGTACCTATGTAAATGTTCTTTTCTTTTCCTTCTAAACATGTCTCTTTATATTTTCCCCAATAGGTGATTAGAAAAGCTTCTCTTTATGTATATGTATGTGTATATATACATATATACATATACATATGTATATAAATACATACATACATATACATATGTATATGCATTATACATATATACATATACATATGCATATACATACATACATATACATATGTATATACATACATACATACATACATATATACACATACATACATACATCTGCATATGCAATTTTTTCAACTTGGAAAATTATATTTGATAATATAATTTATAAGAAGATTTATGCATACTTAGTTTGGTATGAATAGTTTCAATTGAATTCAACTAAGGAGAGTGAGTTTTCTCATGATGATAATGGCTCCATGTATTGGGTCTTTACATGAGATAGACTTACAAAAGATTAGATGTTGTTTATGAATATGAGATTATTCATCTCTTAGAATGGTAGATTGGGAAAGTTAGAAAAAATTAGAGTGTTAGTTGCAAGTAGTTTCATTAATTACATAAGGAAATCAACTTTGAAAGCTTGATGACCAAATTGGCATGTCCATCCTTATGATAGATGTCTCTATCTCATAATAGAAAATTACCTCAAATGACAAGTGACTGATTATTAAATATATAGAAAATTTAAAGAACATTCACCTACAATATTTTTGAAGGAAAAATATAATAAAAATATAATTTGGTGGAAAGAGCCATGAGCTATGTGGGTCCACATTGTGATTATTCTACTATCCAGTAGTGGAAACTCTTCATGTTAAATATGAAGATATTGAAATTAAAAAGGATAACAATCAGATATCTATACTTATGTTTTAGTGATAAAAATATATATATGTAAGACTTTTTTTTAGGGAAAAATTCACTTAAGAACTAAGAACTCAAACACAAGCACAACTATAGACTAGAAAGAGAGAGTATGATGAGAATGATGATACATTCATTCAATATGCCATATGAAAGTACACTAGGAGTGCCTGTATATAAAGGCCTCTGAGATGCATCTAGAATACCTTTGAATCAGCTACATGATAAGTCATACAACTAGGTACATGTCCACCAGATATGGGTTATCCTCCATTAAGCACATAAGTGAGTGTGATGATGAAAGGATAAGCCTACAAGGGTGTAACATGAAAATCAATGTTGTAGACAATATAACCTGAAAAGGGAGTGTGAATAACTATGTTATCTATGTGACAACTTAGTGAATGATGTAAAATCCAATGTTGTAGACACCATGTGCTAAAATAGAGTTGTGTACTTCTATGTTGTCAACATAAAAATTCAGAAAGGTGCGCAAACT
Source organism: Cupressus sempervirens (assembly GCA_028749045.1). Classification (NCBI taxonomy): domain Eukaryota; kingdom Viridiplantae; phylum Streptophyta; class Pinopsida; order Cupressales; family Cupressaceae; genus Cupressus; species Cupressus sempervirens. The sequence goes on along the minus strand of CM053790.1, from coordinate 78,010,764 downwards.
CCCAAGTGTCTCACAGAATAAAATAATAAAATAATGCATTAACCTAAGTAAAATTGAATACATGTAAATAGTAAATATATATTTACACCAACATCCCCCCTTAAGTGAAACTTAGGGGAATGCACTTAAGCTTATGAAAACTAGGATGAAATGCAAAATGGGTCTCAGCTAATAGGCCATGTGAGGTACCCATGTACATAATGAAATGCAATCTCTCATAAAGTGGAGAAAGAGTGAAAACCTCATGGAAAAAACCCTCCTCTAAAAGGAGAGATGAATAGAGATGCATGGATGGATGGAGTAATCAAGACCCCCCCATTACGACATACATCCAGTATATACAATAGTAAAGAATGAGAAGACCTAGACCTTATAAGAGGAAAAAGTCCCTCCATAAGAAAGAAGAGGAAGAGAGACAAGGTAACACCCCCCCCCCTGAAATGAAGAAATCCTATCAGTAAAAGCCACTGCAAGGAACAAGCTGGTCCATGAATGCTAGATGATGTTCCTCCCCTTTGGAACAAACAATGGAAAAGGTAGAATCTTGAAAATGTATGGTGGCCCTGAAACCTACTCAAGTATCCCTGTGCTAATACTGATGGTTGCCCCTTCCAACTATGCTAAAAAGAATGAATGTAGATCTAGCAAGGATGTCTATTGAACCTATTCCAATTAACCTTTTGTCTCCTCAATTGATAAAGAGACCTCTGACAACTGTTTTTCATAATGATCAACAATCATGCCAACCTGTAAAGATTGATCATGTAGAGAATGGACATGAGGGTTAGAGTGAGCCCTCACAACAACAATAGAATGATCATCTACATCAATGATAAGATGTAAATCATCAAGGTTATCTCCCAAATCTATAGTTTGTGACTACACGAACAAACCTGCAATGTCTACCATGTAGTCATCAACTAAAGTTGGAGCTGAAAGAAAACATGTACCTTGCAATGTTGGACCTTTCACTATGGAAATGTAAACATGTGGACCAGAATGATGATGTGACCTCTCACTAAAAATTTCAATAGAACTCCATGTATCTAAATATGTTGAAGCACTATCACTGGTGTCACTATCAGTTTCCACTATGTATGAAATGTGAAGAGGATTAGGGGATAAGCTGGGTGAAATTTCCTCAAAGTGAACATCCTTCTCCACAAATATCTCATGAGTTTCTAGATCCATTAGTCTATATTCCTTAGCATTTTCTTCATATCCTATGAAAGTACAAGGCTGAGGTGTTAGTACCTTGCATCCCCTGGAAGATAGGTTTTCTCATGTTGGACAACCAAAGACTCTAAAATGACTCACAACTAGTTTTCTACCACACCATGCCTCAAAAGGAGTCTTCCCATCTAAGGCATTATGAGAAGACCTATTAAGTATGTGAGTACTACTGCTAATGGCTTGAACTTCTAATGTAGGATCAAGAGACTTGGCTTGTATCATGCAACATGCCATGGATTTGAGAGTCCTAATCCTTAGTGCTGCAACATCTATCTTGTGTGGACTAAATGCTGGTGGATTTTGAAGATCAATTCCCTCAAGCTTACAAAAGTCCCTAAGTCTTTTGTCCACATATTTATTTTCATTTTCCACTCATAGAATCTTGATGGCTTTCCTATACTTGTGTTCAATATTAGTCTTAAAAATTTGAAGCTTAGAAACCATGTCATTCTTGTGATGAAGGAAGTAGACCCATGTGAATCATGAAAAGTCATCAACAAAGTAAGGATGTAGCAGCCTTGGATAACTAAAGTCACTTCAAAAGAACCTGCTAAAACCATGTGAACCAACTAAAGAACAACTGGTGCTTGTGAAGACTTCCCTTTGTCATAATTCTCCTAGAGATTCATATCCACTGAACATGATGAATAATCACCCTTAGAAAATTTGATGTTAGGTAGACCTTTGACCATATGTTTAAAGAAAATTTGTTGAAGATGACAGAAGGCAAGATAACCAAACTGCTCATACCATAAGTTGATGTGTGAATTAGAGTGAGTCAACAAGGCTTGAGAAGGAGCTTAGGCACAAAGTGGGAGAAAGAATCAAGCCTCTTCTCATCATTGAATTTCCCCACTCCAACCAATGAATCATCTCTAAGACTATGCACTATTACTGAATCTAGAAGGAACTCAACTTTGTGATGATCTCCAAGGTGAGTGATTTGGTAAACTGATAGGAGATTGGAGCCATGGTTTGGAATGTAGAGAACATCTTTTAATTCTCCATTTTCCATTTTTGCATGTCTTTTCCCTTCAACTTCCATTTTAGTATCATTTCCCACGAAGATGTGCGGTGTCTGTGACTACTTCAATGAAGAAAAGTCTCCCTTTGAAGAACCCATATGATAGGAGGCACTTGAGTCAAGTATCCATTCCAAAGAAGAACTTGAGTTTTCCATAAATGCTTTCCCTTTACCCTTTGAAGAGGTTGGACTTGAATCCTTGGAAGCACTTGGCACTTGAATCTTGTTACTCCTAAGTAGATTTTCTAACTTATCGATTCTTTTAGTCTTACAATGATGCTCATCATGATTTGGCTATTTTTGATATGCACAAAATTTTTTTTCCTTATTTTCATTACTTCCCTTCTTTTTGGAAGAAGAATTGCCTTGCTGTGAGGAGGATTGTTGTGTCTTAGATTATGATCTCTACTTCCACTACTTTTTCTTGTTGTTGCTAGAACTTTTCCCTCCTTGGCTTGATTGGTGCTCATTACTAACCACCAAGGCTTTAGTCTTTGATGTCATGAGAAGTCTTAAATCCATCGAGTGAGATTGTTCAACAATCAACATCTCTATAAATGCATGAAATGTAGGTTTTTGGTAAGTAGTGCCCATGGTCAACCTATGAGTACTAAAACTCAAAACAAAGGAAGCATACTTTGAAGGTAGCCTCTTCAAGATGTAATGAATCAATTTGTCATCCCTCATGGGATTTCCACAACCTTTAAGTAGTGCTCTATACTCATTGGCTTTGTTGATGTAATCTAGAATTGTGTCAAAGTTCTTTGGATCCAAGAGAAGTAGATCATCTTGAATCTAAAATCAATTTTCCTCATCCACCTTATAATACAATGATTCAAGTTTGTCCCAAGGTGGTTTGAATTTCATTAAATTGGCAATGTGAAAGAAGAGATCTCTATGAACACAAATTTTGATAATTCCTAAAGCCTGTTGATCTTGTTTTTTCCATTCAATGAGTTCTTTAACATTAGTAGATTTGGTAATTGTACCATCAACATAAAGATTGTAACCTTTTTCCATTAATCTACTCCATGCAATATCTTTCCATGTAGAGTAATTGCATGAAGTTACAGGTGGAGATGTAAATGAACCCATGATGTAGAAAATGAAAAGAGCACAAAAGAGAGATACAAGAACATAGTACACACCCCACCTTTTCACTCAATCAAAAGACCCTCCAAAAAGGATGATTTTAGCACTTTATAATTAGTGTGTATACAATGGGCCACTTGTCAAAATGAACAAAGTGGACTTTCTAATTTTTCTTTTACAACTACCTTTAGAGGTCCAAATTTGTCACTAAGCACCATAGATGAGATGTACAAAAATTCTAAAAAGTAATTGAAGCAGTATAATGCAAAAAAAGCCCTAATTCTAAAAGTGATAATTTTATCCACACAACCTCAGAATATGATTGTAGATCTAGAAAGTAGATAAAAATAAGTGTACTTTCAAACAAAATAGAACTTGACAAAGTGACTAGATGTGCCTATACAGAGTGTTTGAAGTTGGAAAATGTAAGATTATGCAAGTACAATCAACAAAAAATGCAATTTCTAAAAAATTCTTGCACCAAAACTAGAAAAGAACACCACCACTAGAAATTTTATGAAATTCTACCCAATTTCAAAAAAAATTGCACCTAACTTGGAGTATAGATGTCCAAGTTATGGCCTCATAAAGTTAGGCTGCCAAATTAAAAAGCAATCTGGCAAGGGGTCTAGAAGGAAAACTGCTAGCTTAAATTTGACGGTCAAATAGCTATTGTAGTAGTTCAAAATTGCCTAGGAATGATGGTCAGAATGTTGTCAAATTTTTTCCCATGAAATGCTAATGTTAGCAAAAAAATCAGCAACCTAGTGTGATGTGGCAACTGACTAGACTATCCCTATGATATAGACTATATGGGTGGCACATATGTTGTATAGACTCACAAACATGTATGCTGCATAGGTGATGGGTATGCTGATGTGTCACCAAGTGTCAATCATGTGTGGAGGTCGCTAACAAGGCAGATATGCCACGTGTTATGTAGTCTAAGCTGAACACAAAAGTGGAGCTTGTGTGGTAGGTGCGTGTTGAATGTCCATGGAGCATTATTTCTATGGCTCTACATGGCATGGGTTTTTTGCATCTATGTGGTAGAGAAGATTGCTCGATGTGTGTCTCTATATGGATACTGCATGGCATAGGCATGTTTGCTAAGGTGGATGCATGCTCAGTCAAAGAAAGGACTCATAGCCCTGGGTGTTCAAATGGCACCAAAATCTTTGAAAAGTGGTGCTAGGAAACCTTCCACTATGCTAGCTTTGTAGGGATTAATCCCACATTGCCATGGTGGGAGACCTCTGCATGATTTAAATGTAAAATGCTACGAACTATAATGCAAAGACCTGCTGGAGGTTCGGGTAGTGGCTGGGGGTATATGGTGCTATCAGGGGAATATTCTACGTCGACCTATCTGATGTTGGATTTGTATAGTCTGGTCTTTATGTGGTCACATACATGTTTGTAGAGTCACCAAATTGGAATATTCACCCTATAATAAATGGCACAAAATATTCCTCTACGTAGGGCCGGGATCTGATAAGCCGATACTTGCAAAAATATTTCTCTGCAACCTGCCTAGAGGGGAAAAAATTTGAAAAAAAAAATTTGAAAAAAAAAGATTACAAAGAATTAATTACAAACTTGAAAAATGATTAATGAGATTTGCAAATGACCATACCCATGTTGCAAATTAGGGCCTCTAAGTGCCAATTTGCAAATTTTTTTGCCTTACAATTGACTTTCAACTAAGGTAGCTAACTTTATAGTTAGTCTTCACCAAATTAGCATTCTAGACGCAATGGCAAGGTTAGATCTTTCTCTAGACACTCCTAATTTCTACAATACTCTAGATTCAGGCTGAAGTGCTAAAGCAACAATGGTCTCGAATGACTATGTGATCAAAAAATCTCCAAGCTCTGATACCATGTAAGAATTTTCCTTAGGAAAAAATTCACCCAAGAACTTAGAACTACAACACAAGGACAACTATAGACCAAAAAGAGAGAGTATGATCAGAATGATGATATATTCATTCAATATGCCATATGAAGGTACACTAGGAGTGCCTATAAATAAAGGCCTCTAAGATGCATCTAGAATGCCTCAGAATTATTTACATGATAAGTCATACAACTAAGTACATGTCCACCAGCTATGGGTTATCCTCCATTAAGCACAAAAGTAAGTGCGATGATTAGAGAATAAGCCTACAAGGGTGTTGTTGGTGTTTTAAAAAGTACTAAAACTACTAAGTGACAAAATTCTTAATACCAAAATGACAGTACATACACAATCTAAAGACCAGCCTATTCTTATTAACAATGGCATATGTAAGGTATTTGGACCCAACTTCAACAAAACCACAAATGGTTTTCTACTCTTTTGGCTCTACAAAACCAGGGTGGGTGTACCCAAGGATGGTTCAAAACTGAAACAATTGTATGAGGATTATTCTTAGTTTCATTCTGATTCTCATTTCAAGATCCTCAAACATATACATAATTCTTACTAACTTGATAAACACATCCCATAAATAGATATGGCCAAGAAGTCAAATATAGATCTGCAGAATTTTTCAACAACAATGGCTAAATGGAGCTAAAACATTCCATGCAGACAAGTGCTGGCCAATTTTGAAGATCTACAGCAAATAAAAGTAAAATTTAATTTGATGATGCATTTGAAAAACCATTTGTAAGATATTTCTCCTTCATCTGAAATGACTTGATCAGTGCCTAATCCATTGGAGTTCAGAGTCTATAGCAAATTCTTAGATCTAATTTTTTTCCTTACAAAAAATTCTATTAGCAATTCTTATCAGAACTTATCATTCAAAAATCCTTTTCAATACTTAAGGAATCTTATCACATTCATCAAAGCCTTTATTTAATCCATTGAATTAATAGCAATGATAAATGGATATACAACCTAACTAGATTGCATTCAATTGCACAAGCTTTTACTCATACAACATCAAGGTAGCTAAGTATTTAAAAGGAGAAAAAATTTAGAAAGAATTGATATGGGGAATGTTCATAAGTTGTATTCATTTCCTTTGAAAATGGTATATCCTTTACAGTAGACTCAGAATGGCCTTCAGAAAGAAACACAGCTCATTCAATATTCATGTACTCTTAGAGAATTTGCAGAAAAATACATTACAAACTTGCTTTCAAAATTTGGACCAAAAACCAAACTAAGCATAGTACTTAGAAGAAATAGAATTCGAACCATTCTTTAGCCTTGGAATCTCACTTAAATAATGTGAGATGCAAAAAGCTTCGGGCTAAAGAGAGTGACATGTGTCCCCTAAAAGTTACTGACGAATGTATGTAATAAAAGACAAAAAACAAATAATAGAAAAGCTAACACATCAAACCATCCTTGGTGGGTCCCTTTCTGTTATACTTCTCATTTATTTTAACAAGAAGATAGGATCTGATTCTCCAATTATTCTTCATCCTCAGAGTAAGTAGCCATGAGGTTTGAAAGTGATGTATCGTCTTCAATTACCTGTAAATTTACTTCAACCTGGGGATTTTCCATGTCCTCATTATTAACTTTGGGGGTGACTTTTACTTTTACATTTTCCTCCTCATCATCTTCTGACATTTGTTCTAGAAACTGATTTTTCCATTTATTAAAAGCATCATCATCTGGCCAAGCAAAGCTTAGAGCTTCTCTTTGTATCATTATTAAAGAATTTGCATTTTCTTCTAAAACATCAAATTCTTTCCTCATAGCAATATAAAATAACTGTATTTTTACTAGCTCTTCATTTGTCTTTTCCCAGAACTAGTGGCTAGTTTCACTTATGATGTCTATTATTCTTTCATTTAATAACTCATCCATCTCCCTTTTACACTTTTCTTTTTCTTTTATTGTATCAACAGATTCTAAAGCACAAGGAAATAGGGTGAATTTTTCAGCAATGTATTGGGAAAAACAAAGTGTTAATCTTCTCTGTAAAGAATCTCTTCATCATCAAAATTCTCTAGCTTATTTAATAAATCAAAAATCTTCTCAACTTGATGATAAGGCATTTGGACTATAGATATACATATGAGGGCTGCAATTCTTGTCAACTGATCAAAAGAAGTTGATCATTTTATTTTATCCCTCAGATATATTACACCCTACTTTAATTTTTCTTCATATTGATTTCTCAATTCTATCTGCAACTCATGCAATTTTGTTTTTTCTTCTTCAAATTCCTCTGCAGTATAGAATTGGGGCCTTTTAGGGGTGTCAGGTATTTCAATAATAGGAGTTGATCCAGATCCAACCAATGGCTGTGAAGGGTATGTAATTGTAGGTGCACTGGATTCTCCCATTTTTCTTTTCCCCAATATCCTCTCTATTTGAGACATTTTGTTTTCCAATGATTGTATCCGTATACCCCTTTCCTCATATGCCTTCAAAACTTCTTCAAACCTAGCATTGAGTTGGGCAAACTTATCTTTTTCTTGTCTAGATACAACACCACCCAATTTTAGCATTTTTGAAGCCATTCCCATTACTTGTTTACTACTTACCTCACCAGCCCTGTATACTGTCAATGTACTAGTATATCCTGTAGTGGGAAACTCATGCATCCTGGTACTTTCTCTCTTATCTATGGACCACAAAATAAGGGCTTGGTGCTCATCACTAAATTTCATCCCTCAATGTGCCTATAAGACTTATTCAGCAGTTGTCAGTTGAACATCCTTCTGCTTCCTTACTAAATCAAAAATAATAGCATTCACTATATCCCATTCTGGCAGAAGGAGGACTCCTGATTGTCTAACTATTTGCCTTCCAGCTTCAGGAGTGAATCGGGAAAAATCACTCAAAAACTTTGATTTTACCTCTTCCTTGATAACCGGGTCAAATTTATTTGGTTGCTCGGCCTTGACCTTCTCACAGGCTTTCTCAAAATTCTTTATATTTAATCTCCATAAAAACTAAGCAAAAGACCTAGATCTTACAAAATTTTCATCATTAATAAATCTTTCAGAAGCCTGGGCAACAATTGGGTCAATTTCCTTACCTTGGTAATCAGCAATGGTCAGGTCCAAGGAAGGTGTAGGAGGTTCTTGTGGCTCTCCAACATTTAGGTCTGTAGAAGTGACAATCACATCCCCATCTCCTCCCATTTGTCTAAGTTGTTCCTTTAAAGATGCCTCATCATCTATTTGGATTGGAGACTGGCTTGGGGAGTATTGTTCTTTTTGAGAAGAAGAAGACCCCTGCTCCAATTTTTGTCTTTTTGGAGAGTTGGCTGCAGATGGACTTCTTGGCCTTGGCTTCTCATGAGTGGGTACCTATTGCACACTCTGAACCATGACATAAATTGCCCTTTTTTGCAATGTATATTGGCCAGGAGTTACTACATTTCTACCACTCATTCTTCTTTATATTTCTGCTGCCTTGTCTGGGTGTGCCTTAATAAATATATCTTTCTTTTCATTCATAGCCTGAATTATTATAGCAAAATTGTTCATTAATGCTTGCATTTTATCTCCCCAATATTTCTTATCTTTCAATGGGTCACATTGGGGGTCAAAAACATTAATGAATTCCAGGTTTTTACTGAAAACTATCCATTTCTCTTTCCTTAATTCTTGCTCTTGCAATGTGAAAATATTTCTGATTATATCCTCTGGATAGTAAACCCAATGTACCATATGGGAAGCTCTCACCCTTTCTCTTAATAGATCATAGAATCCTTCAGGGTCAATGAATCTGGTGTGAGATTCTGCCATGTTATATTTATTCAAAAACAAATTTAAATGCTTCCACCCCTTTTTAATAAAAACAAAATCATGCACTACATTAACCATTGGAAAGAAAGTGCCCTTCTTGACCAATTCCCTCTCATCTATAGTACCTATCTGCCATAAGAGCTCAGCTATCCCTATCTTCAAAGGTACATGAAAAGGTAACACATGAGGTTTTCCTAAGAAACCATAAACTCTTATTACTATTGAAACATTGTAGGGAATTATATCCCCCCAGTTGTTATTGACAAGTAACCCTTTAGCATGGTCCTTGGGTCTGATCAATTCTAATAATGCTTGTGGGATTCTAGGGCTATCTCCTCTTAAAAGTAGTCTAAGCTTTGATGCAAAATACCTGTCAAATCTTACATAACTAGCATCAATGGCCTCTGAAGTCATATCCACACTCCATAATTGCACTGGATTTCTTTCTCCATCCTTTTTTGTTTCTAACTCCATACCTTTGGAGAAGAAAGTATATCATTTGTATAAACATACATGCATCATCAATGAATACCAACAGAATGGTTTGTTTACTTTCCCCTTTGCTATTCCAACCAGCCCATTGTGAATATCTTTTGCTAGGAAAGTGGCAAAATCCAGAATGGTACTCATTCAAAATTGAAGGGTTTGAGCAATTATAAGGACCATAGAACCTGGAATTTGATCACCCTCATCTATCCCCAAGATCTTGCAAAGAGAAAAATATAGTGCTTGAGCTCGCAGATTGAAATGTCTTCTTAACAATGGCTCTGGAGTACTGGTTGTGATCACAGGAAAATTTCCAACCCTAGCAACATGCTCCTTTAGTGGCCCTGTTCTCAAGTACACTTGTTGTGCATCATATCTAGCTTGCAAATCATCCAGATCAATGATTTCATGCATAGCACGGTTAGGGTTTAGGTTGAAAACCTCACTGAACAATTTAGGGCAAACCCTAAAAAGGTTGACCCCTAAATGATTTTTTACCCACACTGTGATAGGATCATACCTCTTTGCTAGGTCCATCAACAAATCACTATCAAAGAAACCACTGGGGACTACTAATTTTTCAATGTCAAATTCCCATACATTGCTCATAGGAGTGTCCAGTTTTTGCTCTAAAAACCATTTCTTAAACAACTCCAAACCTCCCATTGAAACCTTGGCATCCCTTATCCAATTAGCTTTGTCATAAAATCTTTCTGCCACAACCAATCTAGGGTTTTTTGGAATGAGCTCCCTTCCCTTTGTTATTTCATGCACTGATAAAGGGAATTTTTTGAGAAAATCATCATGCACTAAATGTTTTAGATAATCTTTTTGTCCAGTAAACTCTTTTTGGGGTGGCATTTTTAATGAAGCTTTTGAAAATTCACAACAGCAGATGCTTCAAATTTTACTCATAAAGTCACAGAGCACTTACCCACCAAAAATGGCACTTCTGCACTATATGATGTCTTCTACAATTTTATTGGAGTATTAACCGAGAAATTTCATGCCTTAGCTCTGAAATCTTGAATGCCCTTTTTTTTCTGTACTTTGGTGATTCATTAATGGTGAAATCGTGGGCAATTTTTATGAATTAAAACCACACGCACCAGGTCTGGATCACATTTACTCTCAGTAACCGTTGCCTACAATTTGCACTCAAATTTGAATCCCATCCATAGAGTTTATCAGATCATACGGTCCTGATTTAAAAATAACAAGGCTTTACAATATTTTTTGAAAAATGCTACGTGTCATCATTGCACTTCCCTCCATTACTTAAAAACTTGCATCTTTATTATGCGGGGATGCATCAACCGTCGATCAAGACAAGATCGACGATCTAAATAATTCATTTCATATTAATGACCAGCTAGCTATACTGACCAATAGGAAATTGCCATATTAGCTTATACTATCTGACAAAACTTCACGCCAGCGGATATTGTATCTTCTTTTGAGCAAGAAAGTGTTTGACATCATCATGGACACATGTCACCACTGCGTTTCCCTGCATTCCTTAAAAACTTGCATCTTTATTATGCGGCGATGCATCAACCGTTGATCAAGATAGGATCAACAGTGATACTGCTTCTCATTCATTAAGAAACCAAAAACCTTCTGTGCATACCTAGCATTACATGTCATCAGTCATTTGCAGTGTAGCATACTAAAATACAAATATCTGACCCCATGTTGCCACGCGTCACCACTGTGCTTCCCCGCATTACTTAAAAACTTGCATCTTTATTATGCGAGGATGTGTCAACCATTGATCAAGACAAGATCAATGGTGATATGACTTGGTAAGTAATCTTCATAGCTCTGCCAATGAATCCACCAATGATATCGTGGAAAAACAAAACGTGTGCAAAAGTACTAACAAATCTAACATATAGGAGCTTTTGCAGCGTACTGGATCTCATAAAACATCAGGGGCTACGTGTCATCATCGCGCCTCCCCACATTATTTAAAAACCTATAACTCTATAATGTGGTGATGCGCTAACCCTTGATCTCTGATAGATCAATGGTGATTGAAAAACACTTCAACTTGGCATCCTTTCAAACAAAATATCGCAATTAAAGGTACACAAAGAGTTTTGAAAAGGCATTCTGATGTAAATAAAATATTTAGGATAAAAACCCCACTAGAATATTTGAAGAAAATACCTTTTTTAAAAATTTGAAAATGAGAGCACCACAAAACAAAGACATAACTGATTTTTCACCCAAATACCAGAAATTTTCCTATACTATGAAAAAACACACCAACAGTGGCTCTGTCTAGGGATGATAGACTACCTGAGTCTATACAAGAATTCAGAATCTCTGGGAGAGCAGACCACATAATTGGTAAGATGACAACTTCTTCAAAGAGCACAAAGCAACACAAAAAAACAAGGAACCAGACTGCACAAGGATATTTACAAGGATTTACAGAAAGTGCAAAATGCACAAAACAATAGGAAACCCTAAAACTACTGTTCATGGAAGGAAATAAGTATTTTTCAAGAAAAATACCTCTTCAAGAACTATCCATGAACTGGAAATTCAAGAATATTGTCAAATATATCTTTGAGTATATAAGAATCTTCACCGCAAGTATTTTCAATGAGATATGGGCCTAACCAAATAGGATCAAATTTGCCATGTTTTTCTTTATCTTGAATTCTGGCATTCCACATTAAGACTAAATCTCCACTTTCAAACTTTTTGCTTACAATTCTTTAATCATAGAGTGTCTTAACTTGCAATTGCAACTTTTGGTTCCTTAAAGATGCTTCTCTTCTGGTTTTGGTCAGTCCTACCAATTCATCCATTCTTTCTTGCATTTCATCTGTAGTATCTTTATCATATAACTGGATGTAATTGTATAGTCCCATCAAGTTATTCTGAGGCATTCTGGCTTGAATCTCATCCACTAAATCAAATGGAGCTACACCAATTGCTTTCTTTACAGTTACTCTATCAGCCCATATTGCCAACTGTAACTTGGAATCTCATGCCTTTTTATTATCATCCAAGGTTCTCTTAATGACCTTCACCAAGCTCTTATTTGTGGACTCAGCTTGTCCATTCCCTTGTGGATGATATGGAGCAGATGATGACCTTGTCATTCCATATTTATCATAAAACTTGATGAATTCCTCAGATCTGAAGCACATAGCATTATCTGTGACAATTCTCTGTGGACATCCAAATCTAGAAATAATATTATTCGACAGAAAATTATTTACCACTTTACTTGTTGCATTTCTTGCGGGGATAGCCTCTATCAATTTTGTAAAGTAGTCAGCGGCAACCAGAATCCAAGAATAGCCAGTGCTAGACTTGGGGAAAATCTCTGCTATGAAGTCCAGACCCCATTGTTGAAAAGGTGCTTGAATCTCAACTGGCTTCAATGGAGTATTTCTTGAGAATTTTAGCTTTCAAGCAAACCTTTGACAAGGATCACATTTCCTAACCATAACTTGAGCATCCTTGAATAAAGAAGGCCACCATAATCCAACTTTCATTATCTTATGTGTAGTAGTTTTGGCCATGTAGTGTCCCCCACATACTCCAGCATGCATTTCTTTCAAAACCTCTTTTTCCTTTTCTTTATCAACACACTTCAACAAAATTCCCTCAAAATTTCTCCACCATAGGTTATTTTGGACAATTATATACCTGATGGCTTGCAATTTAGTATTCCTCTTTTCATTGTCAGGCAGATGGGGAGGAGCTTCCATATGTTGCAAATAATATATGACATTAGTGTACCAATCACATTGGTCCATGCCACATAAGTCGATTATGAGATCCTCATTTACCAAATTTATCTGATTAGCCTCTAGATTAGTTTCAGCCATGAGTTTGGCCAAACCTTGACCTCTTACTAACTTTTTTATTTGTATATCAATGTTAAATTCCTGGATTCTATTAATCCATCTACACCTCCTACGTGATACTTCCTGTTGAGAGAATATATCCTTGACTACAACACTAGGTACAAAAGTGATAACAGTAGCACCTACCAAGTAACTTCTGAAAGCTTTTATAGCCTTTACCAAAGCATATGCTTTCTTTTCATTTATTTCATACTTCAGTTCAACAGGCTGTAGTGACTTGTTGAAAAAGGCAATAGGCTGCTCATATCCTTCTTGATTCTTCTATAATAAGACTGCAGCTACAATATGGAATGATGCAAAAGAGAAAATATGCATGGGCTTTGCATAATCTGGGGTCCTCAATACTGGAGCATTCTTTATTGCAGTTTTTATATCTTGGAATGCTTGTGAAGGTTCACCATTCCAATCTATAACAGCTCCTTTCTTGAGCATCTTTGAGATGGGTCTACTGATTTCAGCAAAATTGGTAACAAATCTCCTCAGAAAATTGACTTGGCCAAGAAAGGATTGAATTCCTTTCACATTTTTTGGTTTGGGGACTTTGTCAATAGTTGCTACCCTTTTAGGATCTATTTTTACCCCATCCTTAGACACTATGTGTCCTAATAATTTTCCTTCTGTGACCCCGAATGTGCATTTCTTTGGGTTTAAAGATACTCCATATTCCAGGGCTTTTATAAAGATTTTTTCCAAATGTTTGCAGAGATCTTCAGCCTTATTAGAATACGCTGTGAGATCATCCTGATACACAACCATAAATTTGTCAATATACTCATGAAATGCTACATCCATGGCTCTTTGGAAGGTAGCTCCTACATTAATCAAGCCAAAAGACATCCTTACATACACATATGTTCCCCAAGGGGTTGTGAAGGCTGTCTTGAACTGTTCACTTTCTTTTACTAGAACTTGATTATATCCAAAAAAACCATCCATCATTGACATCAATTCAGAGCAAGTCACTTGTTGTAACATGGCTTCCATATTAGGTAAGCCATAATTGTCTTTCAAAGATGCAATGTTTAAATTTCTAAAATCAACACAAAGCCTAATATCTCCATTCTTCTTCCTAATAGGAACCAAGTTTGAAACCCAGGTGGAATGCCTAATTGGTTTGATTATCCCACCATCTCTCAGTTTTGTCAATTCTTCTTGCATTTTTGGGGCAAGGGTAGAATTGATTGGTCTCTGTTTTTGCCTAAAAGGTCTTACATTTTCCTTCAATGGTATGACATGTTGGAAAAGATCCTCCCTGTAAGCCTTAAGGTCATCATATGACCAAGCAAAAACATGTCTATATTTTCTAAGTAGGTCAATCAATGTTTTCCTGATTTCAACAGGCAGATGTTGGCCAATATAAACCCTTTTAGGAACTTCATCAGTACCCAAGTTTATTTCTTCTAACTCCTGGGGTTTGGGGTCATTAACTCTTGATTTTACTCTGTCTTGGCAATCAAAAATATTTTCCAAGATTACTAACCCTTTTGGCATCTTATTTGTTTTCAATTGCATTATTTCTTGACCAAAAATGGTTTCCTTCCCATTTATGGTTTCAATCAGTCCGCTGCAGTCCATCTCCTGATCGTGATACTTGTCTTCATTTAACAAAAAATTTGTAATATCTTTGTCATCTTCAAAAACCTGCCAATTTTCAATGTTGTCAAGTATGGAAGGCCTGTTTTGCACCTCAATTTGGGAGATTCCTGCAAATGATATTTCTTTTGGCTTGATGGCTACATTTGCCAATAGATCAGCCATCTTATTTTGGGTCTTATCTCTCCATGAGATCCCAAATGCATCAAAGAATTCTATCTGATCCCAGACTGCATTTCTATATTGTTTCAATCTCCTATTTTTGGATGAGTAGGTTCCTTTGATCTGAGAGATAATTAGTTCAAAATCCCCTATGACACATAATTTCTTAATTTTATGATGTATGGCAACTTTGAGTCCTAGCAGCAATGCTTCATATTCTGCAATATTATTAGTGCAGGAAAACTTCAAGGTGAATGAATACCTAAAAGTGTTATTTTTAGGGGACACAAAGACTACACCTGCCTCTGCACCCTCTTTAGAACTAGCCCCATCAAAGAACATTGTCCATAATTTTGGTGTATTCATGCAAAATTCAACTTCATTTTTGATGATAGCAGGTAAATTTTCAACTTCCTGAATAATTAATTCAGCCCTAAAAGCATTAATCCCAGTATCTAGGAAACAAGTGGTATCTTTGTCAATTTCTTCACCTAAGATGTGGTTAACCCTTGGTTCCCTATTTACCCTGACAGCTTTGTCCCCTATATGAAAAGTGGCATAAGTAAGATCACATTGTAGGCTTCCCCCCATGGAAGCACTCCATTTTTTGGAGAGTAACATTCCGTAGTGTGCAGGTATATCTACCACAAGGACAGACATGGCCAATTCTACTTCAGGATATGCAACCAATTTGAATGGTAGGGCATTTATAGTACCTATGACTGGGACTTCTCTAGCATCCATCCCTCTGCATCTGCCTTGCTTGGTATCTACCTTCAATCCTAAGGCTTCCATTACCTTGAAAGGCATTATAGTGTTGGAAGCTCCTGAGTCTATCATGCAATTTTTTAAGGTCTTCCCCTTTATGATTAGACTGAGGAAAAAAGGATCAATATCTTCTATGAATGCCACTGAGGAATCATCTAGAAACATTTGAGGAATCTAGGATATGATACCACTATCCTCTATTACTAATGGGGTATGTTGGGACATAGTTTGATCTACAATAATATTATTGTTTGCTATTCCACCCAACCATGAAAAAGCCTTTTTCTTATGCTCTTCAATTCTAAAAAGTTCAAACAAGGGTACTTTTACAGTAATTTGGGATAACATGGATATCATATCAATAGGTTCAACCACAGTAGGTTTTACAATAGTACCTGGAATCAGAGTCTTTTGAGTAGTAGGCACCACATTTTGCTTGATAACATCCGGTTCTAACTTCTTTGGTTGCACAACTAGTTTTGTTGCTTCACTTATCTGAAATTGAACCTTCTTCTTTGGTTCCCATTTCTTACCCTTGTTCTCCTTTATTTTAGGCACATCTACACTGACTTTCTTGTCTTAATCATTCATCTTATGAGTGATGTCTTTGATGAATACACTAGATGGCCTTCCTACATCATTATTTATTGCTCTATTTCTCAAATTATAATTACTATGGACTTGTGAAATCATTTCGGCTATAATTCTGTCAATTTCCTCCTTGGAGGGCATTCTTAAACTTGTGAGACCTATATCAAAAAATGTACTACATACCTTATCTATATCATACCCTTCATCATCTGAAAGTACTTGCTGATGATGTAGCTGGTAAGCAATTCTCTGGCTAGTAACATCATTTTCAGGTTCTTCTGAATCAGAATCTATCAAATCATGACACATACTCACCATATTGCAGCTTATATAATCATGGCTTTTCTCTTCAGTTTCTTCTTCAACTTGCACTCCTTGGGCTTGGGCAAATGACTGAGCAACATCACAATAATCAGCAGAATGAGGTGATTGGCATATAATGCACCATGGTACATCATCATTCATATTTACAGTGTTCCTTTGCAGGGGGTCTGGAGTACCCTTATCCTTCACATTTTGGGTCTAGTTGGGAACTAGTTTACCATCTTTCCACTAAGTGGTATAAGGGTAATTCTGCATCCTAGGCTGCTTATTGAAATTGTTTTTATTCATAGGGGGTCTTTCAGCAACATTTGGCTTATTGAAACTAGTGGGATTCATCTTCTTGAGCATTTCTAAAACCTGGCCTATAGTAGGTTCTTCGGGCTTTTTTCCTATAGGACTTTTGTCACCCTCCCTTTTATTATTGTTCTTAGGATTAAAAAGCTTAGGATCATCCCTCCTAACTAGTTTTCCAGATGCCTTTCTATTATTCTCTATATTTACTGCAACTCTATAGGCATCTCTCAAAGCTTTAGGATCTTTATCCCTCAATTGATAAGCCATTTTGCTATCAAAAGCATTGAAATAGGTTGTGAGACAGATGTATTCATTTAACCTCATGAATTGAAAAAGTTTGTACATACCTTTTTGGAATCTCACATTGAAATCAAATGTGGACTCATTTGGATTCTTCTTGATATTGTTGAACTCGTTCAACATGAATCCTACATTGGTATTGTCCCCATATTTCTCTTTGAACAACTTCTCCAAATCACTCCATGAGGTAATACTGTCATCAGGCAACCTCCTAAACCAATCCCTTACATCCTCTGTTAGTGAATGCACAAAAAATTTCATTACCATGTCTTTGTGTTCAACTTTATAATCATTCAACATGTCAATGAAAATCCTCAAATGCTCTTCACTAGTAACATCATTATTTCCAAAAAGACTTAACCACTTTATCCCTTAAATCAAATGATATGGGATGGGGGGCACCAAGAATACCAACAAATGATATCTGTCTATACTTTTCTAAGTATATAGGTTTCTTTTGGAAACCAAGAATATTTGAGGTACTAGCTATATTAGTTTGACTCAGTGGAGCGGCTTGGGACTGTTGTGGTGGGATAAATGGGACTTGGGTGCCGATATTGGAAGATGAGGTAGGAGTAGATTGGGGTATTCCCTGAGTTGAAATTGTGGGAGCACTAACTGGTGTAGGATTTGTAGGTGGGATAGAAAAATTGGGCCATGAAGCCAATGCCAAATTAGACTTTATGAATTGGATTTTCCTTCTAGTTTCTGTAGCTTGAGCTTCATTCTCAACCTTCTCAAGCTCTTTTGAAGATCTTCCCTCTCTTTTCGAGCCTTCTCAAGATCTAGATCTAACTTCGACATGGAGGGTTGTATAGGTTTGTTTGGTATAGTGTGAGGCTCATTTATTTGGATTCCTATAGCCTTGTCTTTCCCTTTATCTAGAGCTTTTGCAGTGGGCTCTATAGGATCAACTTGAACAATTTTATAGGCTTGAACTTGAGCAATAACTAGTTCTTGCCTTGTATTTAGGTGTTTCTCCTGTTCTTGCACTTTAGCTCTCAGATTAGCAACATCTCCAAAAACATCCTTATGGAGAGTTGTGGTATTCTCTTCTAATTTTTTATTTTTCTCTTTCAAAGAAGCCATCCTTCTTAGCAGAGCATCTCTTTCTATTATGGCATCTAAGGTGGCTTGCTCCTTCTCTTTTCAAGATGAATGCGTTTAGCTTCTTCCTTAGCAATCCATTTGTTCAAAAATTCTATCTCAGAGTGCACTTCTTTAGGATCTATAGAAGTTGCCTCAGAATTAGCAAGGTCATCCAGATCTATAAGGTTTGGTTCTACATATGGGGCTACTCTGGGATTAAAAGGAATATCAGATGAACTCCTAAATCCTAGCCTATAATTCATATCTGTTACAGGATCTGGTCTTAATGAAGCAATTCCCATAGTAGACATGTCCTTGTCTTGAAAAACTCTCTCATCTAGTAATGGGGTACTGAAAATGCCTCCTAAGAGTCTTGTAGTTTCGAATTCAGAGCTAAGCGAAGAAGACTCTCTTCCTATTACTAGTTGGTAATGGGAATTGATAGATGCATTACCTCTGGGTTTCCAAGTGGGATTTGGATCTGTCTTTTTCTTATTTTGGTTCTTCCTACCACCTTGGGGTAAATCAGTATACATTGATACATCAGGATTGGCTCTCATGTAAGCTCTTGTGTTTTTTCTCTTGTCAGCCATATTCACCTTTTGTTACAATAAGCACTAGCTTCAAAACCTTGACTGAGTCGCCACCCTATTTTGGGAAAAAATATAATGACACTTTAGCTGACCAAAGGAAAATAATACACAAGTAGGAACAAAAATAAATGGCATAGACAGACCAATCACTGATGTAGTAATACTGCAACTCTTGCTTGTTAGACAAGACACTTGGATAGGCTGGGTACGTCAGTGTGTAGCAATGGTACTTGGGCTCTATCTTCTTCAAATTCTCAAGGTTTGACACTAAGAGATTCCCTTATAACCACGGGAAAAACATAGATCACATGACACATATGTACATAGCAGGACCAAAGAAACTGCAGTACTTTTCACAGATGTGTTGGACAACTCCCCAGCAAAGTCACCATTTTGTTGGTGTTTTAAAAAGTACTAAAACTACTAAGCGATGAAATGCTTAATACCAAAATGATAGTACATACAAAATCTAAAGACCAATCTATTCTTATTAACAATGGCATATGTAAGGTATTTGGACCCAACTTCAACAAAACCACAAATGGTTTTCTACTCTTTTGGCTCTGCAAAACCAGGCTGGGTGTACCCAGGGATAGTTCAAAACTGAAACAACTGTATGAGGATTATTCTCAGTTTCATTTTGATTCTCATTTCAAGATCCTCGAACATATACATAATTCTTACTAACTTGATAAACACATCCCATAAACAGATATGGCCAAGAAGTCTTCTATAGATCTGTAGATGTTTTCAACAACAATGGCTAAATGAAGCTAAAACATTCCATGTAGACAAGTGCTGGCCAGCTTTGAAGATCTACAGGAAATAAAAGTAAAATTTGATTTGATGATGCATTTAAAAAACTATTTGTAAGATATTTCTCCTTCATCTAAAATGACTTGATCAGTGCCTAATTCATTGGGCTTCAGAGTCTATAGCAAATTCTTAGATCTAATTTGTTGCCTTACAACAAATTCTATCAGCAATTCTTATCAGAACTTATCATTCAAAAATCCTTTTCAATACTTAAGGAATCTTATCACATTCATCAAAGCCTTTATTTAATCCATTGAATTAACAGCAATGATAAATGGATATACAACCTAACTAGATTGCATTCAATTGCACAAGCTTTTACTCATACAACATCAAGGTAGCTAAGTATTTAAAAGGAGACAAAATTTAGAAAGAACTGATATGGGGACAGTTCATAAGTTGTATTCATTTCCTTTGAAAATGGTATATCCTTTATAGTAGAGTCAGAATGGCCTTCAGAAAGAAACACAACTCATTCAATATTCATGTACTCTCAGAGAATTTGCAAAAAAATACATTACAAACTTGCTTTCAAAATTTGGACCAAAAACTAGACTAAGCACAATACTTAGAAGAAATAGAATTCAGACCATTCTTTAGCCTTGGAATCTCACTTAAATAATGTCAAATGCAACAAGCTTCGGGCTAAAGAGAGTGACATGTGTCCCCTAAAAGATACCGATGAATGTCTGTAGTAAAAGACAAAAAAAAAATAACAAAAAAGCTAACACATCAAACCATCCTGGGTGGGTCCCTTTCTGTTATACTTCTCATTTGTTTTAACAAGAAGATAGGATCCGATTCTCCAATTATTCTTCATCCTCAGAGTAAGTAGCCATGAGGTTTGAAAGTGATGTATCGTCTTCAATTACCTGTAAATTTACTTCAACATGGGGATTTTGCATGTCCTCATTATTAACTTCGGGGTTGACTTTTACTTTTACATTTTCCTCCTCATCATCTTCTGACATTTGTTTTAGAAACTGATTTTTCCATTTATTAAAAGTATCATCATCTGGCCAATCAAAGCTCAGAGCTTCTCTTTGTATCATTATTAAAGAATTTGTATTTTCTTCTAAAACATCAAATTCTTTCCTCATAGCAGTATAAAATAACTATATTTTTACTAGCTCTTCATTTGTCTTTGCCCAGAACCAGTGGCTAGTTTCACTTATGATGTTTATTATTCTTTCATTTAATAACTCATCCATCTCCCTTTTCCACTTTTTTCTTTTTCTTTTATTGTATCAACAGATTCTAAAGCACAAGGAAAGAGGGTGAATTTTTCAGCAATGTATTGGGAAAAATAGAGTGTTAATCTTCTCTATAAAGAATCTCTTTCATCATCAAAATTCTCTAGCTTATTTAATAAATCAAAAATCTTCTCAACTTGATGATAAGGCATTTGGACTACAAATATACATATGATTGTAATATCATTATTTCTCTCCCTCCATTTCTATGCAAGAAGAGTCAATTTATCCTTATCCCTGTTCAACTCATCCATGAGGGCTGTAATTCTTGTCAACTGATCAAAAAAAGTTGACCATTGTATTTTATCCCTTAGATATATTACACCCTGCTTTAATTTTTCTTCATATTGATTTCTCAATTCTATCTGCAACTCATGCAATTTTGTTTTTTCTTCTTCAAATTCCTCTGCAGTATAGAATTGGGGCCTTTCAGGGGTGTCAGGTATTTCAATAATAGGGGTTGATCCAGATCCAACCAATGGCGATGAAGGGTATGCAATTGTAGGTGCACTGGATTCTCCCATTTTTATTTTCCCCAATATCCTCTCCATTTGAGACATTTTGTTTTCCAATGATTGTATCCGTATACCCCTTTCCTCATATGCCTTCAAAACTTCTTCAAACCTAGCATTGAGTTAGGCAAAGTTATCTTCTTCTTGTCCAGATACAACACCACCCAATTTTAGCATTTCTGAAGCCATTCCCATTACTTGTTTACTACTTACCTCACCAGCCCTGTATACTGTCAATGTACCAATATGTTTTGCAGTGGGAAACTCATGCATCTTGGTACTTTCTCTCTTATCTATGGACCACAAAACAAGGGCTTGGTGGTCATCACTAAATTTTATCCCTCTATGAGCTTGTAAGGCTTCTTCAGCAGTTGTCAGTTGAACATCCTTCTGCTTCCTTACTAAATAAAAAACAATAGCATTCGCTATATCCCATTCTGGCAGAAGGAGGACTCCTGATTGTCTAACTATTTTCCTTCCAGCTTTAGGAGTGAACTGGGCAAAATCACTCAAAAACTTTGATTTTACCTCTTCCTTGATAACTGGGTCAGATTTATTTAGTTGCTCAGCCTTGATCTTCTCATAGGCTTTCTCAAAATTCTTTATATTTAATCTCCATAAAAACTGAGCAAAAGCCCTAGATCTTACAAAATTTTCATCATTAATAAATTTTTCAGAAGCCTGGGCAACAATTGGGTCAATTTCCTTACCTTGGTAATCAGAAATGGTCAGGTCCAAGGAAGGTGTAGGAGGTTCTTGTGGCTCTCCAACATTCAGGTCTGTAGAAGTGACAATCACATCCCCATCTCCTCCCATTTGTCTAAGTTGTTCCTTTAGAGATGCCTCGTCATGTATTTGGATTGGAGACTAGCTTGGGGAGTATTGTTCTTTTTGAGAAGAAGAAGACCCCTGCTCCAATTTTTGTCTTTTTGGAGAGCTAGCTGCAGATGGACTTCTTGGCCTTGGCTTCTCATGAGTGGGTACCTGTTGCACACTCTGAACCATGACATAACCTGCCCTTTTCTGCAATGTATATTGGCTAGGAGTTACTACATTTCTACCACTCATTCTTCTTTGTATTTTTGTTGCCTTGTCGGGGTGTGCCTTAATAAAAAAATTTTTTTTCATTCATAGCCTGAATTATTATAGCAAAATTATTCATTAATGCCTGCATTTTATCTCCCCAGTATTTCTTATCTTTCAATGGGTCATATTGGGGGTCAAAAGCATTATTGAATTCCAAGTTTTTACTGAAAACTATCCATTTCTCTTTCCTTAATTCTTGCTCCTGCAATGTGAAAATATTTCTGATTATATCCTCTGGATAGTAAACCTGATGTACCATATGGGAAGCTCTCACCCTTTCTCTTAATAGATCATAGACTCCTTCAGTGTCAATGAATCTGGCATGAGATTTTGCCATGTTATATTTATTCAAAAACAAATTTAAATGCTTCCACCCCTTTTTAACAAAAACAAAATCATGCACTACATTAACCATTGGAAAGAAAGTGCCCTTCTTGACCAATTCCCTCTCATCTATAGTACCTATCTACCATAAGAGCTCAGCTATCCCTATCTTCAAAGATACATGAAAAGGTAACACATGAAGTTTTCCTAAGAAACCATAAACTCTTATTACTGTTGAAACCTTGTAGGAAATTATATCCCCCGAGTTGTGACTGACAAGTAACCCTTTAGCATGGTCCTTGGGTCTGATCAATTCTAATAATGCGTGTGGCATTCTAGGGCTATCTCCTCTTAAAAGAAATCTAAGCTTTGATGCAAAATACCTGTCAAATCTTACATAACTAGCATCAGTGGCCTCTGAAGTCATATCCACACTCCATAATTTCACTAGATTTCTTTCTCCATCCTTTGTGGTTTCTAACTCCATACCTTTGGAGAAGAAAGTAAATCCTTTGTATAAACATAAATGTATCATCAATGAATACCAACAGAATGGTTTGTTTACTTTCCCCTTTGCTATTCCAACCAGCCCATTGTGAATCTCTTTTGCTAGGAAAGTGGCAAAATCCAGAATGGTACTCATTCCAAATTGAAGGGTTTGAGCAATTATAAGGACCACAAAACCTAGAATTTGATCACCCTCATTTATCCCCAAGATCTTGCAAAGAGAAAAATATAGTGCTTGAGCTCTCAGATTGAAATGTCTTCTTAACAATGGCTCTGGAGTACTGGCTGTGATCACAGGAAAATTTCCAACCCTAGCAGCATGCTCCTATAGTGGCCCTATTCTCAAGTACACTCGTTGTGCATCATATCTAGCTTGCAAATCATCCAGATCAATGATTTCATGCATAACGTGGTTAGGGTTTAGGTTGAAAACCTCACTGAACAATTCAGGGAAAACCCTAAAAAGGTTGACCCCTAAATGATTTTTTACCCACCTTGTGATAGGATCATACCTCTTTGCCAGGTCCATCAATAAATCACTATCAAATAAAACACTGGGGACTACTAATTTTTCAATGTCAAATTTCCATACATTGCTCATAGGAGTGTCCAATTTTTGCTCTAAAAACCATTTCTTAAACAACTCCAAACCTCCCATGGAAACCTGGGCATCCCTTATCCAATTAGCTTTGTCATAAAATCCTTCTGCCACAACGTATCTAGGGTTTTTTGGAATGAGCTCCCTTCCCTTTGTTATTTCATGCACTAATAAAGGGAATTGTTCAAGAAAATCATCATGCACTGAACGTTTTAGATAATCTTTTTGTTCAGTAAACTCTTTTCGGGGTGGCATTTTTAATGAAACTTTTGAAAATTCACAACAGCAGATGCTTCAAATTTTACCTAGAAAGTCATAGAGCACTTACTCGCCAGAAATCACACTTCTGCATTATATGATGTCTTCTGCAATTTTATTGGAGTATTAACCAAGAAATTCTGTGCCGTAGCTCTAAAATCTTGAATTCCCTTTTCTTTCTATACTTTGGTGATTCATTAATGGTGAAATCGTGGGGTCTTTTTATGAATTAAAACCACACGCACTAGGTCTAGATCACATTTACTCTTAGTAACTGTTGCCTGCAATTTGCACTCAAATTTGAATCCCATCCATAGATTTTATCAGATCGCATGATCTTGATTTAAAAATAACAAGGCTTTACAGTCTTTTTTGAAAAATGCTACGTGTCATCATTGTGCTTCCCCACATTACTTAAAAACCTACATCTTTATAATGCGGGGATGCATCAATCGTCGATCAAGACAAGATCGATGATCAAAATAATCCATTTTGTATTAATGACCAGCTAGCTATACTAACCAATAGGAAATTTCCATATTAGCTTATACTATCTAACAACACTTCATGCTAGCGGATATCGTATCTTCTTTTGTGCAAGCAAGTGTTTGACGTCATCACAAACATGTCTCACCACTGCGCTTCCCAGCATTACTTAAAAACCTGCATCTTTATTATGTGGGGATGCATCAATCGTTGATCAAGAGAGGATCAACGATGATACTGCTTCTCATTCATTAAGAAAGAAAAAACCTTCTATGCATACCTAGCATTACACGTCATCAGTCGTTTGCAGTGTAGCACACTGAAATACAAATATATGACCCCACGTTGCCACGCGTCACCACTGCGCTTCCCCGCATTACTTAAAAACCTACATCTTTATTATGTAAGGATGCATCAACCGTTGATCAAGATAGGATCAACGGTGATATGGATTGGTAAGTAATCTTCATAGCTCTGCCAATGAATCCACCAATGATATTGCAGAAAAACAAAACGGGTGCAAAAGTACTAACAAATCTGACATACAAGAGCTTTTGCAGCGTACTAGATCTCATAAAACATCAGGGGCTACATGTCATCATTGCACCTCCCCACATTATTTAAAAACCTACAACTCTATAATGCGGGGATGCACTGACCCTTGATCTCTGATAGATCAACAGTGTTTGAAAAACACTTCAACTTGGCGTCCTTTCAAATGAAATATCACAATTAAAGGTACACAAAGTGTTTTGAAAAGGCATTCTGACGTAAATAAAATATTTAGGATAAAAACCCCGCCAGAATATTTGAAGAAAATACCTTTTTTAAAAATTTGAAAACGAGGGCACCACAAAACAAAGACAACTAATTTTTCACCCAAATACCAGAAATTTTCCTATACTATGAAAAAACACACCAACAGGTGTAACATGCAAATTAGTGTTGTAGACAACATTTGCTAAAAAGGGAGCAAATAACTATGTTGTCTACATGAAAAATTAGTGAATGATGCAAACCCCAATATTGTGGACACCATGTACTTCTATGTTGTCAACATGACAATTCAAAAAGGTACGCAAACTCCTAAGTGTCTCACAGAATAAAATAATAAAATAATGCATTAACCTAAGTAAACTTAAGTAAGCATAAATTGTAAATTCATATTTACACCAACAATATAGTCTAATTTTAAGAAAAATAATTGTCTTAAATATATATGATTAAATAAAATAAACAAGAGTACTAGTTGTTGATGCATAATTCTAGTAATATTGATTATGCTAAACAAAATGTTCAATAAGACAAGTATGAAGTAACATAAATGGACCATCTTCTCGATCCTATTATGAATTAGTGTGAATGCATCCAATAATTACCTAGATGATAAATTATGCATGCGATCTTTGCTCAATCACCAAGAGATAATAAAATCTATAAGTAAAAAATTTTACATACTGATTTACATACATACATGCACATATGCATACAACAATCATAATTAGTTATCATTGAATCTTACAAAAGCTATTATATATGAACAAGAGATACATGTTTAGAAAGAAAGTAAAAGAACATTTATAGAGGCGTCTCTTCTCCCCTTGAAGAAAATCACAGAGAAATGACACAAAGATCATAGGGGAATGGCAACAAAATCCTAGAACTCCACTGATCTCAACAAATGTTTAGAGCTATCCACCCTCATTCAGAGCTTTCCACCCTCTTTCACATGCATCTCTCAAAAATCGGTCATAAAAAATGGGGAATGATTAATTTTGTGTTTTCTTTTCATTTTTTGTTTATATTCCATAATCCAAAATCCACAATCTCTCTCTCTCTCTCTCTCTCTCTCTCTCTCTCTCTCTCTCTCTCTCTCTCTCTCTCTCTCTATATATATATATATATATATATATATATATATATATATATATATATATATATATATATATATACATACATAAATGCATACATATATACCTATATACATACATATATACATACATACATGAAAATAATAATGCACTTTCTAAGAGTTTACAATTATTCAATAAAATTAATGTTTTACAAGAAAATACATCTAAAGAACTATTAGCTCAGAAGAAAGAACATGGTGTTGAAATAGTACAAAAACTTCTTAACATGAGAGGTCCACAAGTGAGGGTGTTGACTAATCTTGAAAATTTGAATGTTGAAATGAAAGTTGTCAATGATCACACACCTATGTCAAAGTTACAACACATTGTGAAGTTAATTTTAGATAAGGTATAGGCAAATATTCAAAAGTTTGATTATTAAAATTTAAGGCATGAGAGCAAAGAATAAGGAGCAAATTTAGATAGATATTGCATGGCAAAAACAATAGCTAGACAACATAGATGATATTATGGGAGCCAATGGATATAATCTTGGAAAGTGTTGCTTTAGGTACTATGACATTGGAATCACTTGCAAGTGTCTTTGAGAATTTATAGTCCAAATATCAAATTCTTATAAGAGTGTTTCAAGTATTGGCATAGTCTCCCTATGATGATCCCAAGTATCAAATACCTATAAGAGTTTTTCAAGGTTTAGAACCACTTCAACATCCTTTACAAGGTTTAGAGGTAATTTCATTGTAGCAGAGACTTCTACAACAGAATGAGCCTTGTGATTATGGGTAGTTTCTTTCTCAAAACATCTACTATGATATGTTTTTACATAATTTCTAGTGAACTCTATCGATTTTTCCTAGTCTATATTATTTTTCTAGAGGATCTTGAGGTAAGTCAATTAGCATGGGTTGAGTGAGCTTTATTTTATTTTTATTTTGATTCTAGAATATATGTATGTAGTTGGATCAATTTTTATGTTGTGCAGCTAATATGTAATAAGCACCTTAAAAAAGATCTCCAAATATACATGTTCAATAGGAGATATAAAGAGATACCTATTTAGAAAGAAAAGAAACCAATATTTACATACCCTTGAAGAAAATAATATACCTAGGGAATGGAAACAAAATCATAGAGAAAGGGCACAACATAGTAGTGAAATCATAGAGCTAGGGCATGGCATGGCAAAAAAATTGTTGAGCAAGGGCACAACACCAAAATCATAGAGCAAGGGCATGACAACAAAGCACATAGATCACAAGGGCATGGTAATCAAATCATAGAGAAAGGGAACAACAACAAAATGTAGAAATATATCATAGGGAAGAAATGCACCGAAAACATATACATAATCACAAGGCCCATTCCCTTGCAAATTCCATAACCCAGTTAAATATGCGTATATATCAACCTAGATAATTAGCAACTAGAGCCATTTAACTGGTTCTGTCTTGTTTCTTTCTAAAAATATCTACTATCATATGTTTTTTTTAAATTTATTGCAAACTCGACCCAATTTTCATGGTCTACATTATTTTTGTGCATGATCTTGAGGTATGTCACTTAACACATATTGAGTGAGTTTTATTGTTTTATTATTTGGATTTTGGAATATGTATGTAGCTAGATCATATATGTAATAAGCACATTAAAAAAGATCTCTCTAAATATATAAATAGATATTTTTTTAATTAGAAGGAAATATAAAGACATACATGTTTACAAGGAAAAGATTTTTTTTTTTTTACATACATACCCCTTCTCTCCCTTGAAGAAAATCATACAGCTAGGGAACATACATCACAAGGGCATGGCATGACAATGAAATCATAGAGAAAGGAATCACACAACAATGAAATCACAAAGCAAGGGCATGGCACAAAAATGAAATCATAGAGCAAGGGCTCAGAAATGAAATGCAGAGATCATGAGGGCACAACAACCAAATGCACTGGTCACAAGGGTGCCATGACAATGTTCATACCTCTCTAACTCTTTCATGTGCAACTCTATCCAAACTCAAAAAAAATGGAAAATGATTGCCATGTTTCTTTTTTACATTTTTATTCTCACAAGGGCATTGCAATTATGACACCAATGTTGATATTGCAACATAGTCGAGGATAATTACAAAAAAAAAAAAAAAGACTACAAATTACACTGTCATCACAAATTTCCATCATAATTTGACCCCAACTATTTTAGTGTGTGCACTTGCACACACATTCATTTATTTAGCTCTATAACTCCTTAAATAGGCAATTATTGCTTTACTATTTTCCATGATCACCCTAGAGCTTAGGGTTTATGATCAGGTTCAATACGATTCATTCTATCTATCATCTTATTAGTCTTCCTCTAGAAACTTCTTTGGAATTTTTCTATTAGGTCTTTGCCTAATCCTCACACTAAATTTAATGATCCAACTCATTAATCTTATCTTCAACATGGTTTACATCTCCCAACAAATCAACTAAATCTATTGGGATTCATGATTTCCTCAAATTCATTCTCAACATTGTTACTTGGTAATTAATAAGTTCTTACACTTGGTCATCACTTAATTACATAGTGATTATAAAACTTTCTGGATCAACATCAAAAATCTTGCTTGGTCAACACTAGGTTTTCTCAGCACATACTATGGCTTAGTTTCCACTGGCATCACTCAACATTCCTTAATCATTTTACTCTATTTCTCATCTCATCTTCACTTTCTTGATATAAATAATCACTTTGTCTCATTAAATCCTATCTAATAAAATATCCATTATATCTTCCTTTAAATAACTTAACCTTTCCTCGAGGTGTTATTATTATATGGAATTTCTCAAATTCACTTTATTAATCATATAGATATGGTATTTAGATTAGGGAGTAATGTGTCTTATCAAATAGATTTGACATCAATGAAAAAACAAAAATTGTTCCAATTGTAAGTTTCTAACAATCTCCCTCTTTGGCATTGATGGAAACATCTATACATCTCAATATATCTAATTTGGTTACCATACAATCCAAAATATTTTACTATAATTATGATTCTCTTTATTGATTTTCTCCAACTAAAATAATAGATCTCCCTCTTGGATAAATCTCTCTCTTTATTTACTTCTCTGTATATTCTCCCTCTTTTAGTTATGTTCTTTCTTCTTTTTCTATCTCTCTCTTTGTATATTACTTTTTCTATATATTCTCCCTATTTGACAACAATGTTAAAGACACTTAGCTTTCTTAGCTTCAATCAAAGATACTTAGCTTTCTTAGCTTTCTTTGACAACAATGTCAAAGAAACTTTTTCTTTGCATGTTTGGCTTACTTATTTCATTTGTCTATGACTTATCTATTATGTTGGTCTTGACTAACTACCTTAGGCATTTCCCAAAGTAGAGTTGTTTTGAATCATTGTGTAAGTTATTTTGATTAGCACATTTGATGCAATGCACCTTTTCTCCTTAAGTAACTTTGTTTAGGGGAGTCACCCCTAATTTATCTCTAAGATATTCATGATCATCTTTAGGTAAGGGTTTTTTGAATTTGTCATCAATTTATTCTTTGGTGTGCACATATTCTAGCTTTACTTCTTTGTCTTGAACTAGTTCCCTCAAGTAGTGATACTTGATAGCAATGTGCTTTTTCCTAGTGTGAATCACTAGATTCTTTGAAATGTTAATAGAATTTGTTTTATCACAATAAATAATTATTAGATTAGTAATTTATTCTTTCATACCTTTTAGTAATTTATTTATCCACATAATCTTTCAACAATTCACTATAGCTACCACATACTTGGCTTCAACTATTGATTGGGAAATACAATTTTTTTTCTTGTTTGTCCATGACACCAATCTATTTCCTAGAAAGAATGCACCTCCACTAATGCATTTTATGTGATCAATATTTCCCACCCAATCTAAGTCAATGAATACCTTGAGTTTAAGTCTATCACTTCTCTTGTAATGCAATACATAGTCTTCTATACCTTTTAGATATCTCATTATCCTTTTTACTGTCATCATGTGAATCTCCATAGGATTTTCTAAGAAATCTAGCAACTATCCCAACTATGAAAGCAATATCAAGTCTATTATAAATAATATATTGCAACTTTCCAATCATGGATCTATATAAGGTCTATTTCATATTAGCATATTCATCATTCTTAGATAGCTTATGTCCTATAGACATAAGTGTATTCACTAGTCTTGAATCTTTTGTTCCAAAGGTCTTTAATGTCTCCTTGATGTATTTGGATTATGTAATGAAGATATCAAAATTCACTTGACATACTTGTAATCCAACAAAAATTTGATTTCACCAAACATAGACATTTTAAATTCCTTCTTCATTTCATCAGAATAATGCTTGTCTTCCTCCAAATATAATGTCATTAAACAATATTTTAGATAGAAGTACTTCATTGTCCTTACTATTCCTTAAATATAGATTTTTGTTATCATTTTTCATTTAAAAACCAATCTTTACCAAATAGTTATGTAGTATTTTATAGCATGCTCTTGGGGCTTGTTTCAATCCATAAAGAATTGATTTAGTTTACATATCATATTATTCTTGGCTCGATCTACAAATCCTTTAGGTTGTTCATTTTACATTTCTTCCTTATGTATACCATTTAACAATATAAATTTGACATCCATTCAATATACATTAAAATTCTTGTAGGATGAATATGCAAGCAGAATAATGGCTCCTTCAAATCTTGCCATAGGAGAAAGCATCTCTCCACAATCAATTCATTCTTAAGCATATCCTTTGCATACCATTCTTTCTTGATTTCTTGTTACTTCACCATTTTCATTGATTTTGTTTCTAAAAGCCCAATTTTTCCCAATGACATTTTTTGTCTTTAGGTATTGGTACTAAAGTTTGAGTATTGTTCTTTTCAATTTTTTCAATTTCCTCATTCAATGTAACAATGTGTCATATTTGAGGCTTTTTCTTTTCATAACACTTGATTTAGAATCACGAATTATTTGTTTAGGTTTGTGATGTCTTCTCACAAATTTTGCTAGCATAGGTGGTTTCCTTCTTTGTTATTCTATAAGTTTGTCTTCAAAAATAATCTCAAGCTACTTTTCTCTTTCTTGTTCAGGTTCTTGTTCTTGTTTTTGTTCTTCATGCTCAGCATTCTCTATCTAATGATTGGCATTTCCTATTTATGACTCAACATCTTTGGTCTATTACTCAGTACCCACTCTATGCTACTCAAAAATTTATTGCACTACATCATTTCTTATCTATTCGAAAACTAAAACTTCATTTTCTTGTTCATCTAAAGTGTTGGGATCACTATCATCCATATATATGAATGTATTATGATCTTCGGGTTCTTCTTTGCATGCAATTTCACTTCTTTCTACAAACTCATCAATTTTCACATCTACACTTTCTGCAACTTTGTTAGTGTTAGAGTTCAAACACTTGTAAGCTTTACTCTTGGTGGAATATCTTGGAAATATACCTTCATCACTCTTTGCATCAAGTTTTCCATTCCTATTATCTCTAAGTATACAACACCTATTTCCAAAAATTTTGAAATATTTCACATTAGGAGCATATCCATACCATAGTTCAAAAGGTGTAGCATTTGTACTTTTCTTGACTTGTACTCTATTTAGGGTATAGACAATAGTACTAACAACTTCTCTCCAATATTTCTTTGATACACTCTTCTCCATCATCAATGTTCTTACACTATCCATTACTATTTTTTTCTTCTTCTTTTAGCTATACTATTATGATGAGGGATCCTTGGTGCTGACATCAATCTTTTAATTTCTCTATCACTGAAGACTATATTGAAATCATTTGAGATGAATTCGCCACCTTTGTCAAATCTCAAGCACTTCAAACTCTTCCTTGTTTTTTTTCAACTCTAGTTAAATACCACTTGAATAACTAAAAAAAATAGATTTAGCTTTAAGTAACATCACATTCATCATCCTATAATAATCATTAACAAATATAATGAAATACTTGTATCCATGGTAGCTTTGAACATCAATAGGTCCACATAGGTCAGTATGAACTAGTTCCAAAATATCACTAGTAGTGTAATTTTTCTCCTAAAACTAGACTTGGTAATTTTTCCCAATTAACATTGTTTACACATAGCATTTTCAGGCTTCTTCTATCTAGGAAATTCTCTTACTTTCTTCATTTTACTAATATTCACCAAAATTTTCAAATTTCATATTACATAACCTCTTATGCCATAGCCAAACATCTTCTTGTTGTGTAAACAAACATGTCTCATAGATAAATCTAGATAGAACAAGTTACCTCTTCTTTGATCACCACTTCTAATGACCTTACCATCAACATCATGTATATTGGCCTTCCTATTTTGAAATTCAACTATGTAACCTAATTTTTTTAACTATGAAACACTAAAAAAATTATAGTTCAGTCCTTCAACCTAGTAAACATTGTTACATTCTATCTTGTCAGTCAGTTAAATAGTTCCTTTACCTTTTACAACACATTGAATTTCATTACCAAATTTGACCAAATTTGACACACCTATCTATGTATGGACCAATATCCTCAAATTTTATATTTATCACCAGTCATATCATTTGAACATCCACTATCAATTATCCATCTATCACTTTTTTTAAATATGAGATTAGTGCAATTTTCTCATCTTCATCAAAATTTTATCTCATAGAAATGTATAGAAAAATTCATCATCCTCATTTTCAATTTCATTGTTATTTTCTTCTTCAAAAATATAATAATATTTATTATGTTTTCCATCCTTATTTTTCTTGTAATTTTGCTCTTCTCTTCTACCTTTCTACTTTATTTCCTTCCTTTTATCCTTACCCTCTCTGTTAGGACACCTAGCAGGAATATCACCAACTTTGTTACATGAAAAATAGATAATAGGTAGTTTACCTTTGTATTTATATTGTCCTCTTCAAAATAATTTTGCAATGAGGTAGCAAGTTCATGAGTCTCATCATCGAAACTATTACTGTCACTCTTCACATGTTTTCTTTTTCTTTTGCTAAGAACTAATTGTGATTTAAAGGCAGATTCAATAGAACCAGTTGTGTAGTTATCAAAGTTAGACATCTCAAATATAGAAAGTCTACTAGTTAGACCTTCCAAGGTTAAAGTGTTACCTGGTGTGCATCTCAGTTCTTGGATTGTTGATACTCTAATGGAATCTATAGGGATTAGAGTCCTCAATAACTTTCTTATCACAATTTCATCTTTGATTTGTCCATTTGCACCATGAATAGCGCTAAACACTTCCTTCACTCTTGTGTGGTATTTTACTATATTCTCACCTTCCATCATTGTCATGTCATCAAATTTACCTCTCAAACTCTCTGATTTGGATCTCAAGACATTGTCTTCACCTCCACATATGGTTTTCAATTTGTCCAAAAAAAAAATCACTATCATAGTTTTTCAAGTCATAAAACTCAGCATAGCTTGGGGATAAGGCAATCTCCAACATTGCTTTATTCTATTCTTTTTGTTCAGTTGATCAACTATTAGAGGTGTAGTTATTAACTTTGTATACTCATTGTAGACAAAGTTGGTTGTAACATCACTGATACTAGATATATGCATCCCCATCAAGGTTTTCCACACAAGAAAGTTCTCCTTGTTCAGCTTTGGTACATCTCTTTGGTGAGTCATGATCTTTGGCTATAAGTGCCTTCAAACTTTTCTCTATAAGCATTCTTTTCTAATACCAATGGAAAGAAATGTTTAGAATAACTAAGATGTTAGGGGGGAATCAATTACTCAAGGTTCATATGTACCATTTGAACAATTAAACAAAAAACATTCACTATTCTACTTATCCTATTGTTGCTCAATCTCTACTATCTTGATAAACACAATTATTGTCACAAACATAACAAGCTTTGCTAAATATAAATTATAAAACATATAAAAAATTAAACAAAATTTTTATGCTAAGATTTTACATGGAAACCCAATTTGGGAAAAACCACCACCAACATGTCACCACTTTTTCACTCTTTCAAAGTAAGCTCTCTCAAGAGCCAACCCTATTAAAGGTTTACAATACATACTATTAAATGTGACCTAGTTAGAGGATTTAATTACCCTATTAGGAGTTTCCTTGTTAGAATACTTTTATTATTCCATTTAGAATGTCACCTTGTCAAAGGATTTATATAAATTGTTAAGTCCTTCAAATGACTATTGGGTTAAGATAAAATGATTTTAATACAAACTAATTATAATGATTAGAAAGAAAATAGTTGGATTTTGATCTGTATGATTA
Organism: Cupressus sempervirens; assembly: GCA_028749045.1. Lineage (NCBI taxonomy): Eukaryota > Viridiplantae > Streptophyta > Pinopsida > Cupressales > Cupressaceae > Cupressus > Cupressus sempervirens. Next base: position 77,975,613 of record CM053790.1, on the reverse strand, counting down.
CAACTCAATTTGGAAGTTAAGATCATTGTTTGGTTCATGTCCAGTGATTCACTAATAAGCTCTCCATTTTCATCTCTATTATTGATTCACTTGGCAACCCTTTAAGGAATCATTTCTCTCCTTTGAACAACACTTAATCCATATGCTTTGATTCACTTATCAATATTAGTACTATCTATGTAAGAAATCTTCTTTATCTTTGCATTCACTCTCACACTTGTGTGTCTCTGGTCAACCTTCTTGTATTCGTGCCTCAGACACACACTCGCACATACAATCATTCATTTGGCTCTATACCAACTTAAATAGCCAATTCTTGTTTTATCATTTTCCATGATAACCATAGATAATAGTCTACAATCAGGTTAAACACAATTCATTGTATCTCTCCATCTTCTTGATCTTCCTCTAGAAACTTCTCTAGAATCCATCTACTACATATTTACCTAATCCTCACATTTCATTTAATGATCCAACTCATCAATCTTATCTTCAAGATGCTTTACATCTCCCAAGAAATCAACTAAGTCAGTTAGGATTCATGATTTCCACAAATTCATTCTCAATGGTATTACTCAGCAATCACTAAGTTCTGACACTTTTCATCACTTAATCACTTAGTCACTACAAAACTTTCTAGCTCTAAATCAACTATCTTGCTCAATAGATATTGATTCTCAGTCAACACTATATTTTCTTAGCACTTATAGTGTCTCAGTTGACACTGGCATCACTTGACATTCCTTAACCATTTTACTCTTTTGCTAGGCTTAGCTTAACTTTCTTGATATAAACAATCACTTTGTCTCATCAAAGTCTATCTAATGAAATGTCAATTGTAGCTTCCTTTTCATAACTCAACCTTTTCTCTAGTGCTATTATTATGAGAAATTTCTCAAATCTTCTTCATCAATCAAATAGATATGACATTTAGATTAGGTAGCAATATGTCTTATCAAATAGATTTGACATCAATGAAAAAACAAAAATTATTTGAATTTTAAGTTTCCAACAATGCTCATAATCATTATTCTCATAAATGAAAAATAGAAATAACAACAATAAGATAAGCCTATCCCTTGCCTAAAGATATATTTCATGTTCAAAATGGAAGATCAACTGATCTTACTAGTTACCATTTACAGTGACAAGAAAAATTGATTTCATTGAAGGAATTAACTAATTCAATGATATAAATCAATTGATCATATCTTCAATTTTTAATTTCAAATATCATAAAAGTAAAATACTTGTTACCAATAGATGTTGAATGCATAATTTATCTCTCTCTTGCGCATGTCTTGGCATCTAGTGGAGAGGGGAAATATTGTTAGGGGCTTAACCTCCCAACCATAGACCCTTAATGATCCCCATAAAATCTCATATGAAAAAATCCTCCCCCCCCCTATGCAAAAATAGACATGGAACACCTTTTCTAGCCACTAAGCATCCTAGTACTTAATTCCACCACTCAACTTGATAGCTGAGTATACTTAGATAGTCATGAGGTGACTTGGATTTAAATTTTTTTTTTTTTAAGATGTTCATGCCATTGAGAATCTAATCATAGTTTTTTCTTCCTTGGAGGATTCCTCTCCTCTTCACCCATTCACATGACTTTGCTAGCCTTAGGTGCATCCCACAACACTGTTATTAATAATGAGGTCTTTAAAACATATGGTTTACTTAAATAACTTCCTAATTCTTCCCACAATTGGTATACAATAAATAATAGTGAGTAGGTCAGAGTATCGTAATATAGGATTCAAATTCTCACAAGATTACTTGATGCGTAATATTGTAAAGAACATGTTATGAGGACTATGATATACCCCTATGTAGTTATCATACAAGATTAGAAAAGAAAAGAATTAGAGCTTATGGTTTTCAAGTTCCACTACTATGATGACCCATGGTTGCAGGTAATTATAGGTTTTATTAAAGAACCATCATTCGATTGATAAAATTAGAACTTGGTATCAATAGCAACAAATAATTATCTAAAATGAAAAGAAGAATAGAAAAGGAAATATTTGTGGTTGATCAATGACCTAGAAAATAATATTGACCATCTCTTGTTGAGATAGATCTTGGCTATGCTTCACCCACATCACTATTACTTAATCCAAAGTATCGATAGAGAAGGAGAAGAAGAACAGAAAATAAGTTTAGGAAAGAAAACATTGAACATCTCATTCTGACATGTTGCTTGATAATAATATTTTTTTCTATGTGCTCAACCACTTGCAGTCTTGAGAATTTATAGTTTCACAAAGCATCAGTTTGAAGAAGGTTTGGGAAATTCAAATATTTAAAAGATAAATGCCAATTTGAAGATGGCCACCACTCATTAAATGAGTTATAAAGATTATCTTTCTCCATGGTTCAAAATAAATGTGTGTGTGTGTATATATATAATTTATAATGTTGATGACTTCCATGGTCTCAAAATAAGAGAGGTAATAGTCTTCCAATGATATTAAATGTTTAATACTTCTCTTTTTATAAAAAAACACCAAGTAGCTCATGGTATTGTCTAATGTACACTCTTTTTTTGCCTAGTCATTTACTGTTATCCATGGTGGTTCAAGATTTGTACCTATTTTCCTAGTGATGATGGTGCCCCTTTACTCAATTCTTTTATGACAATGCTTACACCCCTTGATGTGCTCTTGCAAGAAATTCTCCACAATTATATGATATTTATCAATATGATAACAATTACCATAACAAGTTATTAATCATAAACTAATTCATTGGTTACTATCATTTCACTTCCCCTGAATTCATGATGAATAACCAACTTTCCAAAATAATATTAAAATATCATCATAACTATTAACTAGCATGCCAATTTTATATGAAATTATCATGATTATCCATCTATATAATTGAAACTAATTTTACCTATCAACTAACTTCACATGAAACCTCAATGGTTATATGAAGATTTCAAATGGAGCCAAAATTGGGATGTAATAGGGAGGTTGATCATAACATGACTAGATTGTGCCCATTACCTTGTTGGAGTACTCATGGAAAGACATTCTATGTGATAGAATAGCCTTAGGCCTATGAGATTGATTCCAACACTTGGGAAGGTATGATAATGCTCACATAGATATGGTTGAACCCCTCACTCTAGCTTTGTCTTTTTTTTTTGGGTGAAAGGATAAACCTATGTCACACTTTTGTAGAGGAAAAGGCTACCAAAATTATAATTGTTCACTTTCAATGATAAGAAACTAGTATTATTATTTAGAATTGAAAAATGAAGTAAAATAATGAAATGTGTATAAATTGATAAATTTTACTATTATAATTTTTAACAATTATTTGGAATAAGAATTGATATATTTTCATAAATTTAATAGACAATTTTTTGGTTGCAGAAAAATGTTGGAAATTAGGGGTCTAGTTTCCACCACAAAACTAAATGGAAAGAAACTTATTTCCCTTTGATCTAAGACTATGTTATAGATAACATATATATCTAGAATGTTCAAAAATAAAAATGGGCTTTAGACCTATATTTTCTCTTTTATAATGATTCAAATTTCAACGAGCCTAAAATGAATAGTTTTCATCTCCCACCACATTTTTCAAAACAAATCTATTTTGAATAGAATCAAAATTGTACATTCTAGAAGAGGACTCTCTCCTCTAGAATGTCATATAAGTTTCATTTTTTTTTACACGATTCAATATTTTTTTCTTTTTCAAAATTGAAACACTTTTTGACGTATTAAATTATGTGTTTATATAATTTTTTAATTATAACATACTATATCTAATTAAAACACTATAAACTCTATATGAGAATATTCTTGACTTTGAGATCTATAAAATGGTGTTTATCAGTTATTAAAAATAATCATAACAAATAGTAAGAGTTATTGAAATGTCCATTTTCTAAAATAATTAAAATTCTTTAGTAATTGCATACAAACTAGTATAAAACTTGCATTTAATAAACATCTCCAATCAAAAAAGTGTGAGATCATATATAACTTAGCTAGAATGAATTTATGTAGATCATATGTTTGAAATTTTTTTATTTTTAGATAGAAATACTCAAATTTAATCATTCTGATAAGTCAGCCTAAAAGGTGACATAGCTTTGTACTTTTACCCTTTTCCTTTTTACATTTCAATGTCTTTTGGGTATTATTCCTTGTGTAGCTTTGTATTACCTTGTAATTAATTTTGGGTAGAAAATTTAGAATACATTTGATCTATTGGTTCATAAATTTTCCTCCTACCTCAAGGGGTAATTCCTTAGGGATCACATGGTTGTGTGGTAAAACATGAGTCTTGCTCATGGCTTAGCATTGGAACTCTTACAAGAAAGGATGCTTGGAAAATGTTGAAGAATTTTTTTGGTGTGTTTGTTACTAGCTAAAAATGTATAATTTAATTTAATAGATGAAATGTTAACTGATGCAAATTGGTTTATAATATTAAAAAAGGGGGAGGGAGAAAAATTTGTATTAGGGTTGGGTAGATAGAGATGAGAGTTTGTAAATTAAGATTTCCTCAAAAAGGTTAAAATTGTCTTTGTGAAAGTGGTTATCAAATTTGTAACATTATATTAAGACTTTTGCGGAAATAAAATTCAAAATATGTTTTGTTCTGAGTTCAACTATCTCATAAATCTATGGTATCTTTCTCTTAAAATTATCAACACTGTATTTAATATATGTTATTTTAAAGTTTATTCTTTCTTTAAGTTACAATATAAGAAAACCTATTGTTTTAAAAAATGCATACTAGAATGTATAGGAAGTTATTCTCTTAATTTCTTTGGGTTCCTTATTGGGAGCATTACACATCCACACTAAACTAAGAGCTAATATAAACATAGTATTAGGAAGGTCCATCATTATAGTCATTAAATTCATAATAAGATTATGTCAAAGCCAACAACACATGGTATAAGAGCCTAAATAAAAGTAAAACATAAAAGAAATAAAAATCAAGACATATAAAGAGGATAAATCCTTAATCATTTTTCTCCTCTGGGATGAGCTTTGAAAGTAGCACATCCATCTAGTCATCGAACAAGAACTACTACAACTTTGCTACATCATCGTCATATTTATGGTCCCCTTCTTGTTATTCTATTGCAGGAGTTGGAGTGTATTAGAAGAAGCATGCATAACCTTGACCCAAAAATCACCCAAGCTCATGAAATGGGTCTTGACCTTGATCATTTTGTCCTTGAACTACTTCTTCATATCTATCCATAGGTTCTTCAGCTCTACTTCAACCTAGAAGAAATAATTTATTTCCAAACTAGGGGATAGGATTTTGGAAATTGGGTGGAGTGGACAATCATGGGTGGGATAATGGGAGAGGTGTAGGGGAGAATGAAGTAGGAAGGAAGGTAGGAGGTTGGGTCATGTAAGGGGATTCAAGCTTCTATTTCCTTAAGTTGGAGGTAATAATTAAGTGGAAATCCATTGTTACATTTTTGGTAGTTGTAAGCGCACTTTTACTACCCCTATATCAAAATTCCAAATTTGGTTGTCTAGGTCAATTTTCCCATAGATGGCAAATGACTTGGTTCAGAATAAAATCCACCCAACTCCTATCATCAGTAGATATAGACTCACAATGAGGGAAGCCTGCAAATACATTGATGATAAATTGGTTGTCAAGGATGAGAAGTTTGGCAATGATTTTCTTATCAAATGTGCAAAGACTAGCATGGCTTCAAAAATTGTAGCTACTAACAATGACCTATTTTTAAAAATGGTTGTTGAAGCTGTCCAACAAATAAAAACTCCTAGAAGCAAAGGTGAAATGAAGTATCTAATAAAGGGCATCAATATTTTGAAGGCACGTGGACAAGGATCAAAATATATTTATCTATTAAACATTTATGCCCTGAAAACTGGTCGGGTAGCTCAAGGAATGCCTACAAAAGTGGCCCTAGCAAGAATTGCATGTTTGGATTTCAATCCTCAAAAGACAAAAATGTAGATGGGAGTGCAAGTTCTTGTTGCTAATCTAAGGTAGCTTGATAGGATTCGTGAGAGAGAAGTAGATATATCTATCATTCCTTGGCTCTATAGATGAGTTTGTAGAAGAACACATTACTGATGATGATGCAATCTTAATTAAGGGGCCAAAGAGTCCAAGGCGCTTTCCATAATTCTAAGAGGAGCTAATGATTATATGTTGGATGAAATGAAATGCTAGATGAAATGGAGTCTAACATTGTAAGTTGCTGGTGGTGATGCTGTTGAAGCATCTTTATCTGTATACTTGGAGATTTTGGCAACTACCTTGAGTTCTCGAAAATAACTTGTTATGGCAGAGTTTGTAGAATTTTTTTTTAATCATACCAAAGGTTCTTGTAGTCAACGTTGCAAAAGATGATATAGAGCTTGTTGCAAAACTTCATGCCTACCATCGTAGTGCTCAAACAAAGTATGAGAAACAACATCTTTCAAACATGGAACTAAATCTCATAAAAGGGCAAGTGAGAAATAATCTCGAAGCAAGTGTTCTTGAGCTAGTGATGAGCAAAGTCAAAATCATATAGGTTGTAATTGGTGATGCATCTATTATTGGAGATGTGAAGAGTTATGTTACTAGTAATCCTAAGATTGATCCAATAACTAAGATTTTCAACTTCTTGAGAATCGAAGATCCCACACCTCTCAACAATGTGGCATCTACTCCACAAGCAGATGATGGACCATGGACAACATTTCATTGCAAAAATAACTAGATGGTGGATTCGAAGCTAGGGCAATCAAAAATGAATAAGTTCTAGGGCTGTTGTCACTTAATGCAGATATATGAATGTCCACTGTATTGGTTACTAGCCATGAAAACCATCCAAATAGGGCATCCAAGTGCCTCAGTCAAGGAATTTTAAGCATAACATTCTCTTGGATGAAGTTATTATAATAAAACAATAAGACTTGAGAAGCATGTTGCATAAGGATCGAGCAGGAGACTCCATCGTGAGATATTCTTATAGCTACGTGATAGCATACAATATTAAGTTATCCTAAAGTAGTTAACATGTAAACATTAATTTAGAACATATAGTGGTGACATATATGTTAGAGTCAGCGAAATCAACGTCAGGCATATAAATTATCCAATGAATAAACATAAATTACAAACATCAATGCCTGGACATTATATCTTGTAGTAACAAATTAAATTGAAGATCATCACTGGGACAAATTTTATCATTCAACCTATGTCTTAGTGCTGATGACAATCTTCATAGAACAAACATTGATCTAAGATAGATATGTTTTAATGTACCTGGCTAGTTGGTTATTTAACCTTCATACTGTACCCATAGACATGAATATTAGTACTATTGTAGGTTTAAGAGAAGGAAAAACCATTATTATGTTTTAAAAGAAATTTCATTTAAATGATATTTCTTTTAGAATTTGAAAGGTTCCAATTTCAGTAGCTGAGAACACATGATCGATCAAGATAAATGGAGAATCTGAAAAGACAAATAGGAAAAGGGGAATTAGAAAGAAGCAATCATGAAACCAAAGGTCATCATGCGAGAACTAAAAAGTCATCTAAGGGAAACCAAATAGGGCCTAAAGGAGATTATTTATTGCAAATCTTTTCCTATGCCAGGTTCTTCTTCTTGGATGCATACAGTCAAAGAGCTGGAGCAGAGGAGAGGGCATTTTAGTTTAGATATTTTATTTCATTGCATATAGGAGGTCAAAAAATTGTTGGCATAAAGAGAGGTTGTAGAGACAATCATACTTGGTGTCAATTCTTTATTATCCCTGTGCTTCCCTTTTCTGCATACAGTCAGAGAGCTAGAGTGGAGGAGAGAGCATGTTTTATTTTCATATTTTCATTCATGTATTAAGAATAATGTTCAATTTTTGTAATAGATTTGGCTATAGTTTCCAAGAAAATATGATCAAAGTATTGTGTTTGTGCATTTAAAATAAGGAAGAGTTTTGTTATAAATCAGAGTATTTGGGCAGCACTTTTCTGATTACTTTCAATCAGAGTATTGTTATGATCAGTTTTGAGCACTTTCTTGTATTCTTGGTCAAATGGTGATTGGGAGATAGATCAGAGTACTATCAACTGATCCTATTGCAAAGGTTTGAATGTTCAATCTTCATTTTTCATCTCATGTCATTGCATTTGCATAACAAATAGGATTCTTGCATCACCAATGTTGGGAAGTCATAGGATGTGTGAGTTCCTAAGATTAGATAGGATTAGAATCTAAATCTTCCCAAGTTAGTCCTTGATAGGATTAGCTTGGTTTTTCCTCTGTTGTTCTCTAGTTAAGAACATACCCTACAGTAGGAATTAGAGATAAAACATAATTCATTGAATATCATTTACGTAGGGAGCTATACCTCAATTTAGAGGGAAACTAGATATCCTTAGAAATGGTTTCCCAACTCTTGTGTAAAGTTGTTCCTCATTATAATTTTGGGCACATAAAAAGAGATAAAGAAGAAGGACAATCTATTTACCAATATATTTTTTGCAACTTTGTTGGGGAGTTGGACAAGAAGATCAGTGCTAGAGATTTGTTTTTAGTTTTTTATTTTTATCTCGGCTTCAAATTGGTGACTCTATGTCTTTAAAAGAACCTATTTTATATTAGATTTTGAAAGCTTTGAAAGTTCTTATCATTCAGGTTCCCAACTCATGTTTTTGGTGACTAAGAGGAAGAATACTTTGGTTTTTCAAGCTACAATATTCATTTTCTCTGCTACTCAGAGATTGGCAACTCCATTGTAAAAAAAGATCATGCCTATTAGAACAAATTTTTGGAGAACTTTCTGGAAAATTGGTTGCTCATGATTAAGGTAACATCATTATCTTTCCATAAATTTGATTTAGAATTTTGTTAATCTATTGTACAAATAATCTTAGGAAATGTATCAAGGTCAGATTCCTCTGAGAAATGATTTAAAATATAAAAAGAGACTTTGGCCATCTGTTGAAGAGATTGTGATTGATGATGATACTATGCTTCAACAACTCTGGAGTAAATTTAAGGAGAGTGTCAGCTATGCCACAAGAAACAACTTGAGTATAGCTCAATAGCATCAGTCCAGAGAATCGTGGAAGCTGATTGAAGAGAGATTCTATGTTCTCCAGGATTTCATACAGAAAAGCACTGATGCGAGTTCTAAAAAGGATGCTTTGTCTTCTCCCATCTTCCCTGCTTTGAGAGAACCTAAATTTTCTTCATCCTCAAAATTACCATGGATGAGCCATCAACATGAAGAATCTAATTAGCATGCAAAGCATTTCTAGCTAAACCATCACAAGATGAAGAAAAGGTTATTTGTGTTCCTTGTTACTCAACAGTATTTCCTTTGGAATCATTAATTGCACCATTAGATTCTTCATTTGAGGTTGAAAAGAAGATTTTCTTTCCTAAGGATGAATATAATGAGAAGAGTTTGGAAAATACTCTACCTATGTCTGAACCTAAATATCAAGAACACACCATCAATATTTTAGATGCAATTATGGAGGATTTAAGTTTCTCTCAAGAATCAACATGTATGAATCTAAAATCACTTCCTGAATTGAAAGCAAAAGAATCAGTTTTGATTTCATATGATGAAATTAAAGCTAGAGAAATTGCATTGATTGTTAAAATGAGTGAGGAATCAATGATTGAAGATAATACTACTCATAGGCACAATGAGCAATCATCTCGCTTAGTTGAATCACTTAAGGATAGAGAGAGTTTTTTTGAAGAAGATATAATCAATGAGAAAAACAAAGATTCCATGCCAACCAATGGTTCAATTCTTGAAAAACAAGAGATATCTTGGTTCCCAGAAATATAACTGTTAGCAAATGAAGGTATTCCTTATAGTGATAAAGGATTGATCAACAAGGATCCCATTGTAGAATCTATTTGTTTTAAAGAAAAAGTAATGATTAATTCTCTTGATGAGTCTTATATTGAAAAGAAAGTAAGGTCATGTTTTACTAAAGCTAAAAATATGGTTGAAGAGATGATAAGCAGAGTTGAAAGAGAAATAAATGGAGATAATTGTTTTGATATTTTAAAAAAACCTCAAGCCTCATATAATCAAGTACCTTTTTACAAGATGGATGAAAAGAGTAATGAATTGCCCTGGGAGAGTCATTAGCAAAAAGAATGTTTTCAGCCTATAGAGATTTTTGAAGATAAAAAAGAAAAGGTAAACAAAATTGAAGATGTATCTATGTTTTCATTTCCTTGTGCTGATGAAAGATGTAAATCAGATGAAAAGAATGTGGATAATTTTTCAAAGTGTTTTTCTAAAAACTATTCTAAGGCTGATGGACTTTTTGATGCTATGGAAGAACGTAATAGTGATGATTCTTTTTTCACTATGACTGATAAAGATCAAATTCTTGAAACATTTAGTTTTGAAGATGATACAATGTTGGATGTTGCTAATCAATTGTTTGTGGATGAAAAAGATATCCAGCTTATTGAAAATAATGTTGAAGAAATCAATGCGACAATAGGTTTTGAACATGTAAATGAAGTACTACAGCAAGACGGAGAAATAAATGAAGATTTTTCTAATCTTGAAATAAAATTTGATCAAGTTATGTTGCCAATGATATATGAGTCCTCTTCCATAATTAATCTAGATATTGAAATTGTGAATTCAAATGAACATCTTGTTGTAGCAAATGAAGAAGATGTCTCAGTCTAGATGCACACTGTATCAAATGAAGAAACCTTCAATTTCAACCCCATTGTGAAATCTGAAGTTGTTAATGATAAAGCCTATGATTGGTATGATGCTAGTTCACTTTCACAAGATTTTCAATTTTCTAATTATGTTCATTCTAAGTTGGAAGGTGATATCTTTGATGAGAGTTATAATGGAGTAAATGGATGTGAGTGTTTTCAAGCAGTGAACTTGGAATTGTTTGAATATCCTACCAGTCTGGATTTGAATATTGATATCTTTGTTAGAAGTGACAAGGTTGAGGATAACATATGTAAGTATGATGCAGTGATGTTTGCAGAATCCAGTGGGTTGTTTTCTCCTTCACATAAGATGATAGAACATGTGAAAGGTAGTGTGCAAAAAAGTACAAAGAAATCAAAAGTCTATGATGAGGCATGACTATTTGGCAAAGTTCTATGGGTTACTATGTTACAAATAGCTTTTGGACTCAAATTCAGGAGTCACAGATTGGCCAGAGGATATCAATGTTGTTGCAAGCTGGTGAAGCATTCTCCTCTGTGCTGAAAAGGTTCATATTTTTCTCTTCTTGTGAATGGCTACATTTGAATCTTTCCTTGCTTTCGGTCCTGCTGGTGAGGTCTCCTCACCTTTTGTAAATAATTTTGCTTTCCAATTTTGGTGTGTCTAGTGTAGCTTCTTCTTGCTTAGTTAGTTGAGGTTTTCTCCTGCTTTGTTTCAAGTTGCCCTGCTCCCCTCTACCCCCCCTGTATGCAACTTCTTGTGTTTTCTTTGGTCTAGGCTCCACAACCCAATGGATAGGGCACCTGTTTAACCAAAGATGCTTGAATATGTATGCACTTTGTAGTACATATTCCCCAGTCGGAGCTAGTTGTAAGTGCACTTTTAGTACCCCTATATCAAAATTCCAAATTTGGTTGTCTAGGTCAGTTTTCCCATAGATGGAAAATGACATGGTTTAGAATAAAATCCACCCAACTCCTATCATTAGTGGATATAGACTCACAATGGGAGAAGCCTACAAATACATTGATGATAAATTGGTTGTCAAGGATGAGAAGTTTGGCAATGATTTTCTTATCAATTATGTGAAGACTAGCATGTCTTCAAAAATTGTAGCTATTGACAATGACCTATTTTCAAAAATGGTTGTTGAAGTTGTCCAAGCAATAAAAACTCATGGAAGCAAAGGTGAAATGAAATATTTGATAAATGGCATCAATATTTTGAAGGCACATGCATAGGGATCAAAGTATAGCTATCTATTAAACAGTTCTACCCTGAAAATTGGTCGGGTAGCTCAAGGAATGCCTACAAGAGTGGCCCTAGCAAGAATTGCATGTTTGGATTTCAATCTTTAGAAGACAAAAATGCAGATGGGAGTGAAAGTTCTTTTTACTAATCCAAGGTAGCTTGATAGGATCCGTGAGAGAGAAGTAGATATATCTATCATTCCTTGGCTTTGTAGATGAGTTTGTAGAAGAATGCATTGCTGATGATGATGCAATCTTAATTAAGGGACCAAAGAGTCCAAGGTAGTTTCCATAATTCTAAGAGGAGCTAATGATTATATGCTGGATGAAATGGAGTCTAACACTGTAAGTTGTTGGTGGTGATGTTGTTGAAGCAGCTTTATCTGTATACTTGGAGATTTTGGAAACTACCTTGGGTTCTCAAAAATAACTTGCTATCACAGAGTTTGCAAAATATTTTTTTAATCATACCAAAGTTTCTTGCAATTAACATTGCAAAAGATGTTATAGAGCTTGTTGAAAAAATTCATGCCTACCATCATAGTGCTCAAACAAAATCTAACAAACAACATCTTTCAAACATGGGACTCGATCTCATAAAAGGGCAAGTGAGAAATAATCTTGAAGCAGGTGTTCTTGAGCTAGCGATGAGAAAAGTTAAAATCATACAATTTGCAACTAGTGATGCATCTGTTATTAGAGATGTGAAGAGTTCTATTACTAGTAATCCTAAGATTAATCCGATAACTAAGCTTTTCAACTTCTTGAGAATTGAAGATCCCACACCTCTCAGAAATGTGGCATCTACTCCCCAAGTAGATGATGGACCATGGACAACATTTCATTGCAAAAATGACTAGATGGTGGATTTGAAGCTAGGCCAATAAAAAATGAATAAGTTCTGGAGCTGTTGTCACTTAATACAGATATATGAATGTCCACTATATTGGTTACTGACCATGACAAGCATCCAAACAAGGCATCCAAGTGCCTTAGTCAAGGAATTTTAAGTGTAGCATTCTCTTGGATGAAGTTATTATAATAAAACAATCAGACCTGAGAAGCATGTTGCATAAGGATCGAGCAGGAGACTCCATCGTGAGATATTCTTATAGCTGGGTGATAGCATACAATATTAAGTTATCCCAAAGTAGCTAACATGAAAACATTAATTTAGAACATACAATGGTGACTACATATATATGTTAGAGTCAGTGAAATTGATGTTGGGCATATAAATTATCCAATGAATGAACAAAAATTACAAACATCAATGCCTGGACATTATATCATGTAGTAACAAATTAAATTGAAGATCATTGATGGGATAGATTTAATCATTCAACCTATGTCTTACTGCTAATGACAATCTTCATAGAACGAGCATTGATCTAAGATAGATATGTTTTAATGTGCCAAGATAGTCAGTTATTTAACCTTCATAATATACCCATAGACACGAATATTAGTACTATTGCGGGTTTAAGAGAAGGAAAAACCATTATTATGTTTTAAAAGAAATTTCATTTAAATGATATTTCTTTTAGAATTTGAAAGGTTCCAATTTTAGTAGCTAAGAACACATGATCGATCAAGATAAATCGAGAATTTGAAAAGACAAATAGGAAAAGGGGAATTAGAAAGAAGCAGTCATGAAACCAAAGGTCATCATGCGAGAACTGAAAATTCAATGGAGGGAACCCAAACAGGAGCTGAAGGAGATTATTTATTGCAATGTTTTCCTACGCTAGGTTCTTCTTCTTGGCTGCATATAGTCAGAGAGCTAGAGCAGAAGAGAGGGCATTTTAGTTTAGATATTTTATTTCATTGCATATAGGAGGTCCACAAATTGTTCACATAAAGAGATGTTGTAGAGACAATCATACTTGGTGTCAATTCTTTATTGTCCATGCGCTTTCGTTTTTTGCATACAGTCAGAGAGTTGGAGTGGATGAGAGAGCATGTTTTATTTCCGTATTTTCATTCATGTATTAAGAATAATGTTCAGTTTTTGTAATAGATTTGGCTATATAGTTTGCAAGAAAATATGATCAAAGTATTGTGTTTGTGTGTTTAAAATAAGGAAGAGTTTTTTTATAAATCAGAGTATTTGGGAAACACTTTTCTAATTACTTTCAATCGGAGTATTGTTATGATCAGTTTTGAGCACTTTCTTGTATTCTTGGTCAAATGGTGATTGGGAGATAGATTAGAGTACTATCAACTGATCCTATTGAAAAGGTTTCAATGTTCAATCTTCATTTTTCATCTCATGTCATTGCATTTGCATAACAAATAGCATTCTTGCATCACCAATGTTTGGAAGTCATAAGATGTGTGAGTTCTTGAGATTGGATAGGATTAGAATCTAAATCTGCCCAAGTTAGTCCATGATAGGATTAGCTTGGTTTTGCCTTTGCTATTCTCTGGTTAGGAACATACCCCTCAGTAGGAATTAGAGATAAAACATAATTCATTGAATATCATTTGCATAGGGAGTTGTACCTCAATTCAGTGGGAAACTAGATATTCTTAGAAATAGTTTCCCAACTGTTGTGTAAATTTTTTCTTCGTTATAAGTTTGGGCACATAAAAAGAGCTAAAGAAGAAGGACAATCTATTTACCAATAGTAGTCAAATCCATAGTAGCCATACTAAATTTGGTAGAGATATGGGAAGGTTCTAAAGAGGCTTCTTTACTATTAGCAGGTGACTTGACCAAATAATTATTACCATCCTCAATGTGTTTAATCCTCTTGGCCTTTTTTTATTGAAGGGGTTGTTTCATTTTCCCTTACTATCATTGGACTTAAAGTCAAAATTAACCTCCTTTGTGCTTTGTGTTGAGAGTGATTGCTCTTAAAATGAAAGAACATGCTAAAAATAATAAAAATAACTAATCATATGAAAAATAGCTCTCTAAGTGGTGTTGAGTATGTGTCCACCCTTGTTTATATCAGTTAATGGGTGCATGAGCCTTTAGAAGACTTAAAATAATAAAATAAGAAAGAGATAAGAAGAAGGAAGCTAAAAGAGGATCTGAGAGTCACTGGAAGCTCTAAAATGGAAGCTTGACCTTCTCTAGGTGTTTCTAGGAGTTGAACTATATTCAAAATGCATTTTTGATACATAGTATGCTCTAAATTAGGAACTGGTAGTTAACTATTGGCTTATTGTTACTTCTTCAAAATTGTTGGTGCACCTCTTTGAATAGTGAACCTTGCACACCTACGCACCTTGATGAGAGGTTCCAAAAATCCAAATTTTTTGTAAGTGTCAAAATTAAATTTTTAGCATATAGGTATTCTTCCCTTTTATAGCAAAATGATGTCAAGATGTTTGCTCTTGAATTTTTCTATGATCTCTATTACTTTGGAAGCTTCTAGAAAATCCAAAGCTCTATATTTATCTTTAACTATTTATTTGAAATTGCCAACCTCCACACAAGTTTCCACAAAATCTTCAACCTTAGTGTCCAATTGCAAAAATCCCTCTTCACTCTTAAATTCTTACCTAATATCTTCATCTGATGAAGCATCCTAAAATGTTCCTCAAAATTATTGGACTATTGATTGTAGTGAATTGAACTTGGTTTTCAAATATTCTTTAGAAATGTCAAGGTAGGTAGTGTTGCAATAGCTCTCTATTTTGAAAATCTACTCTTGCATCTAGTCTCTTAATCTCTGAATATCCTAATGTAGTCCCTCCATGACTTTATTACCAGAAGCTATCTTCTCTATCCTTTCATTGAGCTTATCAAGATATTATGTTTTATATACATCCATGATGTAGAATACCTTTAACCTTTTATTGATTTCAAAATTTGTAAGTCTTTCTCCTAGGTATTTAGCTCATCCAACAACCCAAAATCCTTGTTCACTGTGGACGCCAGTTTATCTATGCTCAACAAAATATAGTATAATAGGTTCAAATTGCATTGTACTACTTGTACCCCCTTTTTCTCAAAATCATCACACCATTGCTGTCATGCTCCCAAAAATGAATCCACCTGTACAGTGCCCTTCTCTTTTCTCTCTAGTTTCGTAGCAAGAATGATCTCTGGATCATCTAGGTCTATTGGGCCCACTACTCTATTCAAGTAGAGTCTCAAAAGCTTATTTTCTTTCCACATTAGTATCAATTCAAACTCATCTTGGTCCATGTGTCTAAACACATCTTTTATGCCCGTAGTGATCAATACTTTGGTGGTATCTATTGTGGGCTTTCCTGATATGACCTCCTTGATTTGATAATCATTAGGATTCAAATCCTCAATGTCAGCATGTGGAGGAGGGATGGAATTGTAGTAGAGCCTCTTCTTCTTTCCTTCATTGTGGCCCTAGCTAAGTGAGTCCTCTGACTCAAGGGGACATATTCAATTTGTTCCCCTTCTTCTTCTACTTCAACTTTGGGAATGGTTTCAAGCATCTGTGGGGGAGGAGTATTCTGTTTCTTCAATCTTCTCCTATGTGTCCCTCCGATAGTGAGTTCAACCTTGGCCTTTATAAGAGCTAAGTGGGAGCCTATTTCCTCTTAACCTTCTACTGGTATGCTCTATTCTTCCTCTTCTTATTCTTGCTCCTATTGTAATTCTGGTGGAGGCACATGCTCAGTCTCTTGCAATATCTATATTCATGATTGGTCTTTCATAGATTTTGTCTTGATTTTAAAATGGAACCAAGACATCTTCAATGTCTTTCTCGATAGCCTTGAGTAGGATCTTCATTTTTAAGGCCTTTTTTTCTAGATATAGACTCATTCTACAATAATCCCTTACTTGGATATCATAGTTGTCTATTGCATTCGTCTAGTGATACTATAGTGTATCTTCATGTACACACTATTGCTTCCCTACTAGATGGATTACCATCCACATGTTGTCAAAATAAGGGTGAGGGGAGTTCTACTCTACTAAGTGATATTAATCCCATCCTAAATTGAAGGTCATGATTTCTTTCTTCTGTTTGACCTTGAAAGAATTAATGCTGATTGGTCACACTCATGTATTTTTGTGTTGTTTCCTCACTCTGTCATATGCAGATGTGAGTTTCATGGAAATCTCCAAAAATATGAGCCAATACAATGGATATCTCATGAGCTTCTTCAAATTAACTCTAGTACTAGCTACCCTTATGTAAGTGAATTTCCTAAACTAGATGTAGTAGACATTGATATCTATAATTTTGGATGTTGCCTCTACTAACATTCTTTTGGATTAATCACCCTCTATGAATCTAATGATTGTGAATATAAAGGTATCATTCACTATGCTTTAATCTTTCCTCTAATCTAAGAGTCTCTTCTTCACCAATTGAGGTCATACCACATAGATCCATGTATTAGCATCTTGCATACTACCTCTTTTGTAAAGTCCTAGGTAGTCAATTATTTTTGCTGCCAATAGGTACACCAAATATGATGTCATGTAGAATTTGGGATCAACTTTAATAGCTACTAGTTTCTCATCTAGGTTATCAATTGGCATTATGGCCTAGTCAATTAGTATCTTAGTTGTTATGATGGTTTCTATGAAATGGACCATCCAGATATGAAGGTGTATTGTTGATGGTAGTCCCATAACCCTACTCTAAAGCACAATGGTGTATCTTACATCATCTTTTATGTATCCTTGGGTCATAACTACCTTGCTAACTCTGTGGCTCACTATTCTTCTATAAATAAAAATTGATGATTGGATTATCTCTTTAGCCTCCTTATCATTTTCTCAATACCATCTTTCTTCTCCCTCATAAGAAATTTGTAAGTATTGATTAGCTTTGGGAAAGTTGAACACTTTCTCAATGTTTCAAGGTCAGAGGTCTAGGACTATCTCACTTGTGTCACTATTAACAACCTTTTCTTCAGTGATATAGTTTTTTGCAGGAGCCATGATGAGTTGTAAAGATGACACTACATTAACAAGCCCAATCTAATTAGTGTTGATACCATTGCGGATCATTCTCTTGGCTTATTGCAAATGGTAAGGAAGACATTCCAGTCAATGTGTCCAACCTTAGTATCTCTAATTTCAAAATTTCCATCTTGAAAGTGGGATTTCCTTGGTGTACCTTGGTATTTGAAAACTATAGGTTTGGGAGAAATTTTTTCTACCATTAAGGATGATGAAGATGCCATTTTATTTTCACAAATCAAAAGAAGATATTAGTCTAGAAAGCTAAAATTGAACCTAAACACAAACCCTAATACAAAGACTGAGCAAAACCACCCCAAAATAGTGCAAAATGAATTAATCTACCCATTTATCCTTGATATGCATAAAATAAATGGTGCCTCTATGACCATTTTAGTGCAGTTGTGCACCTATGCACGTGCACACCTTTGGAAGGTGTGCACATGCACATGTGCACAAGGGGGGAATACTTAAGTTTTAATTTTTTATTGTGTATAAAGGGTCTACACACCTTAGTGGGGTGCACATGTGCACACCCTTAAGATACACTAGAAAGTATAAAAACAAGTGTGCATGTTCACACCTTGGGTAGGTGCCCACATGCGCACCTTCTTAGGTTGTTTTTTCTTTTCTTTGGGTTCAAAAGAAATGGTGTGTACATGTACACCTTGAAGACATGAAAATGTGTGCACCTTTAAGAGGTGTGTGTGTGCGTGCACCTTTAGTTTCTTACACTATTTCTATTGAATGTGTTGGGAAAGGGAAGTGCATAGTGAAAGGTACAAAGGTGCAATTACTGGGAGCATAGAAGACAAACTAAATGATGGAGAAGGAGTCTTGGGTTTATATAGATCTAGACCCCAAGGTGCGCACATGTGCATGTGTTCATCTCTAAAGAGAAATAAGTGTGCACTTGTGCACTGAGCACACTTGTGCACCTAGACAAGGTGTGCATGTGCACTAGTGCACTCATGCACATTTATGCACTAATACTCCTGAGGCTTCCTTAGTTAGAGATATAGGCTTGACCTAAACTCCTAAGGGAGTCCAAAATAACCCAGGCCCTGTACTAGGGGTCTAGAAGACAAAAATTTATTAGGGGTCCCTATTTCTAGGAGAAATGGGGAATGCATTATGAAACCACAAGAAATAGCCCTAACAAAAAGGAAGATATGAAAAATGAATTTCTTCATTATAAGAATTCTTCTAACATGTGTCAAACAAAAACTAAGTCTCAAACACTTCAAATAGATTTCAAGTTCCTTGATAGTCAAAAATTCATAATCTCAAATCTTCAAGCTTAATGTGGGCATAGTATATTCATTTCCTTTAACATTCCAAGGTGCAATCAATCATGACCCTATACGAGCTTGGAAACAATTATTCACTCCACCGAGCCGTGTATCAATCACTGCCTGATTAGATAAGAGAATCCATTCAAAGGGCTCTTGATAGGTTATCATATTTGCATTTGAGGTCCTAAGTAGTCTTTTGGATCCTACTTCATGGAGCTCAAATGTTTCCATTTGATTCTTTCATAAAGAAATTTGTATAAATACTTGGTAGCCATTTTGGAGGGCATATCCCTATTGTCAAATTACCTTTCTAAGACCTTTTGGAATCCTTCATTCTTAACACTGCCTTTCCTTTTTTATTCTCTTTATGTACCCCAACTATGCTTAGATTGAGTAGCCAAGGCATTAGTGTCATTTCTTAAATTATTTCCTTAGTTTGATAACCTTTGCGGTCCTCTTTGAAGAAATTTTGGAAACTCTCATGCAAAACAATGGCCTTAGAAATTCTTTGAAAAGACCTTTTTTCTGAACCAACAAGTTTCAAACTATCCCTTGTTACTGTCAACCTTGATTTGAAAATGCTAAGATAGTCAATAGTTAAATTTCCAAGGTGTTGATAACTATTGATCTACAATTCTAATTAAAAAATTAAAATTCCTTTGTGAATGAAAGTAACATCTATCCTCTAATTGGTATAGGAAACAAAACATCTAAATGCTTTGACAAAGAAATACTTCTTCCCTTAAGTTGAAACCAGAAAAA
Organism: Cupressus sempervirens; assembly: GCA_028749045.1. Taxonomy (NCBI): domain Eukaryota; kingdom Viridiplantae; phylum Streptophyta; class Pinopsida; order Cupressales; family Cupressaceae; genus Cupressus; species Cupressus sempervirens. The sequence continues at coordinate 77,955,689 of CM053790.1, read as the reverse complement.
AATGGTCTATGAAATGCGTTAAGAAAGAGTCTTGATTGCACCTAACCTTAGGATTGACAAGAAAATATAGATACAACTTTTAAAAGAAAACACACAACTAAAATAAAACACATAATTGAAAGTAAACATGTAACTAAAAGAAAGCACACTTATAGAAAAGTAAACACTCTTGCAAAAAAATTAATTTAATTTTTTTTAATTAATGATTCTTTTTATCATTATTTTTTTGAAATTGTTTCTGCTTTTAGGCCTTGAATGTTTTGGGAACTAGCAATTGATAGGCAATGGGACCAATTCCCCTTTTAGGAAACTCAACCTAAAAGTATTTTCTCCCAAAATATCCATAGTTTGATAAGGGTCAATCTACATTCATTGAAACTTAGTGTGACTACCTAGATTTTATTTTTCGTTATCCCACAAGAGAACAATGTTGGATATTTTGAAAGATTTTTATTTTGACCCACTTGGTGAACCATCATTTGATAATAGCCTAATGTTTCGCCATATGCTCCAAAGTTGATGTTGTTTTCTCATCCAATTTCAAGAGATTCATTAATTTGATCTGAACTCTATCCATGTCTATAATATAACCCTTCATAAATTTCAATATTAGAATCTTGAGATTATGTAGGAACACTAGTTCTTGTCCCTAGATGAGTAAATAGGGAGATGTCTCCAAAAAAAATTTTATCCTGACTCTATCTATCCATAATGCATACTTTAGCTAAGTGTGCCAATCTTTTGGATTTTCCTATAGCAATTTATTTATCACTATAATCAAGTTCTTATTGGTGGACTCAACCACTCCATTTCCTTGGAAATAGTAATTAGAAGAGAACTTGATTATGACCTAATTTTCTAGAGTCCATTGAGTAGGAAAGATTGATGAAAATGATGATCCATTATCACATACCAAGAAGAATAGTATACCAAACCTTGTGACAATCTGTTCTTCCAAGAAATATGTAACCACCTTTTTCATGTAATTTTGAAAAGTTTCTGCTTCTATCTAGTGTGTGCAATAATCTATAGCTATGAAAACAAACATATGCCCTATAGATGATGGTGGGTTTATTAGACCAATAAAGTCCATCCCCCACTTAGTAAAAGGGCATACCTCAAACATTGGTTATAGTGGCATAGTTGGATGCCTCTCTCTATTGGCACTTGTTTAACAAATGTGGCAAGAATCCATATGTTCATATGTATCCTTAAAGATGGTAAGAAAAAAATAACCATATCTCAAAATCATATGAGCTATAGACTCTATTGATCTATGTCCCATGCCATACCTATTATGAAACTATTCCAAAACTTCTTTCACTTCTTCACATCCCAAGCATTTCAAATAAATTCCCTCATAATTCCTTTTATAAATATTTCTATCTTGCAACATATAGGATTCACATTTCATTTTGAGTCCTCTGCGCTAGAAACTATTCATCTAGTTGGAGTATTGATTTTTAAAAAGATAGTAAACAATATCTTGATACCAAACATCAATTATTATTCCTTGATCAATATCTACTTCAGACATCATGATCTTTAGTTTATTATCAGTGTTGATTTCCTCATTAAATATGATTTCATTATTATTATCGACCTCATTATCAGCTATCATCATGGTTAATCCTTTTCCTATTTCCATGTTCATTGGTTGAATCTCCAAATCAAACTCTTGCAATATAGCCATCCATTTTCATCATCTCTCACCCAATTCATTCTTCAACAACAATTGTCTTAACCATAGGATTGGACACAATTGCATATACCTTGTTCTTGAGTATATAATGATAGAATTTCTTAACTTCTTTTATCAATGTGAAAGACTATATGTCAAGATTAGAATAGTTCATCTCAACATTCTTTAGCGGGAAACTCATGAACATGATAGGTCTCTCATCCTCTTTGTCTTTATTTTGAGTAACAATCTCAGTGCATGAATGTTTCAAAGAAAATGAATAGATTTTGAATGGTAACTCATAATCTAGACCTACAAGAATTAGGGCCATAGAGATTTCTACTTTGATGTCTTCAAAAGATTTCTTTATTTTAGGAACCCATTTGGTCTTTGTTCCTTTCTTGAGAAGGTCATTAAGAGGAAGTACTATCTCATCAAATCCACTAATGAACTTATGTAAAAAATTGATTTTGCCAAAGAAATATTTCATCTCTTTACGACTATGGTGAGGTGACATATTAAGAATGACCTCTATCCTTTTAGGATAAATGGGTATCCCAACTTCAAAAATAATATGTCCAAGAAGGTTTCCTTTGGTGACCCCAAATGAATTCTTTTTGGGATTCAATGATATACCATAGCTTTGATATCAGTTGAACACTTGTTTCATGTCTGAAATATGAGTACTCCTATCTTTAGAAAAGACAATGAAGTCATCCATGTAGATAACTATGCACTTGTTTATCATCCCTTTGAATGCTTTGTCCATCACTCTTTGGAAGGTGGCTCCTTCACTAATCAGTCCAAAAGGCATCCTTTCGTTTGCAAAGATTCCCCATTTTTTGTAAATGAAATCTCCAACCTATCTTCTTCATCTACCATCACTTGGTTATATCTGAAATATCTATCTAGAAAAGACATCATTTTAGACCCATTTACAAATTGTAACACTTCATCAAGTGAGGGAAATGGATAATTATCCTTCTAGAAAGGCAAGTTCAAATTTTGAAATTCTACGAAAAGGTGAATTTCTCTAGTCTTATTCCTTATAGGGACCACGTTAGCAACCCATGTAGAATGTCAGATTGGAAACATAATTTTAGCATCAACTAACTTTTGTAATTTTTTCATTATCAAAGGCTCAATAATGGGATTCACTAGTCTTTGTCTCTAACAAAAGGGTTTGGCATTAGGCTTTAGTGGAATGTCATGAGTGATGATCTCAAGATCATAGGTCTTGAGTTCTTCAAAACTCCATCTTATGGTGTCTTTATACATTGTAAGAAATTAAAGCATTCTTTGTCATTCTTGAGGGTTACAAGCCTTTCAAATTCTCATCATTTTTTGATCGTCTTCCATGCCAAGATTATATAAATTAAATTCTTCAACCCTTTTTTCTTCACTATTCATTTTACTATGTTCTAATTCATCTCGATTGAATATACTTTCTAGCCCTACCATCCTCTTAGGAATAGTATTAGTCTTCAAATTTATAATTCCATCGTCATCCTCTAGCTCATCTTCTTCAGGCTTGTCATCAAGAGTATCATCAATATCTTATCCCTTGAAAAGGCCATTGTCCTGATGAACTCAAGAATATGTTGGTGATCTTAGGAGACTTGGATGTTAGTAATACTATATGGAATAGATGGGACAACAACCAATTCAACTAAGAATCTCTTTTCCTTTACACGAGTTAGAATGCACTTGTTAAAATTGAAAGGGCATCTGATACCATGTTATTCTTCATTGGGATGGACCTTTTGTTCAAGGCCTCAAAATCTTCCAACAAGTCCCAAACTCTTTTCTAATACTCAAGTAGTCTCCTATCATTACAAGACTAGATTAATTTCAACTTTCTAATGACTAACTAAGGGTCTCCTTTAGTTAAGAGAGCTTCGATGTCTTTCTCCAATGCAAAAAGGAACCTGTGAATCAATGATTCATACTCTACAACATTGTTAGTACATCTAAATTATAAGCAATATGCTATATAAAAAGACCTAGCTTTGTGATTAATTAGCTCAATACCTACACCAACTCCTAATTTGCATTTAGATCCATCAAACTTGAGTGTCTTGATTATATGTTCTTTAGGCTTTTTAATATTGTGCTTCTTTGTACATAACTTTTCCTTCACTTGAGTTTTAAAATATTTTTTCTTTTGGACCCATTAAAATCTTTCACATGGTAGACTTGGTGAGTTGCCTCAATTTATCTTTGATATAGGAGTCATTTGTTTCTCTTGTTGATTTTGAATATCCCTAATTAATTCAATGATCTTATTAATTTGGGGTTTCAAATGAATGACCATTGAGGTCCAAACTTGGCCTTTTACAAAATGTCTTCTCCTCTAGACTTTGATCATCCCAAGTGGAGGATTAGATAAACTACTGCCATCTAAAGAAGTGTCACTATATGCTGCATTGCAATCTTTTGTTCCTTCTTCATCAACCCTCACAAATTTAGATATGCACCTAGAACTTGAAATTTCCTTTTTTACCTCATGTGGTATTTGGTCATTTTTTTATTGCATTATTTGAGTGAGTACCCTGATGACTGCTTCCTAATAATGTGACAATTCCAATTCAAAATGACATTGTGTAATCTACAAAATCTTGGAAGAAGAAAAATATTTGGGTATGCTTCCTTTCCTAAGTATTGTAAGTTTATAACCATACAATGTACAAACTGAGCAATGAGTTCTTCTTTTGGAGTAGGGATCATATATTCTTTATTCATATGGTCAGGTTTCTTAGCTACATTTATGTCAAGCAACATCACTTTGTAGGAGCCTAGCTTAGCTTGAAAATATGCTACCTTGTTTAATGTACTATATTCTATGATCATTGTCTTCGACTTTGGCTCATTATCAATCTTGATTTGAATATTCAGTCCCTCCTAAGGTAGCCATAATTGAGTAAAATTAGTCAAAAACCATCCTCTCAAGAAATTTTTCCATTCTCTACTTAGCAATAATTCATAAGTTTCAGGGATTTTAACCATATGTATGGCTATAATATCTTGAATTCGTGGTTCTATAGTTAATTGTATTCTAACATCTTTCAATACCCCAATAACTTTTACTTTTGTCTTTTTGAGTTGTAACACTTTTTGATTTGAGGGTTGAGGAGTGACTCCCAACCTTTGAGCTATCAAAAGTGGCATGACATTGCAAGAAGCTCCTAAATCTATATGACAATTATGCAAGCTATTTCCAAAAATTCTAAGACTAATAAAGAAAGGAGCCACTTCAACCTTGTCTTTAAACATGGTAGGTATTGCCTCAAAAGTATTGACTTGTTGTGATGTTGTCTTTTGAGGGATTGTATTTGCATTAGGCATTACCTTTACATGATCAAGAGTCCTCAACACTATTTCCCTTTGATTAGGACAATTTTGTAGCATATCAAACATGGACATATTAGCATTGGTTCTCTTTAGATCTTCCATTGCATTGTAATTTTAAGTTTCCCATATAGGATTCTTCAGGATTATAGGCACATTCACTTAATTTTGATTTTGTTGCCCAATGTAGGGTGCTCTAGTAGGTACTGGACTTTTATTAGCTCTTGGATGAAGAGGTGTTGTATTCAAGGAAGGAGGAATCCCATTGGTCATAGGTTCCCTTCGGTTACACAAATTGTAAGTATTTTGATTTTCATTTTGAAAAGCTAGCATCTCTTGTAGTCGAGGATCTAATTTTTGACTAAACAAAAAAGTGAATTCTTCACTAGCTAGTTGTTCTATTCTAGGATTCTATGAAGAATCATAGGATTCTAACATCATAGCATTCTACTACATAGAAGACTCATCATTATTTCCTTGTGAGCTCTAGTTCATTTCTTGATTTCCATTAAAATATGAGCTACCATTGTTGGGTACATTTTGGTTATTGTCATACTAGTTGATGTCAACAAACTGAGCATTGTTGTTATTATCAATACAGATGTTTTGATTGTTTAGACAAGTATTCCATTGTTGGTTCTACCTTTGGAAGCGATTGCTGCAATCTGGAGGATTGTAATTATTCCTTGCATTTTTAATTCTGTTAAAATTCTTGTTGTAATTCTGACCAGTTGTAAGGGTTGCATTCATTCTCTAAAATTTCTTGTTTTTCCCTTTCAACAACCTCAAATAGGTTAGTTTTTTGGTAAGCTTAGACATAGTTTTCTTCATTTGACTAATCTCATATGTAACATTATTTTTTGATTTACTAGAAGTTTTTTCTTTTTGCTGAAAGAAAGCAATTTTTGGAGGTTCATATCATGGATAGGTCATGGTTGGAAATGGTATAGCTAGTGTCTATTCTAGTAGGACTAGATTCATTGGAATATATTGACTAGGCATTAGTGTTGTTCCAACAGGATATGTTTGCATCATTGTAGTCGCTTGAGCTAGAACCATCAATCCTCTTCCATTAGGATTGGGTTGCTTTGTAAAGTAAATTTATTTCTTGAAGACCTTTTCTAATGTGTTAGTGTTTATAGTAGGTAGCCTTTGTAGAAAGATATTCCTGAGATGGTCCATAGCATTAAGATAAATCTGAATTACAACTTCAACTAGTATAGTATAGGGTTTTTCCAACTTACGAAAAGCCATATGAAAGTGATGCTTGAAATGTAAAATTGTCTTTATTGGACCACTTTTGATTGATACAAACTAATGATGTATCATAGATGGGTTGACAAATTTTTTGAATTTTTTGAGGAACAGTTTTTTGAAGGTGGCCCAATTTTGGATACATCCTAGTAGAAAATTCATGTACTAGTTAAATGAAACTTCTCCCAATGAGTATGGATATAAATGGAGGACCACATTCTCTTGTTGAACTTGCTTTTGATTGAATTTGTTTTTAAAGACTTTTATACGATTCTCAGTTGTTTGTGTTTCTCTGTAGATGAACAATGGGCATAATTTCTCAAGATTCTTGGGAAGATCATTAAGTGCACCTTGCAAGTTAAATGGTGAATCTACCACATTCACAAAGAAGACCATTGATGGAAGGTTTGGTGGAACAATGGGTGGAGGTTGGTTCGGGGGTGAAATTGAAGATGATGAAATTTAGAATAGAAGTCATAGAATTTTGGGAAATACTTTGTCACTATGAGATTTATGAAAATGAATGACTTCTAAGAACTCTAGCTCACTACCCAAAGATCTTAAAGCTCACTGAAATGGAGATGATCGATCAAGATCTTCTAGATTGTGTCAATTCTAAAAAAACTGCACCTCTACAGAAGCACACTTTCTCAAAACATCGCACTTATGCACCTATACACCTTGCATACCTTCTTAGAGTTTCAAACAATTTTTTTTCTAAAATCCTAAAAACATCAAAATGTCAAAACAAAAAATTGTTTTACTCTTCTGAATGGTTCAAGCCCTCCTTCTAACACCACTTATGTTGAGTTGTCATTTTGTAGGATCCTTAACAATAAGAATCCTTTTGAACCCTTCCCTTGAAAAGCTAATCCAGGAACAACTCCAAGATTCTGGGCAATTTTGTGACCTACTAGAATTCACTCAATTGAAGATAAATGTGTATGTTCATGAGGAGGCCTTTTCTAGTTCCAACCAATTTTAGAAAAAAATGTTTGATCTATTGTTTTGAAAAGAAATCACAAAAAATATATTTTTGGTATTTTTTGTTTTATGATGAATGCAATTTATCAATGCAACTATATGAATTCCTTTTTCAACTAATTTTTAGCAAATCAAATAACAATGATAAGGTAATGAGAGATTAAAGAAAATATCTTGAAACAAAAATTCCTAATGGACATAAACCATAGTAACAACATGTCTCCAAGTTAAATCATCGAAAAGATTAGGAAGGAAACCAATGAAAATAGGAGTAGTACTTCCTCATTTCCACTGATGTAATCATTGATGGGAACTCAATAATCACTAATAGATGTTTCACTTCTTATCAAATCACAAGTTCATGGAAAGAGAAATCATGCAAGACAAGAAGCTATGCAAGAACAATAGGTGATATTTTCTCCAACTTGGTATGTTAGTAGAATTCGTTAAGATGAGGCAAACACTGGAACTAAAAGGTTACACAATCATAACAACACAAAAAAACTAGTGGCTCCATTATTATTCACTAACATGCATTCACAAAAGTAGCACAATTTGGCAAGAATAACTATGCTCAAAATGAGAGCACTAACAACATATATTATTGCATTGAAATAATAGCTTTTAGTACATATTACATCCATGTATTTATAAGAAAATGTCTCCTCTTTTTTTGTTGAGAGTGAGAGCTCTTAAAATGCAAAAACATCCTAAAAACTAATAAAATAAATTTAATTATATACAAACTAACTCTCTAAATGGTGCTAGGTAGGTCTCCACCCTTGTTTATATCAATTAATGGGTGCATGAGCCTTTACAAGACTTAAAATAATAAAAGAAGGAGATAAGAAGAAAGAAGCTGCAAGAGGATATGAGAGTCATTGGAAGCTATAAAAATGGAAGTTTGACCTTGTTTGGGTGTTTCTAGGAGTGGAACTATCATCAAAATGAATTTTTGATGCAAGGTATGCTCCAAATTAGGAACAAGCAGTTAATTGGTGGTGCACTATTACTTCTTCAAAAATATCAGTGCACCTCTGTGAATAGTGTACCTGTACACCTGTGCACTTACACACTTGTGCATCTAGATGATAGGTTTCAAAAATCCAAAATTTTCCCAATTGTAAAAATTAAATTTCTAGCATCTATGTTTTCTTCCCCTTTATACCAAAACAATGTCTAGATGTTTGCTCTTGAATTTCACTATAATCTCCATTACTTGGGTAGCTTATAGAAAATCCAAAGCTCCATATCTATCCTTAATTGTTTACTGGTAATTACTAACCTCCATATGAGTTTCTTTAAAATCCTCAACTTTAGTGTCTAGTTCCAACAATAAATCTTTAGTCTTAAATGCTTGACTAATATCTTCATTTGGTGAAGCATCCTTGAAATTTCTTCATAATTATTGGACTAGTAATTACATTGAATTTAGGTAGCATTGTAATACCTCTCTACTTCCACAATATTATCTTAAGTTTGGTCTCTTAATTTTTGAATATCCTAATGTAGTCACTCCATGAATTTATTACAAACAGTTATCTTCTCTATCCAATAATAAGGCTTATCAAGCTCTTCTGCTATATATGTACATCCATAAGCATACAATACCTTTTAACTTTTATTGATGTCAAAATCTATAGGTCTTTTACGTAGGTATGTACCTAAACTATCAACTTAAAATCTTGGTTCACTATGGACACCACTTTATCTGCACTCAACTAAATATAGTGTAACGGGTTCAAATTGCCATGTATTATTTGTACCCCATTTTGCTCAAAAATGTCACATCATTGCTGACATGCTCCTAAAAATTAGTCCACCTATACAATACCCTTCTCTTTCCTTTCTAGTGTCATAGCAAGAGTGATCTCTAGATTATCCACATCTATATGGCCCACTACTCCATGCAAGTAGCCTCTCAAAAGTTCATTTTCTTTCTACAATAGTATCAACTCAGACTCATCTAAGTCCATTTGTTTAAACACCTCTTTTATGTCTATAGTGATCAATACTTTTGTGGTATCTATTGTGGGCCTTCCTAATTAGACCTCCTTGATTTTATAATCGTTACGAGTCAAATCCTTAGTGTCAACATGTGGAGTAGTGATGGCTATGTGTGGAAGCAATTCATGATCTTGGTTCTTCATAATGAAGGCTAGTGTTTGGATATCACCTATATATGGCTTAGGATTCTTGATAGATTTTACTAGGTCATCCATTCCCTCATTTGCAATTACATTCAACTACCTCTTTTGTCGAGCCATGATATCCTTCTTTAGACAAGTAGTTGTAGTGCCCATTGGAGACATATATTTGATTGAAGAGGGGGTTTGTATTGTAGGTCCCTTTCCCTTATTAGTCCTCTTTGGAGTCTTTTCTAATTGAGAGAGATCACTAGTTTGAGTCTCTGTACCTTCTTGGACTAATATTCAAGCCTTAGTATCATGAGGAGTTTGTTGAGGTTCCTCATGCATTCTCCCCTCCACTGTTACTTCATTGACTTGCGATTGTTGGGGCTATTCTTCCTCTGTTGCCTATTCTTCTGATTCTTTAATATTAGGAAGTGGAGTTGCTAAGATTTTTTCTACCAGTGAAAAATATTGAGATGGTAGTGGTGGTAGGTCCACAAGTCCTTGAGGAAGAGGTGATGATTGGTTCCAATCCTCACCTAGAGATTGAATAATAGGAGTACCACATATATTCTCCCTCACCATCTCAATGCCCATCGGAATGAAATCAAAATTAGAGAGGTCAAAGATATTTGTCTCCTCACCCTCCATGTCTATGATCCATTGTTGTTTCTAAACCTCTAACATAGTAACCTTAATCGGTTCTCTTGGAATAGATGGTGGTGTTGTAGTTGAGATTCTTCTTCTTTCCTCTTTCATGGACATATCTGAAAGAGTCCTCTAACTCAAGGGGACATATTCAAAATTTTCTCCTTCTTCTTCTTTTTCTACTTCAGATTTGAGAATGGTTTTAGTCACCTATGGGGGTGGAGTATTCTTTTTCTTCAATCTTCTTCGATGTGTCCCTCTCACAGTAGGCTCAACCTTGGCCATTTTAGGAGCTAAGGGGAGGCTTCTTCCTCTTGGCCTATCAGTGAAACCCTCTATTCTTCTTCTTCTTTTTCCCACTCCTATTCCTATCCCAGTGGGGGTACTTTCTTGGTCTCTTGGACTTGAGCTGTCAACTCATCTTGAGGCTCTGCTTATTCAAGATTTTGTTGTGGTTTTTTGGGTGGTTAGGTCTAAGTTGTTTTTTTCTTACCCTTTTCCCCTCTCCTAATTTTCACTCCTCTATCCACTTCAAAATACTCATCATCTCACTCATTTTGATGAATTATTTCTAGCCTCACTAGAGATAGAGCTGGGAAAGTTGGTATTGTAACTTTTACACCTTTTCCTTTGGTAGGTCATGTTGTGGCTTGTAGAGGAATGGACTGTGGAATTGGGTCAAGTTTGAAAGGCTTCTTGATCCATTCCCATGTTAGTTGGATTATGTGGCGATCACTTTTATTGATGTCTACATTCTATTTCCTACCAATCTCTGCATTCATGATTAGTTTGTCATAGATTTTGTCTCGATTGTACAAATGGCCGAAGACATCTTCAATCTCTTTCTTTGAAATCCTTGAGTGAGATCTTCATTTTCAAGACCTTTTATGCTAGATAAAGATTCGTTCTACAATAATCCCTTATTTCCGTATGATAGTCATCTATTGCATTCATCCAGTGATCCTCTAGTGCATCTTCATGTACAAAATGCTTCCTTGCCAAATGCATGAACACCCCCATGTTGTCAAAATAAGGTTGAGGGGAGTTGTACTCTTCTAAGGGATATTTATCCCATTCCAAATTAAAGTTCATGATGTCTTGCTTATTTTTGACCTTGAAAGCACCGATGGTGATTGGCCATACTCATATATGTAAATCAGTTTCTGGATTAGATTGTGTGGAGATTTTCATACTCATATATTTTTATTCTATTTCCTCACCCTTTTATATGCAGATGTGACTTTTCTAGAAATCTCCAAAAAAATTAGCCTATCCGATGGATATCTCAAGAGCTTCTTGTCGTTTACTATGGTACCAGCTACCCTTAGGTATGTGAATGTTTGAAACTAGATGTAGCAAGCATTGATCTCTGTGATTATAGAAATTGCCTCTACTAACATCCTTTTAGCATAACCACCCTCTATAAATTAGATGATTGTGAATATAAAGTTTTCATTCACTATTGTGTACTTTTTTCTCTAATCCAAGAGTTTCATCTTCACTTATTGATGATATACAACTAGGGTCACGCATTAGCATCTACCATGCTATCTCTTTTGTAAAGTCGGGTATTCGGTTGTTCTAGCCACCAATAAGTACACCAAATATGATGTCATGTAGAATTTGGGGTTGACTTTAACAATTACCTACTTCTCATCTAGATTATCACTCAGCATTGTGGCCCAATCAATTGGTATCTTGGTCATTCTAATGGTTTTTATGAAATGGACCATCTAGATATCAAGGTGTCCTACGACCAGTGGTCCCATAACCCTATTCAAAAGAAAAATGGTGTAACCCACATTATCTTTCATGTATCCCCATGTCATGTCTACGTTGCAAACTCTATGGTCCACTAGTGTTCCATCAACCAAAAATGATGATTAGATGATCTCTTTGGCTTCCTTCTCATTTTTTCGATACCATCTTTGTAATCCCTCATAAGAAATCTATAAATACTAATCAGCTTGGGGAAAGTTGAACACTTTCTCAATATTTTGAGGTCAGAGGTCTAGGACTATATCACCTGTGAATCTCTTAACAACCTTTTCTTTAGTGATGTAGTTTTTTGCAAGAGCCATTATAAGTTCCAAAGAGTACAAGGGAGTAGGATGTGATGTTGCATAATTGACAAGCCCAGATCTTATTAGTGTTGATAATATTGTGGATCATTCTCTTGGCTTATCATAAATGGTAACAAAGGGATTCCAGTCAATTTTTCCAAGCTCAATATCTCTAATTTTGTAATGTCCATCTTGAAAGTGAAATTTCCTCAATGTACCTTGGTATTTGAAAACTACAAGTTTGGGAGCAATCTTTTCTACCATTGAGGATGATGTAGATCCCATTTTATCTGCACAAATCAAAAGAAGACATTAGTCTAGAAAGCTAAAATTTAACCTAAACACAAACCCTAATATAAAGACCTGGCAAAAATGCCCCAAAAATAGTAAAAAATCAGTAATCCCCCTATAGCCTTGATATACAAAATAATGCACCTAGCGCACCCTTATAGGTATGCTAAATGCTCCCTCTATGACCATTTTAGCATAGTTGTGCACCTGTGCACCTTTGGAAGGTGTGCACATGCACATGTGTGCAAGTGCGCACATGCATAAGGAAACTACTCTAAGGGGGGGAATATTTAATTTTTTAATGGTTTTTTGTCCACAAGGGTGCACACATGCACACCTTGATAGGGTATGCACATGTGTACCCTTAAGATACACTAGAAATCACGAAAAAGGTGCATATGTGCGCATCCTGGGGAGCTACGCACATGGGCACCTTCTTAGGTTGCTTTTTCTTAGCTTTGGGTTCAGAAGCATCTGCACACCTTTTCTTGAAATAATGTTTTATGTTCGGTTTTTTTTTAGGATATCAAAAGTGAATAAAGTTGCACACATGTGTATCTTGAAGAGATGTACATCTGCACACCTTTAGTGTCTTAAATTATTTGTATTGTTTGTGTTGGTAGAGCGAAGTGCACAGTGCAAGGTGCAGAGGTGCAATTACCGATCCTAGACCCCAAGGTGCACACCCTCTAGAGGTATGCACATCGACATGTATGTATGTGCACATCTCCAAAGGGAGATAAGTGTGCACTTATGCAGTGAGCACACCTGTGCACCTAGAAAAGGTGCACATGTGCGCTAGTGTACATTTATGCACTAATACACTTAAAATCTTTTTTTTTTTTTTTTTCCAATTCTAACACCTTTTTCTTCCTTAGTCAAATGATGAGGCTTGACCCAGACTCTTGGGACAATCCAAAATGGCCTAGGCCCCAAACTAGGGGTTTGGGAGACAAAAATTTACCACGGGGACCCCATTTCTTGGAGAACTGGGGCATGCATTGTGAAACCACAATAGGTAGTAATAACTTACTTTGAGACTCCTTTTGAGATTAAGGTAATTTTTTATCAGGAAGTAGACATCACCTCATGGGCTCAGTAATTTGTCTCTAGTCAAGCCACCACAAATGTGAATATGGTCCTCACCTTCTTTAAATAATCAATTCATACTAGTCTTGTCCACTTTCTTTATAAAAATTCTCCAATTGTTCCCCATTATGGATAACCCAATAGCCTGGACTATAACTTCCTCGTTAATCTCAAACATAATTCCACCCATGGTGACACACCATTCTTTCCAAGTATTTATAGGTTGTATAAAAACTAGTATGTCATTTCCTTCCATAACCTCCATAAACATAAGCAATCCACCCTTAGAAATATAAATCCATGCATAGACCATATCATGTCACTCTTGTTTGGAATGTCTATGATTAATTTTGTCCAAATTTCCACCCATGTTGACTAGGAACTTTGGTTCCTCAAGATCTTCTATCTTGGATTTTTGGAAATAACTTTGTTAATGGTGGTTTTTGTTTTGTAGAATAAACTAGCCCTAGGAAGTAAAGTGTTGTTGGGTTTATAAGAATAAATCCAGTAAATGTTTTATGTTATTGATGCCAACTTCTTGTATTTTAAGTTGGTGACCATTTTATATGCATGTGCAAAGAATTCATAATTTTTGTATTTGATGTAATAAAAAATACATAAATCATGGTACCTTTATTTTCATGTGATAGTACAACTTATCTTTTTGTACTTCAAGGTTCATTATGTTTCTTTCAACATCATTGTATTATATGCTAAAAATTTCTTGTAATTATTTTTCATTGTGTAATCACAGGTTGTAGTCATTTTCTACTACTAAGGTTTCTTTTGTTCATCTTGGTTTACCTTTATGTTTTCTCCTTTGTGTACTTTCACATTAAAACTACACACAAATATTAAATTTAGCCTCATCACACAAGGGAGTTTCCCCTGCCAAATTCAAAGTAAGATTGCGACAAACTATTATTTCATCAAAATCAGTCCAACTCTTGGCACAACTATCACTACTTCTAGGGCATATAGAGTAATTTTTATCATAATATTGTAGTGAAAAATTCATTTACTAACAAATATGGTTACCATCTTCCATTCTAAGATTTTCATAATGCCTCTTAGCAGTCAACTTGCTAGATAATTTCCTAAAATTATTTTTTTATAGATCTCTTTGAAGTTTTCCCAAAATCTATTAAGAGTCTACAAAGCAATAAAATTAGCAAGTTTTGATTTAGATACAAAACTTGTAATAACATACATCTCCTTCTAATTTTTCTTATATGCTTCAATCTCATCACTTGTCTATAATCCACTCATAAGGGACACATAAGTTATCTTAGTTTTATTTTGTGTCTTATAAATGCCAATCAATACTAGGTATTCTTTCATCTAATGGTTCTATAAACCATATTTACATCCATTAAATATAGGGGATATTCAATTTGTGCACCATTAGATATACCTCAAGCTCTTAAGGTTCACACCAAGGAAGTGTGCTTTTTTATCAGATGTAGAATAGGCCAATTAAATGAGAGGGGGTGAAATAGTTATACTCCAAATAATCTTAATAACTTTTAAAACTATTGGTTATAAAAAAAAATATACATCCACTATTAGTAAAGATATTTTAGTTATTGCGTAACAATACACCATCAAATGATAGTCATTAAGAACACAAGTACACTAATATAATGGACACCACTTATGATGTGAAAACTCAAAATGGGGGAAAACATAGAGGAAATAATTCTCATGAAATGAATAGAAATACTTATTAAGGTGACAACAATTAGGTTATTTTATATAAGGATAGCTTCCAAAGAGAAGTTTTATTGTGGGTAGGCCAGGGTCCTGATTAGATATGTCCCAAAATATAGAAAGACTAGCTGTCAAAATGAAGGATCACTCCCAGAATGGAAAGTGTAACCAAAATATAATATAGTATCAAGCCTTTGCAACTATTAATTATTAAATGTCACCAGTTCCTTGATACACTTGTTAATGCATTACACACGTCTATTATGTACAAATACAAATTACTAAAGTTCCAGACTTGACGACTTTCACATATATGATGCACACACAACTAAACAATGTATATATTGCAAAATCTTGTCATAAATATATTATCGAAAACATATTAATGAAGAGATACACCACTTGAAGAAATGTGAAGACTATTGAGCATGCCAAAATACTTTAGTGAGCATTAGTGTCAATGGATATGATGAACACGCAATGAGTAACTATTGGGACTAAACAACAATGGTGTTCTTCATAAAGAATCAATTCAAAATATAAGTTCCATGAAAAAACAAGGTGATCCAAGAAATTGTCGAGGCATAAAATAATGAATCAATTAATACTTATCTAATAATCATGAACAAACTTGAATCATTGGACATAGTGGTGATGATAAGCAATACATAGACAATTAATATGCCACAACTTCAAGAAACAAATGTGTTCATAGTGATGTAGCACTAGGATAACCAAGGTCTAGTTAAAAATGTTGAGGATAATGACAACCATATTAACATCAAAGATAACATAAAATGATAATCATGAAACTTGCTTCCAAAACTTATATCTCAATTTGAAAGGCTTGCTACTTAGAAGACACTACTCAAATTACAATATTAACCAACTAAAGATGTTGAGGATAATGACAACCATAATGACATCAATGAAAATCATGAGCCTTACTTCCAAAACTCATATCTCAATTTGCAAGGCTTACTACTTAGAAGACACTACTCAAATTACAATATCAAAACTGACCCTCTCCTATGCCTACAAAGTTCAAATCAAGTATAATTTGCATTCAACTTTCTGATACCATCCCCACATACACATCCCTCTCATCCCACACTCTCAATTAGAAAATAATCTCTCATTTATACTAATTAGAAAGAATAAACATCCACTAGCTATAAGAGTTAATCTAATACCAGAAAATGTACTCATGCATCAATGTGATCCAAAAGAATCAACCACACATAGCCAAAACAACAATTTTCATTTCCTCACCCAAGAATGAAAATAAACAACACAAATACACATTCAAAATATTTACATCAATTCCAACTCAAAATCCAAACACATCTTCAGCACCAATCGTAGTTAACATTGTACTACAAAACTTTTTCATTCCCAATTATAGCCTGTTAGAATCAAAATTATGAATAATAGAAATTGCAAACACATCAAAATTAGTGTTTTGTCATTGACATTGACATTAACATAGACAATGTCTTGTGCGATGTTTAGTTAAGCAATTTGAATTGTTGAGTTGTTTTATGGAAGATTCATTATTGTGATTCATTCTAAAGATTATGAGATATTTAGAGTGCTTGTCAAACTACAAAAGAATGCATGTTGTTGTTGGTTACTCAAGGGTTGGAGGTTTCATTTATGTGCCCATTTTCTCTTATTTTGTTAATCTCGAAATGTTTAATTTCTTTGGACAAAGTCAAAAAAAATTACCCTATTTTTTAATTATACTATATATAATTAAATTTCCATTGACTATAAAGTGTTAAAGTTGCTTATCAAGTATTAAAGTTTCTTATCAAAATTAAATTTATTTTTAATATATTAAATAAAAACTTAATTGATAAAATGTACATCTAGATTAAAATTTGAAAACAAAGATAATAAAAAAATCTTGAATAAGTGTATTTCATAAAAAAATTGAATACTTATTTTTCATTAAAATTTGAAAACAAAGATAATAAAAAAATCTTAAATAAGTGTATTTCATGAAAAAAAAAAAAATTTGAATAATTGTTTTTTATCATTAATCTTGATGATAATATACTAACCTCGCTTAACAATTAAAACTATTCAAAGAAAATTACACAATCCCAAATGAAAAATAAATAAAAGATGAATTACATTTAAAAATAAATAAAATGAGACAACAATTTAAAACTAGAATTTTACCGAGAATGCTGTATTTTTATTATTTAAACTTTTCATCCTTGTCACGACAAAAATACTAATTATAATTCAGCCGTATTTTTCGCAACATTGGAAAAGAATATTCCATTTAACTGTCGACCGAACAAAATCCTTGGAAAAGGATAAATAATTTTTGACGTGACTGTAGAGTACAAACTCAAATTCAATAAATAAAATATAACAATCGTAGTAAGAATGATTCAACAAAAATTAACTAATGTCGGCTATGACAATTTACACCCCAACAATTAACATTCCAACAGGAACAAATTCCAACTTGATAGAAATGTGTAGAATCATTCTCATCAACCGTTTTTGGGAACAAGATTGGTAGCCCTTGTCAAATGAGTCGGCATTTTCCTGATCCACTGATCGCCATTAACAAAACTACTACTGCTCAGAAATGGGGCGGCATCTTTATCACTCAGCTCAAATGACCATGCAACTCTTCCCGCGCTGTTTGAGCCTGGTCCTGAACATTTATACTGCGCATATGTTACAGTCCTACACAAACCAAGAAAACACCCATTATCGATGCCATATTCAAAAATCAAGAATGAAGAAAATGAAAATATGGGTTTATTGTTTTTGTTGAATTTGCAATGAATTCATTTTGGGGCTTCAAAGAAACATACTTTTGTCTAGAAGTATCATTCCAATCATCCCATCCTTGAGGGAAGATGATATTATCCATGTAAGTAAGAGCAAATATAACTCTGGAATAAGCTCCCCATGCTCTTCCCAGAAACATTAATCCACCTCCTTCGATTTTGCAGTTTAAGAAAACAAACCCCGTTTGTTCCCCTGCAGATAGCCTTCTTTGCGCTGTAATGGCTCCGTTTAGCAGAGGAATTGTATGCAGATGACATTTCTGCAAGCAATTGAATTCATTGATCGCAACATCATTTTATCAATTGGGTACTGATTTTATAAATGGGAAACAGATTTTTTAACAGAGCGGTCTTTTGTTTGGTTCAATATAATCTACCTCATAGACGGATTGACCATCACCGCAAACAAAATCTGCAGCACCTTCAATGAAACAGTTCTTGAAATAATGCCTTCCGCTGTCGTCAAGAACAGTGTCCTGATATCCCAGAAATCTGCAGCTATAAAACGCAGACCTGTCTCCAGAAATTCTGATTGCAACGGCTTGATCACCAGGACCATATGTATTCTGCGTATATTCATATTCAAGTACATTAAGATCAATTCTTTTTGGAAAATCTTAGTGGAAGCTTGAATCTATGGTTAGAAAATACTAAGAGCCATGATCAATGGATTCCATTCTAAAATATTTCTGCAACAAATTTTATTCATTCCAATACCAAATCTGATATACCTGTACTGTGATAAATCTTGCAACAAAATCGGAAGCCATGACAGTCAATGTTGCACAGTAATAAGTGCCTCCCGTTGCTTTTGCATTCTCGTTCCAAGTTATGACTGTATTGCTCGCGTTGCGCCCGCTTAGTATTATGTATGGCTTCTCCACCGGTATTGTCACCTTCTCCCTGCAAAAATGTAATTCATGGGTCATCTACTCAAATAAAAAAATATATCATTCAACATAAACTAAAAACTAAAATTTAGGTGAGAAATAAGTATTTACAGTAATATTTCTTGAATGTGTCATCAAGATCCGGTTCGTCTCAAAGATCATGGATAACAATGAATTACAACACAAATAACGAATTTTAGAAGCTTAGGAAACTAAACATACAATTACTACACTGATCAAATCCAAATTTAGAATGCCTATTACCAATAATCAATCACGCAAAGAGCTCATGTTCAAAAGTGGGCTCGAAATTTAGCCATTTATTGGAAAAAAAAAAATGTGTCATAAATAAATATAGATTTCCTTAGAAACCCACGAGATTCAAAGGGTAGAATTCTCTTCCAAATACCTGTAAATGCCAGGCTGGACGCGAATAAAGATAAGGTTCTTGTTATCAACGGGGACAGCATTGATTGCATCTTGAATTTTAGTAAAATCCCCTTCACCTTTCTTTTGAGAAACAACAATGAGAAGAGCAGAGCTATAATCTACACTACCCCCATTATTCCCAGCCAGAGATCTTTGCATTTTTCTTGAGAGTTTCTTTGCAGGAAATTCACCATGACCGGAAGCATGCTGCACTAATAAAGAGAACCAGCAAATATGCAGTGCTAAAACAAGCAGAATGAAGAAAACAGGAGGAGCTGAGCTCTTTGAATTCATCTTTGCAATAAATGCAAGAAGATATGATGAAGTACAGACAAGAGTCCTGAAATGCCAATGATTATATAAAGAAGAGAAGCAATATTAATGGAGGAGGAGGAGGAGGCGTCCTGCACATGGGAATCCATGAATAGTTAAACATGCAAGCAAGAAAGTAAGACAACCAGTCGGCCAACTATTTCATTACTTGCTCAGAAAGACATTGACATGGCTTATTAAAATGTCTCTGAACAGTGTTACAAATAAATACTTAAATTTAATGGGGATTTTCTCAGTTACATCTTGTTAAACTCTCATGCAAGCTACATTTTTCTATTACTTCTCTTTACATTTTCTTCCATAACACTCGAATCAGACCACCTTGCTTATAACAAAGCCACAATTTTGCAATATAATAAACTTAGTTTTCCCTGTTGAAGAGGCAATGCCGGCGGATTAGCAGAGAAAATTTGTAGCTGTGCATTTAACATTATACGGATTCCTTATCCTTTTCAATTTTCTGGTATTTTTTTTGGGTTCTCCTGTTACATCTCGACCTGTGCTGGCACGTCCGGTTCATGTGACCGCACGCTAAAGTAAAACACAAGGTTGTTGTCCAACGCAAAAGAATCATTCTGTCTGTTGTTGTTTATTCTGTAAACGGTTTTCCGTTCTGTGAGGATTAATGGGATATGACCGTATTTGGAATTTTACGGAAGAAGTAGGAATTTAATGTGTAAGTTTGTTCCCCCACAAGGAATCTCGGTGAAAATGTTCATTTGTTTTAAACGATTTGTTAGATGTTATTAAATGTTAAATTAGTTACAAGGCACTTGTTAAATGTTAATTCTTTTTAAATTTCCGTAATTAGTCCTTTTGTTCCGTTGACGGGAATGTTCGTGTTTCTGAAGATTCTATTCAGCGTTGTTGAACATAATCAGATTTGGAATTTGAATGAAATAGATATTAATACATAATATTTAATATAAATAAATTATAGTATTATATTTTATAATGTAAATTTTTGAATTTATTTGTAAAAATAATATTCCAGTTCTATTTATAATATATTTCGTATTTATCCATTTTTCTATCTTTTTATCTACTTTTAGTTTCCTTTTTATCTATCTTCTCTAAACATGTCTCCTCTCTATCTTTCTTTCTTGTTCCCTCTTCACGAACCTCTATACTTTTATATTTCTCTACTCCTCCATATCTATGTCCACCTCTCCTCTCCCTATTCTCTTGGTTGTGTTCAGATCCTTGTAATTTAATGCATAGTTCATTTGTAACTATCACTTTTACACTAGAACCTTTCATTACACAAGTAATATCATTTGATAAATAATGTATCAACTAATCTAATCTTCTACACTACGTAAATGGAAACATATTTTTTTTTCCCTAATTCACCTTTCACTTTTTATGTGAGGTCATGAGCACAAAGATGGAATTGTTACTATTAAAATTAGTTTGATTTTGTGAATATGATTTTAATGATTATTACTTTGTATTACATCAAATTTCTATTTTTTGTTAAAAAATGTATTTTTATTATATCTTATAGAAAACAGTCTTATAATCTTATAGTCTTATTATTATGTGTTTTTATTAAAGGAGGCAAGATAAGGATCCTAAACCCAAATAATAGTAAAGGAAAAACCAGAACTTTTCAGCTCTAGATCATTAGAACCAAGCAACAAAAAAGTCCATCTCTAACTCAAACAACTAGACCCACAAGAGAATAAAACCTAATAAAAAAAAAAGCAAAGTACTTTCAGTTTAAGAGTCTAACTTATTGACCAAAGCACAACTGATAATCCTAAAATCTAACGAAGTCCTAGAGAAATGGCCATTAAGGAAAGTCATATTAAACATAACAGTATTTAACCTGTGTCCTAAAATTACAAGGACCAAAGTAACCATGTTAAAAGCCATAAACTATTGACTAAGGAAACAAAAAACATGAACAAAAAGAAAAGCAAAGGCCCATAAAGACTACACTTGATTGATGTTCTCCCAGTCTTCAGCAAGGTACTTGAGATCTTTAGTCCAATTGTGAACATCCATTGCACTCTTCATCTCCACTCGCACATTGTCCTTCTACATCCTAAATCTCTTCAATTTTCTCTGACCTGTGACAGCGTTGAAGGCACAAAAGATTCTGCAATACCTCTAAAAACCTCGTTATTCCAAAACTTTAAAGGGAGTCCTAGGAGCCTAACCCACGTGGGTATCATAGCTCATAGATCAACAACTGGGTCGAGTTTAGGTTTCTAGTTGTAGAAGTTAAGAATGTTCCTGGTGTTAAAACACAAGGACCAAGGCTCATTCATGAGAACAAAAGGTAGATGCTCCTTAACCACAAAGGAGAATACAAATAAAACATTTAGAAGAGCATTAATCTTAACGATCCCTTTAAGGGTCCAAGAGGTCACAACCCATTTTTTTAGTTGATCAATAGTTGGTCAATAGAGAAGGAACCGTCCTACTAGGGAGGGCTTTAGACCTATCACTGACTCTTCAATGATACCATCAATGATCGGAATTGTACAACCTTTCATTTTACATGAACATTTAGCCTTGCGTGGGGGACATCGCCAGCACTTGCGCCAAAGGCTTTGTTAACAAAGGAGCTACCACTAGGCAAAGTCACTTTGAAGGAATGCTTCCCAATGAAGCTGCGATTGAAGTGGAAGGCTCGGTAGATCCCAAAAAAGGAACATGCAATCACGCAGAACTAAGGGGGGAACAAGGAAAATGTCCATGTCCCACAAGAACAGGCATAACCCTTGCAAGTGAGGCCAAGGAGATCGAGAGGCAAGTAGGAAGGCCAAGGCCAAGGGGCGGGACAATGGTACAAAGAAGCAAGAAATTGTAGAGTGGGAATTAAAATATTATTATGTGTTAAGTTTGAGCAGACTCTAGAACTCAAGGCCTTTTCAATGTAAGGCTCATAATTTACCATTATGTTGTAGGCTCTTGCCTCATTGGCTTTTAAATATTACTTCATCTTTTACACATATAGTTAAATTTTTTTGAAAAGTATTTGATCTACATTATTTATTCACTAACTATAATATATTTGAAAATAACAATAAGCTGGATGTCTTTCAACTCTTTTATAACATTTTGTGTTTTTTACATCAACCTTTAGCTTTTGTTTTTTAAGGCCAAAGTGGGTGAGCTACTAATAAGATTATATTAATAATAATAATAAGTTTGTTGGAAGCTCGTTTGAGGAAGAGTTAGCAAGAAAATCCTATGAACTTTGAAATTAATATTCACATTGGTCTTCACTAGACATAATGATAGGCCTAGTTAGTAAAGAAAACCCATTTTATTGCTTTTTAATATAAAAAAGTAAACTGAATGTCTTCAAATTAATTAATTTATTTAAATATATTTAAAATTGTACTTTATATTTTGTTTTTTATATTTAAATAATAAGATTTATACATATACTCACATTTATAAATTAAAACTTATTTTTTCGAGCTTAATTTTTCCAAACTAATCAGCCATTTCATTGCTTGCTCACCAAACATTGGCACAGCTTATATAAAAGTCTCTGAACAGTTTTACAAATCAACACTTAAAATTATTGAGATTTAAATGGTCATCCAAGCTACATTTATCTATTACTTTTGTTCCAGTTGAAGAGGCAATGCCGGCGGATTAGCGCCAATATTTGTATCTGCGCACTTAACATTGTACGGATTCCTTATCCTTTTCAAGTTCTCTGGGTTTATTTTTTTCCCTCTTACAGCTAATGTGACCGCACTCTGAAGTAAAAGTCAAAGTTGTTGTCCAACGCCAAAGAGTCGTTTTGTCAACGGTTTCCGTTCTGTGAGTGTGAGGAGTAACGGGATCTGGAAATAGATAAGTTGGCGCAAAACGGGGGTGCGGGGTTTCTGCGAGTTGGAATTTTACGTAAGAAGTACGAATATCGCGGAAATTGTTCATTAGTTTTAAACCAATTGTTAATTTAAATTAGATTAAGCTATGTATGAAATATTAATTGGTTTTCTGTTCCATAATTAGGTTCGGGTGCGCGGCCATAACTAAATAAAAAAGCATTGTAAAATAATTTGGTTTGGTGGGATATTATTTTGTTAAAAGATCATGGAGTTAATGTTTTTGGCCATCTTGCTCTTTCACTGACGTTACATCGAAATGAGAATCTGAATTTGATAGTTTAAATACCTGTTTTCTAACTTTTGGACTGTATATACTTGGTGGATTATTTATTACTATTATTAGTAGTAATGTATAAGTTTTATTATAAATATGTAGATATATTTTTGTATATTTTATTTAAAATTGAGAGGTTATGAATGTTTCTAATTATAAAATACTCTACTATGTATTTTTTATTTTGAAAAATTGCATCCATATAACATATCTAGTTAGAAACTACTTTTGTATGTATTCTTAATTTAATAATTTATCAATATTTTTAGTATCATAAAATACATAGACGAAATATTGTATTAAACTTTTATAAATTAAATATAATTTAAAAATTAATTTTTTTATAAAGTAAAAAATGACAAAACAATCATTGAAATAAATTCATAAAAGTAGAAGCAAGGACAATTGTGTCATAATCATAATAATAGATTGAAGAATCATCATAATCTTGGTAAGCTTTGTCATGTCATTGATTTTTTTTTTGATGGAGTTCAAGCTAGCCTTTCAACTTCACCAGTAGACCAAGGGCCCTTTGACAAATTTGTTATTTTCTATTCATTCAATCAATTGTCTTTTGATGTATTTTCTTAGTTCTTATTATTTCTCATCATTGTGTGGACTTGGTAGAATAGAGATTTCTACTTATTTATTGTTAGTAGGAGAATTTATTTTATTTGTTAGACCAAGGGCCCTTTGACAAATTTGATATTTTTTATTCATTCAATCAATTGTCTTTTGATGTATTTTCTTATTTCTTATCATTGTGTGGACTTGGTAGAGCATAGAGATTTCTAGTTATTTATTATTAGTAGGAGAATTTATTTTATTTGTTCATTCGATTGAACCCAACTAGATTTTATTTTATGTTTTCATTTCATTGAACCGAACTATTTAGACAACTCTATATTTGAGATATGCTCCTCTCTTTAATTTTATAGTATTTCTAATAACAAATAATCAATCTATACTTGCTATTTTCAATCCATTGTTGTCTTTTGATGTATTTTCTTCTTTCTTATCATTGTGTGAACTTGGTAGAGCATACAATTTCTCCTTATTTATTATTAGTAGGAGATTTTATTTTATTTGTTCATTTGATTTTATTTTATGTTTTCATTTGATTGGAGGGTTCAAAATCACTTGAGGCATGATGCCAACCTCATCCCTTATGATGTCAGAGTCTTGCACTTAGCAAGACTTGATCCCTAGTGAGCTCTTTGTGAGCCATTCAACTCCCCTTGTAGACCAAGGGACCATTGATTATATAGTATTTCTAATATAAAAAAATCAATCTAGACTTGTTATACATTTTTTGTAAAGCTTTCTTGCTTAAAGGATGAACTAATAGTTGCTTACAACAATAAACAAATATGTGTTAATTAAAAGTTTACTTTTTAAATATAATCTAATATGAATAAATTATACAATTTAATTTATTTCATTTATAATACATAAATATAATAGTAATAAATAAATCATAAAAAATAAGAAGATTTAGTTGCTTGTACTTGATATTATAGTTATTGTAATAAAGATAATTTAACTAGCACATATTTTGTAATATATATATATATATATATATAATATGGGCCTTTGATTTTTATCCTTTCACAATCTCCTCTTCACTATTCACCATCAATCTTTACTTCATGTATATCAAATTTTCCTTATTCTCTTACTCCGACTCTCTCATGTCTCCTATAATTACTCATTCTCTCTAATCTAGGATCTCTCTCCACCATCTCAATTACCACAGATTTTATATGGTATATTATTAGATTTAGGATTCAAAAAAATTAAAGTTGTCATTATGACTAAATTAATAATTATAATTTAATAAGGATTAGAGTTGAGTTTGTTAAAGGATTTTTTTAAAACTTTTAGCGTGAGTTTAATTTGGTTTAGGCTTACCATTTGATTCAATATAGGTTTTGTAATGCCCCGTCTGTAGATCCTTGGAAAATGGTCGAAAAATTAAAGTTAAAAAAAAAAAAAATTAAATAACTATATATATATATATCTTAAAAAGTATGAAAGCACAAGACAACCATCATACGTGTATCATAAAGATCACAATAGAAGACTAACCAACAACCAATCACCAAAGATCTCCAAGCATCACCACTAGCTAAAACATAAGAGATCGACCAAGCTGGAAGACAAAAATTGACACCTGAAAATTGGCTATGTCTGAAATCCTAAAGCACTGAAATTTGGCAAAGTCCTAATTTCTGAAGCCCTGAAATTTCTTATAATCTTTATCTTAGCTCGTAGAGGTCTGGAACCTATCTCAAAAGACTCATTCCATATATTCAAATATATCTTATGTATAAGGAATCACTTAAACGATTTATTTTTCAACCCCATAGGAAATCTATTTTGAAATTGGAAGGTGTAAAACCTAAAAGGGTGTCCAAAACCAACTTTTCTCATACAAGCATAGATATCCCCTATTTTCCATGTGATTCCAACAGAGATAGATTCTCACACAAAGAAGTGCAACACACCCCATGAGAAACTTCCATCCACATGAGAAAGTGCACTGAATAGTGCGAGAAAGTACCTGGCCCAAAAGCTAAAACTAGTGTTGGGTTTTACATGAGGAAGTGCAAAGCTATATCAAGAAACCCAACACACCATGCGAGGACTTGCATTCTCATGCAAGAAACTACAAGTTTGTACAAGAATCCAAATCAACAAGCCAAAAAGACATTAAGCTAAAAAGCAAGAAATGAAGTTCCTCCACATCAGGGAGTACAGGATCCATATTTTGAGGCAAGGACACTCAAGCATGATACTGAAGATAGAAACAACATATAACCATGTAACAAGAAATAAGGGGAAAGTACAAAAGGAAACATCACAATGTACTCAAACAACATTGAAATAAACATAAATAACATCGCAATGAATAGTACAACCAAACTAAGTACGCAATTCCTCCCAGCCATAATAGCATCATCAGACCATCATGGGCCCTAGCCATGCCTCGCATGTAACATCCCAAGCTACCAAATAGATCATTACTACTATCATAAGAAGGATGTCACTACTAAAACATGCTACAACATAAGCGTAAGGAAATCTAACATGCTAAAGTAAAGCATAAGATAATCCTATGAATACAAATAACATCAATTATCATATACTAATCATCAAAATAAGGAAATGCATCAATAAAAAACATCATCTAAACATGTTATACAAGCATCCCAATGAAAGCATAAATCCCAAGAAAGAATACTTCAGAACCTGAAGCACCAAGTGAAAACATCTAGCAATGGTCGTACTAAGACCAAAAATTGTCTTTATATACTGGTCCTTAGTAGTGGTATAGGTAGCTATGCCTCTCAACCATGTGGCACCTATAGGTCCACTCCTATCATTCTGATGAATATAATGGTCCAACCACAAACACACATAAAGCACAATGTCCATGGCTAACACTCACGCTAGGCAATTGATGACTAAAACCAAGACATAAACAATGCTTAAACTATAGGTCCTAGTAAGGCACTCAATGGGATACTAATTAGGGGCTAAGATCATGGAGATTCACTTGGCATTGACAAGCCCAAGCTCAAAATGTGCAGATTCAAGTTCCTCAATGAAAAGGTTCAAGCACAAATTATTATCTTAAGTTTTATTACCACCTAGTGTTTTCTTTAGTTATCACTTGATTAAAAATACCTTTGCGAACCCTCTAGGCACAATGATCATAGGGCTATGAGATAGAAGCCCCCTCCATATGCTACCCTACCCTACCCATGCTCATGCAATGATGAGTTCCTATAGGCATGCAAATTCCCAACCCAACCCTAATGATCATAACTTTTTGAAGTATCACATTCTATCGGGACTCACAAGTCACTTAACAAATGTACGTGCACATACTTGTGTGTGATAGACCACCAGCACGAAGATCATGACACAAGGACTAGATGAGAAAACAATGCAGAAAGTCACTCAATTGAAAATAAACTCAGGAGGATAGATGCAACATGCATCCCAATGCAACATAAAAGTGAAATAATGGTCTGAATGACATCCAAATAGATGATCCAAGTCCATGACCAACAATGTGCCAAGAAAACTTGAGAAAACAAGGTGGCATGCAAAATGAGGTAAAAACCCCAAAAATGGAAAGATTCAAAATTAAAACCCATTTCACCTTTGGGTACAAAAACCCTGAAAATCCAATAATAATTGAGTTCAGACACTGTATGCAAAAATGGCTAGCATAATGGTGAAAAGCCCAAACTCCCATCCCAAAAATAGGGAAAATGTTCATACTCGACCAATTGTGCAAAACCAACAAACAGAAATGGAGGGGAACACTAGTTCTCAGCCTCCTAACAAATGGCTACCAAAAATAGAAGCTGAAATAGGACAAAAATGATAAAACGAGAAAACACTATCTGATAGAAAAAGGGGTAGATACTAAAACCCTCATAATAAAATAAAATGCTAGTTGAATCTACTAAAAATAATGACAAAGAAAGGTCTACCTGAGTTGGATCCAACGATACTGATCTTGTGAAAATCCCATGCTCACAGCACACAGAATGAACAAAAATCAAATCCTTTAGAAGAAGATTTTAGAAAAGCTCTCCAAATTTCTATTTTCAAAAAGTGAGAATTGAATAATAAAATCCATTTTTCAATACTTTTTCACCTTTTGAGTGAATAGTCGATTAGTACAAGTAGCCAGTTAGACTAGATAGACTCTGAAACAATCCAAACGAAAATAGGTTATTCCTTGTAACGAGAATTCACCTAAGGAAAAGCTAGCAGAAATCAAATTCAAGAAGATTTAAAGCCCAAAAACCCAAAATCATAGAAAAATCACTAACAACTTTCATGACAATGTGAACCTATAAATGCATAGACACACTTATTGTTCTAGTCACATAATGCAAATATGTTTAGATTTTTAATTTAAACAATTAAAATAAGGATGTGTAGACCATACGGGGATGACATTGGTAAAATATGAATAGTTGAATGATTAATTCCATGTGCCACTACTAGGGATATAATTCCTACACACTAAAATAAATGATTGAGCACAATTGCATATAATATCATAGTCATAGTAAAATGCATTTAGTACCTAATTAATCAATTTACATCACTCACATTAGTAGAAAGTGTAAAGATACAAGAATTAAGTAAATAACCATAGCATAAAATCCATCACATTACATAATCAGAAAATACGTCCAAATACCAAATAATCAGATATCATCATAGATCTATACTAATCTCAAAATGGCATCAACATGCAAATATGATAAACTAAACAACATAGCAGTAAAGCATCTATGATACTAAATCAAAGTATAACATCCAACCCTAAAGTCATCACAAGGTATAGATAATAAAAGTATCAAGTATCTCTCAAATGAAAATAGACAAGGTACAAACTGCAAACATGAGAGACACTACAGATTTGGTTTAGAAGAAAACAAAAAATTTTAAATTTTTTTCTAGATTGGTAAAAAGAAAAAACTATACACAAATTTTAAAATAAGTTATTTAAAAGGTGTTAAAATAAAAATAAAGTAAACTACATACTTTGAGTGTGATATTTTTTTTTCTAATAACAAATAATCTAGATCTATATTTATACTTGTTATTATTAATTTCGTAGTCTATGAACTATAGACATCGGTTGAAACTAGTTATTAATAACAAATATTTAAAGTACACTAGTTGGAACATTATCTCTACAACTTTTAGCACAATTCTGTTCATTTGGTAATTTGAATTTGGATGTGTGGGGATGACCTCTAGGGGCTAGGCCTGGTCTTGGATTCCTGCTCGGACATGTAACTTGTTCGAACTATTTCTGGGCTAATCCAAGGAAGTGTTGACGCCGATCATCCTGATGGTGGGGTGCCAATAGAGTCAATGGTGGCACCATTAGGGGCAGGAGGATCAAATGAGTCATACAGTGGCTCTTGGATGGAAGGAAGTGGTCCTT
Source organism: Cupressus sempervirens (assembly GCA_028749045.1). NCBI lineage: Eukaryota > Viridiplantae > Streptophyta > Pinopsida > Cupressales > Cupressaceae > Cupressus > Cupressus sempervirens. Next base: position 77,925,901 of record CM053790.1, on the reverse strand, counting down.
GGAGAAAAGGTGACTCATATCCCATTGGAAGCGCACAAGGTGATCAGCGGTGATGAGGGGGTGGAAATTTTTGTTCCAGGTGGCTTGGTGGACAGTGTGTCTGCCAACTTGAAGCTCAAGCTTATTTGTAGGTTTATTTCCTTTTGCCCATCAATTGAAATGATTAGGAAGTGGGTAAGTCAAAGATGGAAGTTGAAGGGGAGTGTGATGGTTTCAGCCATGTTGGGAGTACTATTATGCTTTAAATTCAAAGCTGCTGAAGATATGACAATGCTGATGGGCTGGTCTTGGTCATATGGAAAGCATAGCTTAGTGGTGGCTAAGTGGCACCCAATGTTGGATTCGATGAAAGAATTGAACAGGATGGAATCAGTTTGGGTCATGCTTTCAGGACTCCCACTTGAGTTTTGGGATGAGAGGATCCCAAAATCTTTTGGTAACTCCTTTGGACATTTTGTTGCTACAGATATGCTTACCTTACAAAGGTCTAAGTTGGTGTTTGCAAGATTTAGTCTAAATGTGGCTATGCTTACTTCCTTACCTAAGTCGATTACCCTAATCTCTAAGAGGGGTAAAAAAGTGCAACCCATCATTTATGAAAGTATGGGGCTATTTTTCCATAAATGCTCATCATTTGGGAATTTGATTGTAGATTACAAAAAGATCAATAAGATGGTTGAGGAGTAGACAATGGGGGAGAAGGAAGTGGTGGCTTTTCTTTTGGACTTAGGGGAAGAGGGAGTTGGGCTACTAGTTAAAGGGGATAGAGAACTAGAAGGGAATGGGGAGACTTCTTTACCTAGGAAGGAGCTAGAAGATAAGAATCAAGTAGAGATGGTGAGGGTTAGGAAAGAAGAGCTGGAGTCCCAAAAAAATGAGGGGGAGTTTTATACGGTAAAGGTTTCTGAGAAGCCCTATGAAATGGAAGTGAAACTAGGTAGGTTAGAGGAAGGGAATATTTCCTTTGAAGAAGAGAACCTACCCGTCTTGCAAGGTATCAAAGAGCTCCTCAGTACCCCTTTGAGAAACTTGGTGATTGGGGAGGTTTTTGGGGAGGACATTGATAAGGCTTTGGTGAGAGGAAAAGTGAAAGACTTGGTGGAGGGAGAAGCTGCTAGAGTTCTTTACTGGAGTAAAGAGGAGCTGTTGATTTTTAAGAAGGTAGATTGTCTAGCCTCACTAGAGCAAGGGGAAGGGAAGTGGCAAACTCAAAGAAGATAGGTAAGAGTATCAAAGAAATCAGAGATGATAGTGGAGTTAAAGATGGATGTAGGGAAGAATGGGAAATAGAGTAGAAGAATGAAGCATATGGCAAGGGAGGTGACAAGCGGTAGGTAGCCCACCTTGGAGTCCTTGGCAAAGGGTAGAAAATGATCGTTCTATCATAGAATGTGAGGGGATTGAAAATCCATCAAAAGTAGTTTGCTCTCAAGCAGTTGCAATTGTCTAACTTGAAAATTGATATCCTTTTGATCCAAGAAGTTAAAATGACTATGTCTAATTAGAAAAGTATTGCTAGTTATGTTTGGTTAGGGGCTAATTTTTTTATAATGAAGCAGAGGGGGTGTTACGAGGTATGGCTACTTTCTGGAACTCAATATCTAGTAAATGATGTTTAATTCACTGTTCTAAATACTATCTTATAACAAAACATTAGAAGGGTGATAAGATATGGAGAAAAATAAAAGTACTTTTGTATGGGAGATTTCAACTCACCTTTGTACCCATTGGAGAAGGTTAGAGGAATGGCAAATTTTAATGACAACATGAAGGATTTGGCTGAGTTCATCAATAATAATGACTTAATGGATATGGAGATGTGTGGAGTGAAGTTCACATGGTTGAATAATAGGAAGGGAGTTGACCTTATCTGAGTCAAACTAGATAGAATTTTGGTTCGAGCTAATTGGGAGGGCCTAACTTCCTCCTCTCTCACAGGATTACCTAAGACGGTCTTGGATCACACTTCCATCTTTTTTAATATGAAAGAAGAATTTCAGGGTGGCCCAAGACCTTTTAGATATGAAATCAATCTCATCCTTTTTTCGGCACTAGGGTGGCAGAGTGGTGGAGGATTTGTGTCGAAGGGACTACTATGTATAATTTCTACTAAACTAGAGAATGTTAGAAGGAACGTGCAGTCTTAGAAGAAAACAAATTTTGGTGATATCTTTGAGACTAAGGTGGAGGTGGAAGAAAAGTTAGAAGAAATTCAGAAAGAAATAGGGGAAGGCCTCACCATCAAAAATATGATTCAGGAGGAGGATGAATGTAGAAAGGTCTGGAAGGATATGATGATTAGAGAAGAGACCTTCTAGAAGAAGAGATCCATGGTGTTATGGCTCAAGGTGTGCAATACAAATATTGCATTTTTTCATAGATTGACCTCAATTCATAAAAGGAGAAATACTATTGATAGTATCAAAGATGATAATAACATGAAGCTTACAAAAAATCAAGAGATAGGAAACTAGGTGGCTTCTTATTTGAAAAAATCTTATTTTGAAGAGTAGAGGAATATATAGGAAAAGGACAGGTGATGGTTGATTAATTCCATTCCCACAGTGATCTTAGCTGAGGAGAATGAGGAACTTGTAAAAGTGGTCACTGAGGAGGAAGTCTATAGAGTTTTCTTCTCTATGAAAGTCTATAAATCCCCAGGACTTGGTGGTTTCCCCCCAACATTCTTTGAGCACTTTTGGGATGCTATTAAATTGGATCTCCTCTAGGTGGCTTGTGACTTCTTCAAAACTAGGAAACTTCTCAAAAAGCTTAATACGAATTTTATTGCTTTGATCCTAAAGGTTAAAGACCCAAAGATCCTTTCTTGATTTTGTGTTGATTAGCCTTTGTAATACTACTTATAAGATTTTGTATAAAATTTTGGTGAACAGATTAAAATTGTTGCTGCATAAATTCATTGGGAAAACCCATAATGGGTATGTCCTAGGATGCAAAACTCTGGATGTTGTCATAATGAATCATGAAGTTTAACACTCAATGGAGAAGAGTGGTAATCTAGGTATGGCTTTGAAACTTGACATATCTAAAGCTTATGATAGGATTAATTGGATTTTCTTGTATGAAGTTATGGGTAAAATTGGTTTTAGTCAAAAAAATAATAAGAATGGTGAAATTGATGGTGGAAACTATCAACTATTTAGTGATGGTGAATGGTTCATCATGGGGGAATTTTTCCAAGGAGAGGGGACTACGATAGGGTGACCATGCCTCTCCTAATGTGTTTATCATGGTTGTTGATGTCCTGTGGAGGATGTTCTTGAGAAAGATGGAAGGGCAGTTGATTAAAGGCATTAAACCTACATCTACGCTTCCACCCAAAGTGATATAGTAGTTTGTGGATGACACCTTCCTAAGTGGGGAGTCTTGGGTGGGTGAAGCTAGAGCTTGGAAGTTGATGCTAGAGATATATGCGGTTAATGTGGGACAGAAACTTAATTTAGACAAATGTAAAGTTTTCTTCTTTAACACCTCCTTTGATATATAATGAAGGATTGTAAATCTTTTAGGGTGAAATATTGTTGAGTTACCTGATATGTATCTAGGCCTCCCCTTGATGGTTAAAGATGTAAGTAGCAACATTTGGAATTGCATTTTAGAGAGGATGGAAAAATGTTGTTTCGGTGGAAAGTTAAAACTCTTAGTGTGGGTAAGTTGCAACTTTTGATTTCCTCTCTCTAGGGTTTACCTATGTACTTCTAGTCATTGTTCAAAATTACTAAGTGTATGGATAAGAAATTGGAGAAAATACAACATAACTTCCTTTGGTAGGGAGGAAGTGAGAATATTAGGCTAAGTTTGGTAAACTAGGATATAGTTTGTAAACCTAAAAGTAGAGGAGGCTTGGGAGTAAGGAAGATAACAGATTTGAAAAATATGCTTCTCACCAAGATGAGTTGGAACCTAATGAAGGAGGAATCCAATTGGTTCAATATTATGAAAGTTGAGTACCTTGGGAATCTAAAGTTCTCTCACTGCACATGGAGAAATGATCTCCCTATGGGATCTAAGATTTGGGGAAATATTGTGAAGAATAGAACCCTTTTGAAAAAAGGTATAAGATTGCTTGTGGGAAATGGAAATCAGGTTGATTTCTTTGAGGATCTATGGTTTATAGATAAACCCTTAACAAAAACAAAGTTTGGGTCTCTTTGGAACAACCTTCAGGAGCAGGGGGAGGAATGGTTGTTGATTATATTTGCCCAAGGAGGAAGTGGAAAATGGTTGAGCTGCAATAGAATGCTATATTTGGAGGGGACCTAATAGAAGAGCTAAATGTTCTGTAAAAGGGTACAAAATTCGAATAAGGGGTCAAAATGATGAATTCATCTGGAAGGCCACTTTGATAGGGGAGTTCTCTAGTAAATCTTCCTATAAATTAATGTTTGATAAAATTTTAGAACCTAATAACTAGGGGAATATATGGTTTAATCATTTAATCCAAGAGATTAATATATTCTGGTGAACCACCATCCATGGGAAAATTCTCACTATAGATAACCTTATGAAATAGGGTTTTCAATTATGCAATAAATGCAACTTGTGTAAGAAGGAGGAAGAGAGTATTACCCACCTGTTCCTATGCTATATTTATGCTTCTAATGTTTTGGGGAGGCTTTGAGAAAAGTTGGAGGTGAACTGGTTTTTTAACATGGACTTGCGGTAATTTGTGGAGAATTTGTAAGGCCCCTTTGCTCATCCCCTCCTTGTCAATTTGTGGAAGTGATGATGGGCCACACACCCGTACCAACTAACAACAAAAAATGCAACAAGATGGAGATAGAGAGATGACAAAAAAATGCTTCATAAAGCATCCATTAATACTTGAAATCCATTAGAAGAGATTACATTTGAAGATCTTACAATTCAAGAACTTCTATTTCTCGAACTTCCATTAGAAGAGCTTCCATTTCTCCAACTTCCTTTAGAAGAGCTTCCATTTCTTGAACTTGATTACAAATGATAATAGGCCTTTCTTAAATAAGCACTTCTAACCCAAGACATTACAAACACAACCAATGTGGGATAAAAGGTAAATACAACTACCTTTAAATAAATATTAAATTCCCACCCAAATACAATTAAGCACCCAACAAATATTAAATACATGATTTAAGGATCTTTCCACAAACTTCTAAATTGCCACCTATACACCTCGATTAATGGAATGACAACTATTTTTATTATTATTTTTTTTACGCCACCTATGCGCCTCGAAAATAGAAATCTCCTTTTCCTTTCTTTTTATTTTTTTATTATTTCTCCTCTAATTTTCGTCACTTTCTCTCTCCTCCACAAATTTTTTATTTTTTTTTCCTTTTTCCCTTTTTTTTTTTTTCCTCTTTTTTTTTTTCTAATAATTTAATTTTTCCATGCAAGATGCTCCTGCATAAGACTCCCTTGGTAGATAGAAAAGTGTGTCCCACACTTTGATGTCAAAAGAAAGATATAGAACCATTTTCATCTTCACCACAAGCTTCCACCTCAATAGGGACAAGAAAGCCAACATACAAATCTTTCACATTTTATTTTTTTGCTGATGCATGATGCTCCTACATCCGACTCCCATGGTAGGAAAAATTTTGTGAATATGGATTCACAAAATGAAGTAGCCACTATTGAAAGTTTTTTTTTCTTTTCCTCCAACACATAGCTGGAACAAGTATCCGATGCCAATATATTTCCTTCTTTCTTCTTTTCCAACACCTAGTTGGAACAACTGTTTGCTACTGAAAATACTCCTTCATAATGAACTCTATCCAAGTATAACTCTCATCCTCATCCAATCTTGTTGAATTAATCACACCTGTAATAAACCCAACAACACCATACCAATCTTCCTTTGCATACCACACATGACTAACAAGATCCTCATGCAAACCATCATTAATATCTTTTAAACTCATATCAAAGACAACATCCCATGATTCATAAGAATTTACCTGTTTGACATCCTCATTTTCGCTTGCCTCTTTTATGTCATCAACAATGCACGTAACTACTCCACCTGTTTGATCTCCAACGAAGGCACTATATTCTTCCTCCATTTTTGCAATCTTCAAATCATCTTGCTCTATTTCATGTTCATAAATCTTGCCATCTTCATGCTCTTCCTCTTGTCTTTCATCTTCTTCAACTTTAGGTTCGCAAATGATTTCCTCTTCATCCACTTGCTCTTCCACTAGATCATCTTTCTTTTCCACATCCAAGGAATTATCAACATCTCTTTTCTGGTGACATGCTCTTCTCTTTTGCAACTCAGCTTTTAATTCATTCACTTGCTCCTGCAAATCAACTAGCAATAATTGTTGATTTCTTGCTCTAAATTTCTCAAGTCGAGGAATCCTCAGAATCCATCCAATCACAAAAGTCATCTTCGTCTGTCTCTTCTCCATAATCAAGTCTTCAGAAGACAAATCTTGTCCAAAACAAGAACCTCATGCAAACTGCCTCACAGTCGGCGCTCTGTCTACACAATCAAGAACTTCTTCACAAACTTCACCCAACTCAAGGTCCTGGTGCAAACTGCCTCACGTTCGGCGATCTGTCCGCACACTCAGGAACTCCTGCTCTGATACCACTGATGACGGGCCACACCACCCGTACCAACTCACAACCAAAAATGCAATAATATGGAGACAAGAGAGATGACAAAATGCTTCATAAAAATTCCATTAATACTTGAAATCCATTAGAAGAGATTACATTTGAAGAGCTTACAATTCAAGAACTTCTATTTCTCGAACTTCCATTTCTCCAACTTCCTTTAGAAGAGCTTCCATTTCTTGAACTTGATTACAAATGATAATAGGCCTTTCTTAAATAGGCACTTCTAACCCAAGACATTACAAACACAACCAATGTGGGATAAAAGGTAAATACAACTACCTTTAAATAAATATTAAATTCCCACCCAAATACAATTAAGCACCCAGCAAATATTAAATACATGATTTAAGGATCTTTCCACAAACTTCTAAATTTCCACCTATACACCTCGATTAATGGAATGACAACTATTTTTATTATTTTTCTTTTTACGCCACCTATGCACCTCGAAAATAGAAATCTCCTTTTCCTTTATTTTTATTTTTTTATTATTTCTCCTCTAATTTTCGTCACTTTCTCTCTCCTCCACAATTTTTATTTTTTATTTTTTATTTTTTCCCTTTTTTTTTTCCTCTTTTTTTTTTTTCTAATAATTTAATTTTTCCATGCAAGATGCTCCTGCATCAGGAAGGTTATACCCCCCATGTCTGATGGGGTATTTGAAAGGAGAGAAATAACAAGGGTGCTTAAGAATGAAGAGAGAGATGAGGAAGTTGTTGTGGAAAAGATTTACAAACTTATGGTTAAGAATATGAGTTGCAGCAAGTGAAGAAAACTAACATTCCCCCCTTGTATGTTGGAGGTTAGAGTGGTCAAGGGCTAGAATTGGGAAGAGGGGGTAATGGAGACTAATAATTCCAATCTATTAGGTAAGGAGATGACACAATGGGAACCCTCACCTACAAATTAGGTTAAGCTCAATTTTGATGGTGTTGGTAGAAAAGAGGTCTCGACAGGAGGAGGAATGGTAAGGGATAGTAATGGAAGGATGTTGTTGGTGTATTCTAGATAGCTAGGGAAAGTGTCAAACAATACTACAAAGGTGATGGCTATTTATTGGGATTTAAAATTCGTGATAAGTGTGGGATGGATAAATGTGGAAATTGAAGGTGACTCTAAAATCATCATATAAACTATTAAAGGTAACATAACGGAAGGATGGGCCATCAAATGTGTGATAGAAGACATCAAACACCTATCAGCCATTTTAAATAGGTTTTTTTGAATCATATATTTCAAGAGGGAAATATTGTGGCTGATGGTATTTTAGTGTTAGGTCTAAATGTGAAGGGACTAGGATGTTGAAGGGAATTTAATGCTTTTCCAAATTGTGTAAGAGAGTTAGTAAATAAAGAGAATAAGAATGATGAATCCTAGCTGGAGAGATTTTCTAAATTTTTGTATCATGCTACTAATTTGGTAGAAAGGACAAAGCCATGAAGGACAGATGGCTAGGAGTGATCGAAATTGCGCTAGTAATAATAAATTTAAATGGCCCAAAAAAAAAAAATTTTGAAGTTTGAGGAGAAAGGTTTTCTAATGATATTCCTATGCGTGTTCTCATATACTAGGTAGAGAAAAGGTTTAAATTTTAAATGGTTAGTGTGTATTAGGAATGATGGAAAAGATTGGGAGAAAGACAAAGGTGATTGACATGTGACTTCAATTTCTACTAAGGATGCTACTATAATTACTAATAATAATGGTCATTATTTTTTCCTAAGAGTTTTCTTGCCTAAGTGTGAAGTCATTCTTAGCAATTGTTTCTAGGTTCCAAAGGAGAAGAGATGTTTAGGGAAAATTGTAGAGATGGGTGGCGACCTTATGCATATTGAGCTATCCATGATAGAGGAGAATGTAAGGAAGCCGTTGGTGTGGTATATGTTGAGGGATGGAAGTTTTGTTCCATTTATGGAGGCGCTTAATGGGCACGATGAAAATTGTTCCATGCAATTTGTCAATTCCTAGAAGGACCACAGAGTTTCGATAAATGGCATTTCATTCCACATCTCTGAGGAAGTGGTTTCTCTAGTGACAGGTTTAGCCATGAAGGGTAGGAAGTGGTAGAAGGTGACAATGGTAGCCAATGAAGCAAGTCCACAACACTTCTTCTTGGATGGGGAGGAACCTATTTAGCATAGAGTTGGTTTTATGTAGGAGAAGCTCCCTGAGTCATGGAATAAGGTCTTTTTTATGTTGATGAAGTACCTAATCCTATAAGGGAAGTATTGTGTGTATAATTACTACTACTTTCCTCTCCTAAATTATTTTTGCCACTATGATTTAATTTCCATTATGTTCTATTTGTTGCATGAGTTAGTGGACACTATTACTGATGTAAAAGAAAAAATGAGAAAGGGTATTAATTTTACCATTTTACATCAAGGTTTAATGTTCAAGTTCTATCTATTTTACCTCACCTTGGTCCCCCATAGGATTATGGATATTGATATTCCTACCCATCCTAACCCTTGACCCAAATTGGTTCCCCATAGGACCAAGAATCCCAGAGCCCCCACCCCACAACCTTTGCCTAGTACGTACCCTATGGAATTGAAGCCTACCCCCTTGGGGAAAAAGGGATACAAGATAAAGGGAAAGAGAAGGAACTAGAGTAAGAGGGAAGATGGTGTAGGAGGAGGTCAGGGAGGTTAGCTAAGTCAAATGCTAAGAGGAAATTGAAAGTAGTGGCCTCACAAGATGAGGAGATAGATTCAGAAGATACAGGTCATCCTAAATGGAGGATGAAAGAGATGGCCTCAAATTTTGGGGTGGCAAGAATGGAGGAGGAGAAAGAGGAGGTCTCAGACTATTCACAGTCTAACTCAGGAATGAAGGAGAATAAGGAGATGTCACATGTTTTGGCAACCACTAGGTTGGTGTGTGTGGACTTAATGAGAGACCAGTTCCCTAATACGGTGGATAGAGTGCACTCCCCCATAACGATTTCCTCCCTTGTTAGGGATTTTTTCAAGGATAATGCTAACCCCTCGATTGTGCAAGAAGTTACTATGATGTAGGCGGATGGTTTTCCTAGTGAAATGCAAGAGGTCAACATGAAAATCATGAAAAAGGATGGTAGTGAGGTGTGGGAAAGAATTCATGCATTGGAGGAAAGAATGTGCCTATTGACAAAGTTCACTGTCAAAGTGACACATGCGGCTACCACCACACTGAACTTGCTAAAGGAGGATTAAAAAATGTTATTTGACTCCCTTACAAAAGATTGGGCAAATATCCTCCTCGGGAGGAAGGAGGCTAGGAATCCTTAATGGTTCTCTGCTTTTTGTTTTTCATGTTGTCTATTTGCTGGTTGTTGAACTTGGAGGGCTGTAAGGTTGTTATGCCTTTCTTTATATATTTGTGTAGCTTTTCTAGTTTTAATACAAATAATATGTATGTTAGGCTTTTTGATGCTCTTTTAATTATGGTTTTGAACCTTGTTTCTATTTTATTAAGTGGTAGTGGGTAGTTTTGGTTGATGGTTATTTGTTGGTAGCTGAACAATTTGACTATTTAGGGCCAACCGCCTAGTTTTGGTTGCTTTTAATTCAAAAACAAATATTTGAACCTTTTAATAATTATTGTGAACTAAAAGTAAAAGTAAATTTGCCCAAGTTTTTAACAAAAAATATTTGAAAAAATATTTCTCTAAGATTTTGTTTGTTAAAACATTTTAGGCGACAATAGACCATTTTTTAGAGGGAAGAAAATTAAATTTTTCATTTTACATACTAAACCATACTTTTTATTATTCTTTCACACTTATTCTATTTATATTCTATTCATTCATGCCTAATCCACTAATGAAAATTAATTATAATTTAAAGTTGTGAAATAAACTTAAATTATATAAAGACGAGACTTAAATTGATAAAGGGTACTTGACCAATATATTGACAAATAAATGTCAACCTAAATAGTTTATTAAAAAAATTAATTTATTTATAAATTATTTTTTTTGTTATAATTTTATAAGTTTTCATAATATTTTATTTTTTAAATTAAGAAAACAAATATGCATTTCTATTTAAAAATTAACCTCAAATATTATATACTTTTCATCATTATAATTTTATATTTTTTTTAGTTGAAGTTATTCTATTTTATAATATTTTAGAAAATTATATTTTATAGTGTAATAATGTTTCATAATAAATATGAATATTTTTAAAAGTCCAATGCAATCTATTATTGGTATCTTAAAACATTTCTAACTTGACCAAGGCCTCTGAAATCTATTTTTTACTCTTTACTTTATTGTTCATCTTTGTAATATCAAATTACTCAAAATCACTTGAAATTAGCTAATTTTTAATTTGATTTCAAAGTTTAAGAAAAGTAAACCTACCTTAAATTCAACATTTACTCCTTAGTAACTTCAAAAAATTAATTCATCTTTTTAATATCAAATTACTCAAAATCACTTGAAATTAGCTAATTTTTAATTTGATTTCAAAGTTTAAGAAAAGTAAACCTACCTTAAATTCAACATTTACTCCTTAGTAACTTCAAAAAATTAATGTTATCTAAGTTTTTGTGAAATAGTAGACTTTGAATTATTATAAAAATGTTAATTGTTTTACAAAACTTTACACATTTATTTTTGGGTAAAAAATTTAAACAACCCTTTGGTAGAACTTAGCTTCCTTGCAACTTATTTTATTTTAAAGATTTCCTCATTAAAAGATAAACTTTTAGTTTCTCACAATTATAAAATGATATGTGTTTATCAAAAAAGTATTTTAAAATATAATCTAATATGAATAAATTATGCAATTTATTTATATTTCAGTTATAATACACAAATAAAATAATCATAAAAAATATCAAGATTTAGTTGCTTCTACTTGAGGTTAGAGTTATTATAATAAAGATAATTTAGTAAATAGCTACCCACAATTAAACAGTTATCTAATTAAAAAATAAAGACACTTCAACAAAGATTGCTTGAGAAAAATCTTATATTTTTATTATCACAAAAAGATAATTTATTAAAGATTGCCTGAGATACATTTATATAAAGTCATATTTATTGTGTTGAGTTCAAATTTGTAATAGTTAATATTGGAAAATACTTGTCTATTATTAAAATTTAAATTAAGTTAAACTATATTTTAACATTGATCTACTTTGAAAACATACCAACATGGTCCAATAAATATTTGATGTTTCCTCATCTAAGATCTCTCAATTCTTGAACAATAAAGGAGATTAGAAATAAATTAAAAACTTTACTGATAAGAATTTAAACTTAAAAAGGTGTTGAAAGTAAAAAGAATTATATTGGTAAACTTCACTCTACTAGTAATGAACTAGGTTGAAAAATAATTACAACAATTTACTATTATTTCATAACTTATTAAAATAATAAATTGATAGGTTCATAAAATAGTATAACATACTACAAAAATTAATAATGAAAAAATTTAAAATATAGTGAAATGAAATAAATAAAGAAATAGTTTAATAATTACATTTTCTATTTTTGAATCTATATTTCATTATAGAGTGTGATGTGAAACATTGATACTAAAAATTATATACACAATCAAATCCAAAAGGATAATTTTGTAAAAAATGGATTGTGGAAACCTAATATGTTTAAATATCACAAATATTTATTCATTATAGAATTAAAAAAGTTTGTAATTGAAACATATGGTTTTTGCAGGTGGTAAGCCGAGGTCGTTCTTGGAGACAGTTGCAAGCTCAACCCCTATGATTATCTTTGGAGCTTGCTTCACTTCACCCTCACATGATGAAAACCCAGTAGTCGGTAAGCAATCTGGAAATCTTTCTTCATTTCAAGTGACTCCAAACCCTGAAATGCTATCTGAGATAATAAAGGAGAAAGAAAGGCTAAAAAATACCTCCATTTTCTTTTCGGTAGTGGAAATTGAGAAAGTCCTTGCTAGAAAATTTTTAGATGAATGGTTTTATAATTACTGGAACCTGAAACTTGGTTGTCAAATCTCATTCTGTAGGCAAATACAAAAAAGACTATTTGTTGTTTTCTTTAATAACAATGACTCTCAACTTGATGCTCTAAAAAGGGAATACTAGATGGTGGGTAATACAACCTTCAGAGCTTTAGCTTGGAATGCTGAAGCTAATCTTGATGAAATTGTGGCTCTTTTAGCCCCCAGATGGGTCCTCATTAAAAATATTCTGCCTTTTTTGTGGCGATCTATTCCTTACCTAGTTGCTCCTCTAGGTAAATTCCTTCACATGGATGACTTGGCTTGTTTGATTCCTCATCTTGATGCCAAGGTGCTTATTTCTTTGAAACCTGGCAAAGATTTACCTAATGAGCTCTCTATTACCATTGTTAATGATAAGATTTCTTGCCCTATTAAAACTCTAGGAGGGTTAAATGCTCGTTTTTTATGTAGAAAAGGACATTTGAGAAAAGACTGTCCTATTCTCAAAAACATTCCTCAAAAGAACCCTTCTCCTCCCTTGGTGAATAATCCCTCCCTCTCTCAATCTATCCCTTCTTCCTCTATTCAACCTAACACATCTCCTCTTCCCTTCTCTGCTTCACATACACTTCTCTCCTCTTGGCCAACTCCTTCCTTTGATATTGCTTCTATTGCTAGTATCGTGGATACCGATGGTTTTCAAGCTATTACGAAAAAAGGAAAAATCAATCTAATAAGAATCATGTGCCTTTAAATATGCCTATCCCCTAGCCTACTTCATTTGATAATTCATTTCGTATTTCATAGGAATCAACGAAGTCCGATACCCCTACGGTCAATATATTAGCTCAAGAGACCACTATGATTTTTTCCCTTGTTTCAAACGCCCCCGACCCTAAGGTCCCTATTAAAAAGTTTCAAGAACTCTCTGATGATTATTTCATTGAAATCATACTAGCCACACCTGCTTTCAATCAACCCATGATGCAAGACCTTGTTTCCCTGTCTCTTTCAGATGGTAAAGATATCCTTACCTCTAAGAGGAAGGGTAGACCTCTGGGGTCAAAAAAAAAATTAAGAATAACAAAAGGCAAAATCAAATAGTCCTTGTCGATGCCTCTCCTATGGAGGAAATGGTAGGCCCTGAAGTGTCCATCCCTAAAGCTCTATCTCAATGAATTGTATCTCTTGGAATATTAGAGGACTTGAATGTCCTGATAGAAAGTTTGTGGTTAAATATTTCCTCAGTGCTAATCATAATATAGATATTTGCATGTTGCAAGAAGTCAAAACTACTAGATTCAATCTCGAATCCAATCTCAATTCTATTTGGCACGATGTAATCAAGTTCTCCACAAATCACTCTCAAGGGAGGGGTGGAGTGGCTGTGTTAGTCAACCCTAGATGGGCATCTAAAATCAAAGGCTTTGGGTTATCTCCCTATAACAGAGCTATTTGGTTTATTCTTGATCACAATGACATGGATTTCGGCATCTGTTCTTTATATGTTGCCAATGATTACAAAGAAAGGTCTAGTTTTTGGTCCTGGCTTTGTTCACTTCCTAATATCCCTTGGATGTTTGAGGTGATTTCAATATGGTCAAGGATCAAGAAGATAAGTTGGGTGGTCTTCCCTTCTCCTGGAAAGATCAAGAAAAACTTGCCTGGAATAATTTTATATCTTCTAAATCTCTTTTTGACCCATTAAGAGGGAACAAAAATAATAATCCTGGTCTTTGGTATACTTGGTGTAATTACCAGAAAGGATAGTTTGGAATCTACTCTAGACTGGATCAGTTTTATTTTAATAAAAACTTCTTCTCTGTGATCCTGGATAAGCATAATAATTTGGTGCTTGTTTCCCCTACTACTCTTTTGGATCACCATCCTATTTCTATTTTGATCAATCTGGGTTGTTCTCCCACCTTGCACAATAATGTTAATAATAAATTCATTCTTAATACTAGCATGTTGAATGATGAAGATATTCTTGCTACTATCTCGATCATTAGACTGATTAATTATTCTTATTATCGCTCATTATCTTGCATTGATAGGTGGACTATGGATATTTCTGCATAGTAGAATTTGTTGAGGACGGTTGGTCAAAAAAAGGCCAAGGATTATAGATCTAAGGAATCTTGGATTAACAAAAATTTATACAATGCTGAGATGGCCATTCAAAGCAATTTTGATAACCCATATCTCTGTCATCAACTTGCTTACGCTAAGGACTCTTTGAGAAATCATCAGCACCAGAAAGCTTTGGGTGCTCGTATCCATTCTAGAGCTCATTGGCTTCAAGTTGGTGATAGAGGTAGTAAGTTCTTTTTTAGCCTTATTAAACATAAATAGGCTAAGGAGAGTATTGATAAATTACTCATTAACAATCAAATGATTTTAGATACCGATGTTATTAAAAAAGATTTTTCTCATTTCTATGAAGATCCTTTTACTTTTCAGGACTCTCAGGAGGCTAGGATTCTTAGAGAGCAATGTAGGAATCTTATCCCCAAGAGGATCTTGGATAGTGATGCTTGTGATCTTGAGCAGCCTATATCCATGGAGGAAATTGAAAAGTCCATTAGTTCTCTTAACAATGATAAAGCCATGTGACCTGACGAGCTCCTTGTGGAATTTTATAAGGCCATCAGTAAATGGATTTTCAAAAATTTACTTAATGTCTACAATGAGGTCATTGATAGTGGTTCACTTGGTAAATATATTAACTCTGGGATTATTAAGCTCATCCCTAAGGAAGGTGATAAATCCCTCATAAAAAATTGGAGACCTATAACTCTCCTAAATGTTTCTTACAAAATTCTTGCTAAAATCATGTCTCGAAGATTGGAGTCTATTCTTCCCAAATTCATTTGTCCTAGTCAAACTAGTTTTGTTAAAGGTAGGTATATTTTAGAGAATTTAATTACTAGTTGGGAGGCTCTTAATTGGACCAAGCATACTAATTAGAATGTTGCTATGTTTTTACTAGATTTCGAAAATGCCTATGATAGAATAGAGTGGGATTTCATTAGTATGATGCTTCAAGCTTTTGGCTTCCCCTCTTTCTTTTCTGATATTGTTAAAATGCTTCTTAAAGATGCTCATGCTCAAATTGATATTAATGGTTCTCTTTCAACCCCTTTCCCTTTGGGTAGATCTATTAGACAAGGTTGTCTGCGTGCCCCTGCCCTCTTTGTTATTACTTCAGAAGCTCTTTTCTACATTCTTAGAGGCAACTCCTTTTCTCCTACTATTAAAGGAATCACCCTTCCTAATAATAATGAGATTATTAATTGCTAGTTTGCTGATGATACCTCTCTTTTTCATGGGATCTCTGAGTCCAACTTTGAAGCTATGATAAATAAACTCAATTTTTTCTGTAAGATCTCTAGGGCTAGATTATCTCAAGCCAAGTTGATTTGTCTCTGTTGGAATGAACAACCTCTTGATTCGTTTGGTAAATTTGGTTTCCAATGGGGGGGTTCCTAAAAAATTGTCAAATATCTGGGTATTCCATTCTCTGTTGATCCTTCCTTAAAAGATATGTGGAGTTGGGTCAAGGATAAGATCCATAATAAGTTAAATAAATGGCACAATAGGTATCTATCTTTTGCTAGTAGAGTTCAAGTCGGTTAGAAAATTCTCTCTTCTTATAATATCTACTATGCATCTGCTTGGATGTTTAATGATTATCAACTTTTAGAAATTCAAAAAGTTATCAGGAATTTTCTCTAGCCAGATGGGAAAGGAAACAATAAAACCCATTCTGTTAGGTGGATCTGGTGTCATGTTGATAAGATCTTTGAGGGCTTGGGGCTTAAAGATCTAAGACTAAGTGGTCTTTCTTTGGCCTCCAAATGGATCTTTCATGCTTTGGAGGGAGATGATCCTCGGAGAATTCTCATTCGTAATAACATTGAAAGGAGTTATCCTAAGAATGCCAAATTTTGGAAGCATCTTCCCCTTACTGATCTTATTTGTGCTGATTTTCCTATCATCATTCAAGGCTCGGCTATATTCAAGTCCATCTAGAAAGCTTGGAACCATGTTAGGCATCTCATCACAAATAAATATTTTTTTGATGATAAGACCCTCCATGGGGAAAGATCCATTTGGTGGAACCTTAGGCTCGGTAATAAGCCCCTTGCTCTTACTCAAGGCTGCTTAGCCAAGGCTTGGGCCAATCTAGGTATTAAGAAACTTATTGACATCTTTGAAAATGATTGAATCATTTAGTGGGATGAATTAAAAAACAAGTTTAAGCTGCCTAACTCTCATAAGAAGACTTATAATATGATGGTTAGGGACAGCAATATTTTTCCTACTCTTTGCCATGTTGATTCTAATAGGTATCAGAAAATTAAATGGCCTAGTGGTGTTATCATTTCTAGCCTTAAAGCTAAAAACATTTACTCTATTGTTAATAGAAATGATGATATTATCAGTCATATTAATAATACTTGGTATACTAATTTAGATACCTCTTCTTGGAATAAGATTTTTGATCATCTTTGGAAAAGTTCCATTGATCCCAAAATTAAATGTTTTAAATGGCTTCTTATTCTCAATAAGCTTCCTATTAGGAACTCTTTCTCTAATACTAACATTTGTAGCATTTGCAGAGTCCCAAAAATGGGAAGACATATATTTTTTGAGTGCAATTTTGCTAAAGAGGTTTGATTGATATTTGGCATCTCTATCCCTACTACCTTCAGCATTCTTGAAGTTATTACTAGTTTTATTTTTAATGCTAAGAAGGATGTTATTATGTTATGGGATATTCTCTCAGCTAAAATTTTGTGACAAATTTGGAAGTGCAGAAATGAAGAAAGATTTCAAAATATTTCTAGATTTCTTACTAAGTCTTTTTGAAGTCTCACATATTTCAAAATTTACTCGCAAATCCATATCACTATGAAAGTCAACAAGGCGAAGTTTAAAAGATTACTTAAGATGACTATTCCACTTTCTTTGCTAACGAAGTAAAGCTTGGATATCTTTGGAAGCTGCACTTGGACAACATGCACACTTGCAACCGAACTATCAACTGCATCAGCATGGAGACTAAAAGAAACCCCCAGAATGCTACTAGAGATATGCTCTACAGGCGTCAGCAAATCCAAGATCATAAGAACTTGGTTTGGATGGAAGGAACTAAAGGCTGGAGTGTGTGGGTGGATACCTTTGATGAAGTGTTACATTAGTTGTCTTTCCCTCTTCAGCTCTGGTTATATGTAACTCTTGGTTATTTTGCTGTGTGAGGCTTGTCCTCTGAATTTTGGTGGCACTTTGCTACTCGATGCTTATTTTGGTGAACTCCTTATATATAATACAAAAAAATTAATAATGAAAAAATTTAAAATATAGTGAAATAAAATAAATAAACAAATAATTTAATAATCACATTTTCTATCTTTTAGGCTTCTCCAATAAGGCTGAATCTACATTTCATCACAGAGTGTGATGCAAAACGTTGACACTAAAAATTATATACACAATCAAATCCAAAAAGATAATTTTGTAAAAAATGGATTGTGGAAACCTAATTTGTTTAAATATCACAAATATTTATTCATTATAGAATTAAAAAAGTTTGTAATTGAAACATATGGATTTTGCACAAATTGAAAACAATCAAATTTATTTCTCATAATTGAACTAAAATTTTAAAATATTTCAATAATTGCATATCTGTGAAAATAGGTGAAGAAAATAGAATATGGAGGAAGTTCCAAAAAAGGACCTATAACACAAATTATTTTTAGTCAATAAGATTTCAAATTAATAAAAAAATTATAACATAAAATTAAAAATAGAAATTTGAACTTTACAAAACCCAACAAAAAAGAAGCAAATGAAATAGTTATCATTTTTTTATAATTATTAATTTAAAGGCAAAACACATTAGTAAATTGTGGGTCTCTTATCTATAAGATCTTGTGTCAAAACTAAATTAATTTAAAGAACCTATAGCATAAGGTAAATTGTGTAACTTGAGCTTAATACATACTACTAAATAATTATTTTAAAATAATAATAACTAATCCATATGCTTCATCCCATTACCTATTAAAAAAAATTTGACAAGAAAATTATTAAATTTTATTAAAATTATTAAAATTTATTTAAAAATGCTTAAAACTTTAATAAAATTCTAAACATTATAAATCTCCTTAAGGGGAGCCCTTTTCTATTATAAAAAGAGTCTATAGACCAATAATTTTTTACTTGTCACCCTAGTTCACTCCGCTAAGATTTGGTCAAAAAATATTTAGTTGAAAGTAAAATGGAGACCTATGTATCCATACTTAATGAAGCATTTATCAAGTTGATCTTAACTTTATTCTACAAGCTTATGTAAAGATTTCTTGTCTTAAAACACTTTAATGTACATCACCATGCAAATTAATTTATAATTGATGGATAATTATAAAGTAGTTCAATACTATGAGGTGTTTTTGGTTGGCGATTTTGATTTTTAGTCATGAATATTTACATATTAAACCATATTCAATGTTTTCTAGATTAGAATGAACTAATAACTTATAAAATGAATTAAGAGAAAATTTATTATTTAGAAACAAAAACCCACATTTTATTATGATATTAAAAATATATAAATTAAAAAAGTTTCATCTTAATATCAAAATTAAAACTTCAAATATTTTTACTCTTTTTGACAAATAAACAATCTGAGCCTTGATACATCAATTAGAAGGAAATACATCATCAATTAAAATGGAAGATTCCTCTATCCATATTAGAATTATTTGAACCATTCATGTCCATTTCATTTGACCTTCTTTCATCATTTCATTTTATTTCAATCTTTTCCCTATTTTAAAACTAACAACAACTGATAAGTTTTATTAAAAAGTTCGTGTTAAAAAAATTACATTTTGAATAAGTAGAGAAGATAGTTATATGATCATTATTGAAGAAGACTTCACAACATATGAGTAGAAAAATGAAAACAAGTGAAAGAAACATTATGATTTCTATTGCCAAGGAATGAATATTGTAGATCACTTTATTCACATAGAAGAAAAATTAAAATGTATTTCATAGGGAAAATATAAAGTTAATCTTCTATTATGAAATGGGCAGATGGAGGCTTCTCGTCCACATATCTCTCTATCAATTCTAAATTTTTTGGTTCCAAATACATTGAAGTAGACCTCACACTCATTTTACCTTAAAGGGTTAATGATTTTTATAAATAGTGGACCATAATGTATGATAATAAACATATACATTGTTGTTGAGTAGGGGGGTTAGTTAAAGATATTTGAACTCTAAAGTTGAGAACATAATCAATAAAAGGAAAGGTAACAAGAGATTATGGGGTTGGATTGTCTAAATCTTTGTTAGCCAATTAATTCACTCACCACTTTCCTTCTCTATGTGCATATGGTTAGCTAGAATTCTATCAAAATATTAGCAAATAACTTGGGCCTTTGATAAGAAAGTGACTAGTATCCAATTTGTGAGAGACTCCTTTTGAAGGGAATTCAGGATGATGGTTGAATCCCCTTCTATTTCCAATTTCTAAAGGCCCAGTTATTTACATAGATCTAGTCCATCTACCAAAGTTGCGAGCTATACACAATTATTGGTAGCTTCCCCAAATGGCTTCACTATGCTAGCAATCTCTAGTCCTAAATCATTATGTGCATACTACACCCTAAGCCAACCTTTCTTGGATTCCTCCTTGAGGCTCCATCAAAACTAATTTTATGCCACCTGCATTAAGGCATACACCATACATAGTCCTTCTTTCTATCACTAATTGGAATTGATACCACCCCTATGAAAGATGAGATCTTCCATTCTATCTAGTGGCCATGCATTTTCTCATCCCAATGAAACATTGTAGACATTTTTGGAATTATTTTTGATATTCTATTATTCATTAATTCAATAATAGATGCCTCTATTTTGTTCATGAGTTTCTTGACATCAATTTTTTTTCTCGAAAGATTTTTCTATTCCTTTCTTTCCATAGTTCCCATATAACTATGGATGGGGAGGACACCCAAATATCCTTAAAGAAACTCACTTTTCTATGAAAGGGCCAAATGAGGGAAAGATAATTTCCAACCTAATTGGTAATATAACCAATACAAACACTAGTACGAGTATGGGCAATTAAGGAAAAGATGGTTTTTAGTTTCCTCCTCTACTTCACAAAGGGGACATCTACCTCATCCCTAAAAAGTCTATTTTCTTAAATCTATCAGTCGTAAGTTCTCTATTATGGAGAACTACCCAAGTGTAGGAGTCATCCTTCAAGAGACAAGCCTTGTCCCGACACAATTTAGTAGGTATAGTTCTGCTAGACCCTTTTAGAGAGGTATCTAACATCTTGCAAAAAGAGGGGTAAAAATTTATTAAGACAGAAAGGAATACAACAAGGAGAGCTCAACAAGGAGCTCAATCCTGAGCAACAAGATCATCAAATTATTGCACCATCTCAAAGGACAGTTGCCCCCTATCCCTAACATTCCAACCCGGATCATGACTATAAGCCCATTTGGCTAAACAATTAGCAGGTCTATTCCATTCTCGCGGAATATAATTGAACCTAATGAACTGAAAAGAGGAAGAGAAGAAAAGAATCTGCTTAACAACAGTGGCCAGCTGCCAACTAACATCCTCAAGCTCTTGTGAAGAAAGCATGTTCACCACCACCTGGGAATCAGACTCACAAATAATCTTACTCCATCCCCACAAGCAACACTGTTCCACAGCATATAAAATACCCTGAGCTTCCATGAGATTGTTAGTATAATCACCCTTATGAATTGAGAAGAAAAATTTAACATTCCCAAAACTACAACAAGCCACTCCGCCAATACCAGCCGGACCAGGATTCCCACGAGAAGAACCATCAGTGTTAATTTTCAGAACTCCACAGGGAGGAGGAGTCCAGTGCCCATCCCGGTTAACCCGACCCTTCCTCTGATGGTGAAGCTTCCTGGACATAAAAGGAAACCTATGAGCCGCAACCCCATCCTGCAGATGAAAATTGAGGCGATTACTGATAGCAAGATCAATCGGATCCATACCCCCATCAAGCTCACACTTCACAAGAATAGTTTCCTAGAGAGAATGTGATATTTTCCACCAAAGATGAAAAACACCAAGCCGAACATCTTGGAATATGCAACGATTCCTCTCCAACCAGATATGCCAAAGCATGAAAGATGGGCCAGCAATCCAAGCAGCATGGAGAGAAGAAGACTTGGAGGGAGCACTACCCAAGCAAGCCCAGAACTCAGGCAAAGAGGAAGCATGCTGACAAGAGCAACCCCAAGCACTCCACCAAAGGTGCCATATCTGAGTAGAATAGGAGCAATGGAAGAATAGATGGGAGATAGACTCCTCTCCATTACCACACAAAACACAATAAGAGGGGCCCTGAAATCCACGTTTACAAAGATTATCCCAGGTAAGACAACGGTTGTGAGCCACTAGCCACATGAAAAAATTGCACTTGGACCAAGAAACTTTATTCCAGACTTGCTTCCACCAAGGGACCTCAACATCCCCAAATAATTGTCTACTTATCTCCTGATACCCAGCAGAGACATGATATTTACCAGACAAGGTACCGCCCCAAGCCAATACATCTGGACCAAGCAAAGAGGAACACTCTCTAGAGGCCAAAATTTGAGAAAGCTCCTGATGATCCATGTCTGTACCTCCAGGAGGCCAATCAGAGGAATGCTTCCATCTATAACCAACAACAGGTCCCAATTGATAAGGAGTCTTGTAATGAGCGACTTAATCCCATCCAGTGGCAAGAAAAGAGTCACAAAGAGGCTGAAGATGAGGGTATATGGATAAAATGGAAGGGAATCCATCCCAAGCATCAGACCAAAACAAAGCTTGAGAACCTCCTTTACATATCCAGAATAGATCCCTCTTCACCAACATCGCACCTATCTTCAAAGTATGCCAAACCATTGAGCCACGACCTTCAAGAGGAAGTGCAGAAACAGAGCAAGGATCAACACCATGAAAATATTTATGAGTGATAATATGAGCCCAAAGTTGATGCTGTCCAGAGCACCATCACCAGTAAAGTTTAGCAGCCAAAGCTTGTCTACTCAATAGAGCAGAACGAAGACCAAGACCACCCTCCTTTTTAGGCCTACAAATAGTTGCCCAATTAACCAAGCTCCATTTAGTACCACAGAAATTACCACTCCAAAGGAATTGTCAAGAAAGAGCATCAAACTCCTTGAGAAAGTAAATAGGTGCAGCATGAACCATGCTTCTATAAGTAGGAAGAGCTTGGATAACAGATTGAAGAAGAGTAACTCGGGCAGCAGTAGAAAGCCATCTATGAGTCCAATGATTTACCTTATCCTGAAGCTTGGTAATCAAATTTTGCCAGAAGAGATGTGGCTGCCTGGAAATAGCAATAGGAATGCCAAGATAAGTCAGAGGAAGTGAACCTATCTGAAACCGTAGGATACCAACAATCCTATGCTGAATAGAATCAGGAGTGTTAAAAAAGTAAATGAAAGATTTGTGCTCATTAACTTTCTAGCTTGAAGCTGCCAAATAAATGTCCAAAGCATGTCGAAAGGCTTTAGCTTCCTTGATCCTAGCAAGACCGGCAAGAGCAGAATCATCAACAAATTGAAGATGGGAAAGAGAAGGTAAGCCATTACCCCACCGCCAGCCTTGAATAGAACTCTAGGACACCTGATGCTTAATGAATCTGCCCAAGCCTTCAGCCATGATGATGAATAGATATGGGGAGAGAGGGTCACCTTGGCGGGGGCCTCTAGAAGCACCAAATAGTTGTGAAGGTTGACCATTAATAAGAATAGAAAAAGAGGCAGAAGTAATGCAACTTGTAATCCAACTCACCCAGTCAGAGCTAAATCCAAAAGAAAGAAGAATACTCCTTAGGAAGCTCCATTTAACTCTATCGTAGGCCTTAGCCATATCCAGCTTAACAAACATGGCTCTCTCCCTTGAAGTAGCCATAGAGTGAATAGCCTTAGTAGCAATAACCACCCCATCCAAAATTTGTCTTCCAACAACAAAACCACCTTGTTCTTCTGAGATAATAATGGGAAGCCACCTTTTCAGTCTCTCAGCAATCAGCTTAGTAATAACTTTGTAGACCACATTACATAAGGCAATTGGTCTAAAAAACTCCAATTGATTAGCACCCTCTCTCTTAGGAATAAGAGTCAAGAATGTAGAGTTCAAAGCTCGAAGCATCTGCTTGCTAGCATAGGATTCTTTAACCACCTCCAACAAATCATGATTAATGATGTCCCAAAATTCTTGAAAGAATTCAACTAGAAAACCATCAGGACTAGGAGCCTTCCCCTTAGGCATGCCAAAGACCACCGCCTCCAGCTCTTCCAAAGAGATAGGATGCATGAGATAATCATTCATTTCCTGAGTGATAAGGGAAGGAATACAGGACAAAATAATATTTTCTACATTATCAGCAGGAGGAGAGTCCTTAGAGAAGAGGGTAGAGAAGTACGAAATAGCCTCCTGGAACAAAGCTGGCAAGGAATTCAGTTGGATACCTTGAGAATTAACCAAAGAAGAGATAGTGCTCTGATTCCGGCGAGATTGCACTGTTTTATGGAAAAAGGAAATGTTTCGATCACCTTCTTGGAGCCATGTTAGGCATCTCAAGTCCATCTGGAAAGCTTGGAACCATGTTAGGCATCTCATCATGAATAAAGATTTTTTTGATGATAAGACCCTCCATGGGGAAAGGTCCACTTGGTGGAACCTTAGGCTTGGTAATAAGCCCCTTGCTCTTACTCAAGGCTGCTTAGCCAAGGCTTGGGCCAATCTAGGTATGAAGAAACTTATTGACATCTTTGAAAATGATTGACTCATTCAGTGGGATGAATTAAAAAACAAGTTTAAGCTGCCTGACTCTCATAAGAAGATTATAATATGATGGTTAGGGCCAGCAATATTTTTCCTACTCTTTGCCATGTTGATTCTAATAGGTATCAAAAAATTAAATGGCCTAGTGGTGTTATCATTTCTAGTCTTAAAGCTAGAAACATTTACTCTATTTTTAATAGCAATGATGATATTATCAGTCATATTAACAATACTTGGTATACTAATTTAGATACCTCTTCCTGGAATAATATTCTTGATCATCTTTTAGAAAAGTTCTATTGATCCCAAAATTAAATGTTTTAAATGGCTTCTTATTCTCAATAAGCTTCCTATTAGGAACTCTTTCTCTGATACTAACATTTGCAGCATTTGTAGAGTCCCAAAAATGGGAAGACATATATTTTTTGAGTGCAATTTTACTAAAGAGGTTTGGTTGATGTTTGGCATCTCTATCCCTACTACCTTCAACATTCTTGAAGTTATTACTAGTTTTATTTTTAATGCTAAGAAGGATGTTATTATGTTATGGAATATTCTCTCAGCTAACATTTTGTGGAAAATTTGTAAGTGTAGAAATGAAGAAAGATTTCAAAATATTTCCAGATTGCTTACTAAGTCTTTTCGAATTCTCACATATTTCAAAATTTACTCGCAGATCTAGATCACTATGACAGTCAACAAGGCAAAGTTTAAAAGATTACTTAAAGACTACTATGCCACTTTCTTTGCTAACGAAGTGAAGCTTGGATATCTTTGGAAGCTACACTTGGACAACATGCACACTTGCAATTGAACTATCAACCGCATCAGCATGGAGACTAAAAGAAACCCCCAGAATGCTACTAGAGATATGCTCTATAGGCGTCAACAAATCCAAGATCATAAGAACTTGGTTTGGATGGAAGCCACTAAAGGCTGGAGTGCGTGGGTGGATACCTTTGATGAAGTGTTACATTAGTTGTCTTTCCCTCTTCAGCTCTGGTTATATGTAACTCTTGTTTATTTTGTTGTGTGAGGCTTGTCCTCTGAATTTTGGTGGCACTTTGCTGCTCGATGCTTATTTTGTTGAACTCCTTATATACAATACAAAAAAATTAATAATGAAAAAATTTAAAATATAGTGAAATGAAATAAATAAACAAATAATTTAATAATCACATTTTCTATGTTTTAGGCTTCTCCAGTAAGGCTAAATCTACATTTCATCATAGAGTGTGATGTAAAACATTGACACTAAAAATTATATACACAATCAAATCCAAAAAGATAATTTTGTAAAAAATGGATTGTGGAAACCTAATTTTTTTAAATATTACAAATATTTATTCATTATAGAATTAAAAAAGTTTTTAATTGAAACATATGGATTTTGCACAAATTGAAAACAATCAAATTTATTTCTCATAATTGAACTAAAATTTTAAAATATTTCAATAATTGCATATCTATGAAAATAGGTGAAGAAAATAGAATATGGAGGAAGTTCCAACGAAGGACCTATAACACAAATTATTTTTAGTCAATAAGATTTCAAATTAATAAAAAAATTATAACATAAAATTAAAAATAGAAACTTGAACTTTACAAAACCCAACAAAAAAGAAGCAAATGAAATAGTTATCATTTTTTTATAATTATTAATTTAAAGGCAAAACACATTAGTAAATTGTGGGTCTCTTATCTATAAGATCTTGTGTCAAAACTAAATTAATTTAAAGAACCTATAGCATAAGGTAAATTGTGTAAATTGAGCTTAATACATACTAATAAATAATTTTTTAAAAATAGTAATAACTAATCCATATGCTTCATCCCATTACCTATTAAAAAATTTTTGACAAGAAAATTATTAAATTTTATTAAAATTATTAAAATTTATTTAAAAATGCTTAAAACTTTAATAAAATTCTAGACATTATAAATCTCCTTAAGGGGAGCCCTTTTCTATTATAAAAAGAGTCTTATAGACCAATAATTTGTTACTTGTCACCCTAGTTCACTCCACTAAGATTTGGTCGAGAAATGTTTAGTTGAAAGTAAAATGGAGACCCATGTATCCATACTTAATGAAGCATTTATCAAGTTGATCTTAACTTTATTCTACAATCTTATGTAAAGATTTGTTGTCTTAAAACACTTTCATGTACATCAACATGCAAATTAATTTATAACTGATGGATAATTATAAAGTAGTTCAATACTATGAGGAGTTTTTGGTTGGCGATTTTGATTTTTAGTCATGAATATTTACATATTAAACCATATTCAATATTTTCTAGATTAGAATGAACTTATAACTTATAAAATGAATTAAGAGAAACTTTATTATTTAGAAACAGAAACCCACATTTTATTATGATATTAAAATTATATAAACTAAAAAAGTTTCATCTTAATATCAAAATTATAACTTCAAATATTTGTACTCTTTTTGACAAATAAACAATCTGAGCCTTGATACATCAATTAGAAGGAAATACATCATCAATTAAAATGGAAGATCCTTCTATCCATATTAGAATTATTTGAGCCATTCATGTCCATTTCATTTGACCTTCTTTCATCATTTCATTTTATTTCAATATTTTCCCTATTTTAAAACTAACAACAACTCATAAGTTTTATTAAAAAGTTCATGTTAAAAAAAATTACATATTGAATAAAAGAGAAGATAGTTATATGATCATTATTGAAGAAGACTTCACAACATATGAGTTAAAAAAAGACAACAAGTGAAAGAAACATTATGACTTCTATTGCCAAGGAATGAAGATTGTAGATCACTTTATTCACATAGAAGAAAAATTAAAATGTATTTCATAGGGAAAATATAAAGTTAATCTTCTATTATGAAATGGGTAGATGGAGGCTCCTTGTCCACATATCTCTCTATCAATTCTAAATTTGTTGGTTCCAAATACATCGAAGTAGACCTCACACTCATTTTACCTTAAGGGGTTAATGATTTTTATAAATAGTGGACCATAATGTATGACAATAAACATATACATTGTTGTTGAGTAGGGGGGTTAGTTAAAGATATTTGAACTCTAAAGTTGAGAACATAATCAATAAAAGAAAAGGTAACAAGAGATTATGGGGTTGGATTGTCTAAATCTTTGTTAGCCAATTAATTCACTCACCACTTTCCTTCTCTATGTACATATGGTTAGCTAGAATTCTATCAAAATATTAGCAAATAACTTGGGCCTTTGATAAGACAGTGACCAGTATCCAATTTGTGAGAGACTCCTTTTGAAGGGAATTCATGATGATGGTTGAATCCCCTTCTATTACTAATTTCTAAAGGCCCAATTATTTGCATAGATCTAGTTCATCTACCAAAGTTGCGAGCTATACACAATTATTGGTAGCTTCCCCAAATGGCTTCACTATGCTAGCAATCTCTAGTCCTAAATCATTATGTGCATACTACACCCTAAGAAAACCTTTCTTGGATTCCTCCTTCAGGCTCCATCAAAACTAATTTTATGCCACCTACATTAAGGCATGCACCATACATAGTCCTTTCTATCACTAATTGGAATCGATACTACCCCTATGAAAGATGAGATATTCCATTCTATCCAGTGGCCATGCATTTTCTCATCCCAATGAGACATTGTAGACATTTTTGGAATTATTTTTGATATTCTATTATTCATTAATTCAATAATAGATGCCTCTATTTTGTTCATGAGTTTCTTGACATCAATTTTTTTTCTTGGAATATTTTTCTATTCCTTTCTTTCCATAGTTCCCATATAACAATGGATGGGGAGGACACCCAAATATCCTTAAAGAAACTCCCTTTTCTATGAAAGGGCCAAATGAGGGAAAGACAATTTCCAACCTAATTGGTAATATAACCAATACAAACACTAGTACGACTATCAAAAATTAAGGAAAAGATGGTTTTTAGTTTCCTCCTCTACTTCACAAAGGGGACATCTACCTCATCCCTAAAAACTCCCTTTTCTTAAATCTATCAGTCGTAAGATCTTTATTATGGAGAACTACCCAAGTGTAGGAGTCATCCTTCAAGAGACAAGCCTTGTCCCAACACAATTTAGTAGGTATAGTTTTGGTAGACCCTTTTAGAGAGGTATCTAACATCTTATAGCCCTATTTGGTATTGAATTTTCCACTATTACATCCATCCAACATAATATGATCTCTACCACTCTTGAAATTAATCTTTATGGATGACATAAAATATTTAAGTGTTTCTTTTTTAAAAGTCAGGAAGTCCATGCCCTTGAGGTCTTTCCATTGCCATCCAAGACCTTCTTAATTAAATTTTGCATAATCACTAACCCTTGAACCTCACCTAAAACTTAAGACAACCTTAGATTGTTGAAGGGATCCATAATTTTCTAGAGCCTTAAATCCTCCCCATCAATCTTTCTAGAAGTGGGCATCCTTCACATCTGTAATGTTCCCACTTTGGCAATTTTCCAGTTGTGTGACTGGTAGCATTTTATTTTATTTTATTTATCCCATATTGCTTGTGTAAAGTAGTCAACCCTATGAATAATAGGAGAGCTTGAAGCTATTGCTAGGCAATAATGAAATATGAGAAGAACATCGATGTGTGAGTTATAGATCTGTTCTTGGCATTAGATGATATCTATCCTCTCTTGTGACATTCTAGATGTCATTCCCTTGGGATTTGGCCTTTGTAATTCATTGTTATCAACTCCATTAATAGGAAACTTAGAGCATTTCTAGCTATAGGCAGATTGGGTGTAATTAATGAGTTGAAGAGATTGTTATGTAATTTGATTTTATGATGCTGGAGCAATTAGTGAGATTGCTATGTATTTAATTTTATTAGTTTGAAAACTAATATTATTTCAGCTATAGTTCAATCTTCAGTTTGCATAAATTCCTTCTTGTTCATATTATGTGGTTTCAAATCTATGCAAACACATTAAAATCTTTATTAGTACTTGGTTTAGTTTTTTTGCATTTCTAGGGTTCCCATTATAGTGGCATTGGAGCTATAAGTCCTGCCATCCTTTGGAGGTCTTATAGGGAATGTGGGAGAGCTGGATAGAGTCAAAACACTTAAAAGGGCTAAGCATTTATGTTTGAGCATGCGACAAGGGCTTTATAACTTCTGCAATACCAAAGAAAGACAAAGTAAGAGTTCAAATTTAAAGAGTGAATAGGGTAGTTGATCCATGCAGAGGGACATACAATCTAGTCATAAAGACATAGAGGAGATATTCTTTGAACAAGATAGTAGTATGGGTGACCAAGATGATAGGAATACAAGATTAGCTGGAGATATAAATACCTATTTAGATCATGAGGATGTAATGTTGAGATAGTTACTAGGTACATTAGAGGATGGGAAACATATGCAACAAGAGCAAAATAGGTGAATGGATACGATGTTGTAGCTTATGGATAGACAGATGGGAACCAATATTAATATAGTAGATGCCAACAATGGAAACAATAACGATGAGGGAAACAACAACAATAGGAGCAATCATAATGGAGGCCAAGAAAACAACAATGGTCCTAAGAATTAAATTAATGGTAATAATGGACATGGAAACAATGGGAATGAGGCTAATAACTTTAGACATGTTGCACATCTAGACCAAATAGTGAGCTCGAGACCTCTTCTACCCACCTTCCCACCTAGAGATCCAATTCAACCATTTAATGAAACATAGATTACCAAGTTACAGGATCAGTTCAAGAGGGATTGGGAGGCTAGTGGATCAGAGTTTTAGGCAGAATTTCCCTTCAAGATTATATGAACTTGAGGATGAGACACATGCCTAGATCAAGACAAAGAAATAAAAAATTTGAGCTAAGAAAGAAAGTTGGGAAGCTTTCTTTACCTTATTATGATGTTTTAGGGAAGATGACCACATGAGCTTGGGTACAGAAGGTAGATACATACTTGGAGCTGAATCTTATGCCTAAGGAGGAGGCTATAAATTATGTGGCTATTCACTTGGATGGACTAGCACATGAGTGATGGAACCATGGAATGATAAACTTGGGGCAAAATCATATCACATCTTAGGAGGACTTTACTAAGAAGCTCATAGGGAGATTTGATACCATGGATCTTGAGTTATAGTTTAAGGAGTTGGCAAAACTCAAGTAGTGGGCATCAATTGAGATATATATTAGTGAATTTTAGAGGTTAGTTGTGTTGGTCACAAATATTTCAGAGAGGACGTTAATAGTGTTGTTTATGGATGGACTCTCAGAACCCTTGCAAGGTTGGGTCAAGGGGCATGACCCAACTATGTTACAGGAGGCCACTAAAAATGATCATGACTTAGAACCTTCTTCTTTTGGGGGAAAATTTCAACATAGGGATACATATATGAAAAACGAGAAGGAGAACAACAAAAAAATCTTTTCACAAGAATGCTTAGCCAGAAAGAGATAACTTGGATGATGACACCCTAAATGAGTTGAGAAAGAAGAAGCTATGTTTTCATTATAGAGAGCCTTGGAACTTATGTCATAAGTGTCTTCTCAAGGCTAAGGAAAATTAAATGGTGTATTTCTTAGTAGAGGAATCACAGTCAGAGAGGGAGGATCAACACTTTGATTCAGGCAAAGATAGCACTACAAAGGAGAGAAACATTCCTAAGGATGAGAAGTCATTGGCACGATTAATGGGGGCTCACAAGGAAATCACATTTAAGGTCAAGGGTACTATCTAGGGGAAAAAGGTTATCTCACTCATTGATACTAGGGCTACACATAATTTCATAGATTCATAATTAGTAGCTAAGAGAGTTTTATAGACCAAGAAGCATGTCAGGTTTAGAGTCATGGTAGCTAATGGTGACAAATTATTATGCACTTGGAAGATATCTAATCTTCACATCAAGTTTGGAGATGGCTATGAGTTGGAGGATGAGTTCTATGTGGTAGACATGGGAGACTATGATGTCATCCTCTGCATGGCATGGATGGCCTCACTAGTCATGTTCACACTCAACCTAACAAAATTGGAGATGAGGTTTCAGCATGAGGGGAGAACTATTGTATTTAGAGGTCTTTTAGATGGGATTTGTAGAGTAGCCTCCCTAAGGAGAATGTAGAGACTTTTTTGGCATAATGACATAGAGCGGTCAGTAGAATGTTTCACTATGCCACCGTCATGGGAGCCACAGGTGAAGAGTTATCTATTAGATATCCAGGAGATACTTAATAGGCATGGTAAGGTATTTGAAAAGATTCTACATGGGGTTCCTCCTAACAAGGGGATATAGCATGTTTTTGAGCTCAAGGAGGGATCCAAACAATTTATAATTGCTCCCTATCATCATCCTAAGAAACACAAGGATGAGATAGAGAAGGAAATTAAGGAGTTGTTGGAGATGGGGAATATCAGGTCTAGTAAGAGCCCCTTTGCTTCAGCAGTAGCGTTGGTAAAGAAGAAGTATGGGACAATGTGCATGTGCATTGATTACAGGGCATTAAATAAGAAGACCATTAAGAATAGATATCCCATTCGACAAATAGATAAGTTGATTTATGAACTGCATGGTGCATGCTATTTTATGAATATTGATTTATGTTCAGGGTATCATTAGATAAAGATGAGGGAGGAGGATATTGAGAGGATAGGTTTTCGGTGTCACTATGGCCACTTCAAGTTTATGGTTATTTCATTTAGGCTAACCAATACCGCTACTATGTTCCATAGTTGTATGAATCAGGTATTTAGGGTGTGCATTAGGAGATTTGTCCTAATTTTCTTTGATGAAATCTTACTCTTAAGTAAGATTTGGGAGGAGCATTTATGACATGTTGACATGGTGTTGTCCATTTTGGAGAAAGAGCCACTATATGCAAAAGAATCTAAGTGTGAGTTTGGGTTGACTAAGCTACTATACCTTGGGCATATCATCAACACAAATGGAGTTCAGATAGATCCAAACAGGATTAGAGATTTTTTTTATTGGCCTAATCCTATGAACCTTACATAGTTTAAGGGGTTCATTGATCTCTATGGGTCTTATAGGAGATTTGTTAAGGGATTTTCACATATTGATGCACCCTCGATAGACCTTATAGGAAAGGGGCCTTCGCATGGACAGGGGAAGCTCAGAGAAGTTTTGATCATTTCAAGAAGGTGATGTCATCATGTCTAGTACTAGCTCTACTAAACTTCATGAAGCCATTTGAGCTTCATTGTGATGCACTGAGAGATGGGATTTGGGTAGTCTTGATGTAGGAGAAGCATCCCATTATTTTTGAGAGTAGGAAGCTCCATGGAGTGGAGAGGAGCTATTCCATTTACGATCAAGAGATGTTCTCTATTATGCATGCATTGGCCAAGTTTCAACCCTACCTAGTTGGGGGGAAGTTTTTTATCAAGATTGATCACAATAGCATCAAATAGTTCATGAGCCAATGTGATTTCAATGATAGAAACTAGAAGCGGATTACGAAGTTGGAGGCATAGGACTTTGACATTGAGTCTATCAATGGTAAGAAGAATGTGGTGATAGATGATTTATCCAAGAGACCTCATATCTATGCTCTAGTTGAGATTATAGGAGATTGGAGTGATTACATGCTCCATACAGGATGATCATTATGTGGTGATAGACAAATTGATCAAGTTCTAGGGTAGGGTATATTTGATTCCTTCATCATAGTTTAGGGAGGTAATAGTAAAGGAATTTCACAATGTACCTACAGCTTGACATCTAGGGGTCTTTAAGACCTAAAAGCAGATCTATGAGCAGTTCACATGGAAAGGGCTCAAGGATAATGTTCAGAAGCATGTCAGGGAGTGTGCAGTTTGTCTGAAAAATAAGGGAGAGCACACATATCCTCCAAGGTTGTTATAACATTTTCCCATTTTTGATAGGAAATGGGAAAGTATTTCTACGAACTTCATCACTGGGCTACCATGGGTATAGGGGAGAGATTTCATTTATGTGACAGTTGATTGGCTGACAAAGTTTTCTCACTTCTTTTCTATTCCATCCACCTACATAATAGCATAGGTGCCCGATCTTTTCTTAGAGAGATATTTAGGTTACGTGAGCTACCTAGTTTCAGTGTTAGTAATTGGGATAGTAAATTTATGAGTGCTTTTTGGCAAGAATTATTTGGGTTGTGTGGTATAGATCTTATAATTAGCACTAGTTATCATCTGCGGCTAGATGAGCAGACATAGGTTGTGAATAAATGGGTGGAAGGATATCTGAGGAGCTATGTGACTTCACAAAAGAGAGCTTGAGTGAAATGGCTATATATGGGAGAGTATTGTTATAACATCACTTATCATATGTCCATCAATATGATTCCATTCATGGCACTATACAGTTATGAAGCACTTAGTTTTATGGATCTAGTTGTGGGGGATAGTAGTGTGCCTAAAGAAAAAAAACTTATTGCAGGATAGTCAAGATATTTTGAGGGTGCTTAAGGAGAATATACAATAAGCTCAAAACTAGTAGAAATTGTATGTTGACCAACACTAGATAGAGTGCAACTTTGAGGTTGGGGATATGGTTTACTTGAGGCTACAACCATACAAACAGTTATCAATAAAGAAGAGCAGAGCAGAGAAGTTGAAGCCTAGGTTTTATGGTCCCTATAGAGTGATTGGCAAGGTGGGAAAGGTTGCCTATGAGATTGAGCTTCTAGAGGGTAATGGGCTACATAATTTTTTTCATTTGTCAAGGCTTAAGAAATCCATCCATTAGTGATTTGTATCTTCTATAGAATTGCCACCATTAGATGAGGAGGGGAAGCTCGTATTGATTACTATTGTTATTCTAGATACTAGGGAAAGAACTCTATGAAATAGGGTGATTAAAGAATATTTAGTCAAATGGAGAAACCTTCCAAAGGAAGATGCTATTAGGAGAGTGAGGAGGTGCTACAACAAATAGGACTGACATTACTTGAGGAGAAGCAATTTGAAGAAGGGTGGACTGTAATGTTCCCACTTTAGCAATTGTCTAGTAGTGTTACCATTAGCCTTTTCTTTTCTTTCCTTTTATTTTATTTATCCCATATTGCTTTTGTAAAGTGGTTGACCCCATGAAGTAGGAATAAAAGGAGAGCTTGTAGCTATTGTTAGGCAATAGTATAATATGAGAAGAAGATGGATGTGTGAGTTATAGATCTGTTCTTGGCATTAGAGGATGTTTATCCTCTCTTGTGACATTCTAGATGTCATTCTCTTGGGGTTTGGAGATTGGAATTCATTGCTATCAACTTCATTAGAAAATAGCTTGGACACATTTCCCACTATAGGAAAATCAAGTGTAATTAGTGAGTTGAAGTGTTTTTTATTCATTTGATTTTATGATGCTGGAGTAATTAGTGAGTTTGCTACGTCTTTCATTTTATTAGTCTAAAAACTAATATTATTTCAGCAGTAGTTCAATCTTCAATTTGCATAAATTCCTTGTTCATGTTATGTGGTTTCAAATCTATGGAAAGACATTAAAATCTTTATTAGTAGTTTGTTTAGTTTTTGGGCATTTCCAGGGTGCCCATTAGAACATCTTCAAAATTCCAAGTCAATTTGAGTAAAATAATGGATCTAAAGTCCATTAGAAAGTTCAAATTCTAGATCTATTTGGAGTTCGCTTCTCTGAAAAGGTTAGTAGGATTAGCATTAGCCAAATATTAATCTTATCCCATTTTGGGTAGATATTCTTAAACAACCTCCAAACTAGTTTTGTGCCAAAGGTTTTCCCTTGGAGTTTAATGTCTTTAATACTTCCCTATTTTCTTTTTCTTCTTTTTTCATGCATACATTATCCCAAGATATTAGAGAAAACTTATTTCTATCATCTAAAACCTTTTGGAAAAGGGTTCTAAGGATATTTTTTTGTTGACATCTCTCTTCTTAGTAGGAAGGTCAATTCAAGATAACTGATACATGGGTATTGGTGATAAGACTAATTACAACATGGTGGTTCTACATGTAGCAAATAGCCAAATTCATTTCTAGGATGCTATTCTTAGTTTATGTTTTTCAACTATCGAGTCCCACAACTTAGAAGAGAGAATACCTAAGTTTAAAGGTGGACATCAATAATTGTAAGGTAATTTTCCCTTTTCAAAGTAAAAAAATTGACATATATAGTTTTCTAAATTTGGAGGAGTTTTGAAAAATATCTTCAATATGTCCTTTTCAATTTCCTATCTAGAGGCTATAATATATTTCCTTAGGTATAAGATAAAGGCCACAACTTCTTCTTAGGTACTCTACCCATACAATAGGGTGTCTTCTAAAAATTGTTGATGGGTAGAAGGTTGTATTTTGCTAATTATAGAGATTCCTTTGACTCTACCTAATTTATCCTAGTCTAAGTAAGGGATCTACAGAAAACTTCTTCCATAAGTATAAAGAGAAAAGATAAGATAGTCTCCTCCTATCTATGGCCCCTTGATATATTGAAGAAACTGACTAAGGAACAATTCACTAGATTAGATCATTTAGGAGGTTATATACATTCAAATATTATATCAATTCATTATTTGGAGAAAGCAAAGGCCTCCAAGAACTTGCATAAGAATCTCCAATCTTCTCTATGATAAGACTTTTTTACATTTAGTTTAATAAGAATACCTAGTTCCTTATTCATTTGGAAAATATGAATAGCTTTGAGAGCTATAATTACTCCAACATAGATAGAGTGGCTAGGGGAAAAACCTATTCGATCCTTGCTAATGAGGTTAGAATGAATCTTTTGGGTTCTGTTAGCCAATGTAATGCCCTGCCAAGGGATCCGAAGAATTAACCTAGAATTTTCACTAAGTTTGGTAGCATTTTTTTTTTCATGAAAGTAAATACCACATATAACTTATGCACAATAACGGAAGCAATATTAATGTCCATCTAAAAGTAAACATAACATATATAATCAGATTACATTCTTTAAGATCCCTTAACATTGGATTACATCTAGAAACATCTAACATACATGAATCCATCTAGTACAACATCCACATGAAATAATAATGATAAGTGCAATGTTTATACATTACATTTCAAATACTCAATCATCCACTGCACATGTCACAGGGTATGACAAGCTCAAAAGAATATACATACATAAAATAAGGTACATCATCCTATTCTAATCCATGATACATCAAAGTAAAGATAATCACATGATATACATGATACATCATCATAGAAGACATATACATTCATCATAAAGATCGAACATAATAAACTAAGTGCATGGTTCCTCCTAATTGTTAACAACATCATTAGACTATCGTGGATCCTAGCCATCCCTCCGTGCGTAACATTCCAAATCACCGAAGAGATCATCGGTATTAACATAGTAGGAATGTCACTCCTAACATATACAACATCATATGTAGAAAGTAATCTAACATGCAAATATAAGCATAAAATAACATCATCTAACATATGCTAATCATCAATGAAAAGGATACATATCCACCATCATGAAGGATGCATTAGTCACGATGTCTCAATGAATCTCAAATGATAAGAGTGGAAAATACACTACCACCCAACCGCGTGGTACCTAAGTGGTCCACTCCCACCTTGCTGAGGAGATAATCTAAAGTCCCAAACAGGCTATCCAAAATCACATAGCACAAATCTCTATACGCCTAGGAATCCTAAAAGTACACTAACTCAAAGGTTCCAAACACAAAATCTGAAATCTAATCCCAGAGGCACACAATGACATGTAGGAACCTACTATGCAAGCGGGAAAGTGTCATCACAATTATCACATACAAGTTACCCTGGCAGTTAACTAAACTCCATGGGTCCATACTGATTTCATGCGGCCACTAGTATCCTCTCATACTGATGAGGCATACTACGAAATGCAAGGTCGCTACCATGCATTCTCACTACTCCCATCCTAGCTTGTACAAGCACTCAAGGCATGGGAGAGAACCAAACTCTTATCTTTTTAGGTTCATTCAGTTAGTATTAGGTGTGTATGTTATCACTTATTAATCCAACTTACAATGAGTTACCCTGGCAGCCTCTTAGGGCCCCGGCCCCCATTGCAAGCCACTTCCCGTCACTACATGTAGATATCCTACCCTAATGCTGATGGAATCATAAATCTCAAAATCACAAAAGATAATCCAATAATAAAATCATCAAATATGCATAAAAGCATCAAATCTCCATGAGCAACATCCATAGAATATAGTGAGTTCGAAAAGTGGTCTTGTGAATATCTGCTTCCTTAATGCGAAGCTGGTGGTATCTTGACTTAAGATCAATCTTGGAGAATACTGTAGCTCCCTTGATCTGATCAAATAAGTCATCAATCCTAGGCAAAGGATACCTGTTCTTAATAGTCACCTTATTCAACTGTCTGTAGTCAATACAAAGACGCAAAGAACCATCTTTCTTCTTAACAAAGAGCACTGGAGCTCCCCATGGTGATACACTTGGTTGAATGCTCCCTTTGGCTAGAAGTTCCTCTAGCTGAAGACGTAGCTCACCCAATTCATGTGTAGTCATGTGATAAGGACCTTTAGAGATAGGCTCCGCTCTAGGAATTAGATCAATACTAAAGTCAATGTCGCTCTTTGGAGGCATGCTTAGAACCTCACTTGGAAAAACATCTGCATATTCCTGCAAAATTAGGTGATCTAAAGTCTCCCTCATGGAAACTTCCTCATCAAGATCATTTACCATAACAGAAAATATCTGACATCCCTTATGGAAACTTCGCTTCAATTGCATAGCAAAAATTATCTGCAGAGATATAGGCCTTGGTATCCCAACTATCTGCACATCATTCCCTTGGTCATCTTGGAACAAAATAATCTTCTTCCTATAATCTATACTGGCTCTATGAGATCCAAGCCAGTCCATGCCTAACACCACATCATAGGAACCAAGGGGTATGACTCGAAGATCCACTGCAGTATCAAAGCTTTCTAAGCTAAGTCCACACTTATGAACTATAGAGTCCGTGGAGACCTTAAAACTTGAGGCTAGTTCTACTTGCCAACCTTAAAACAATAAGCTGGATGTCTTTCAACTCTTTTATAACATTTTGTGTTTTTTACATCAACCTTTAGCTTTTGTTTTTTAAGGCCAAAGTGGGTGAGCCTCTAATATTAATAATAATAATAAGTTGGTTGGAAGCTCCTCTGAAGAAGAGTTAGCAAGAAAATCCTATGAACTTTGAAATTGATATTCACAGTAGTCTTCACTAGACATAGTGATAGGCCTAGTCAATAAAGAAAACCCATTTTATTGCTTTTTAATATAAAAAAGTAAACTGAATGTCTTCAAATTAATTAATTAATTTGAATATATTTAAAATTGTACTTTATATTTTGTTTTTTATATTTAAATAATAAGATTTATACATATACTCACATTTATAAATTAATACTTATTTTTTCGAGCTTAATTTATCCAAACTAATCAGCCATTTCATTGCTTGCTCACCAAACATTGGCACAGCTTATATAAAAGTCTCTGAACAGTTTTACAAATCAACACTTAAAATTATTGAGATTTAAATGGTCATCCAAGCTACATTTATCTATTACTTTTGTTCCAGTTGAAGAGGCAATGCCGGCGGATTAGCGCCAATATTTGTATCTGCGCACCTAACATTGTACGGATTCCTTATCCTTTTCAACTTCTCTGGGTTTATTTTTTCCCCTCTTACAGCTAATGTGACCGCACTCTGAAGTAAAAGTCAAAGTTGTTGCCCAACGCCAAAGAGTCGTTTTGTCAACGGTTTCCGTTCTGTGAGTGTGAGGATTAACGGGATCTGGAAATAGATAAGTTGGCGCAAAACGGGGGTGCGGGGTTTCTGCGAGTTGGAATTTTACGTAAGAAGTACGAATATCGCGGAAATTGTTCATTAGTTTTAAACCAATTGTTAATTTAAATTAGATTAAGCTATGTATGAAATATTAATTGGTTTTCTGTTCCATAATTAGGTTCGGGTGCGCGGCCATAACTAAATAAAAAAGCATTGTAAAATAATTTGGTTTGGTGGGATATTATTTTGTTAAAAGATCATGGAGTTAATGTTTTTGGCCATCTTGCTCTTTCACTGACGTTACATCGAAATGAGAATCTGAATTTGATAGTTTAAATACCTGTTTTCTAACTTTTGGACTGTATATACTTGGTGGATTATTTATTACTATTATTAGTAGTAATGTATAAGTTTTATTATAAATATGTAGATATATTTTTGTATATTTTATTTAAAATTGAGAGGTTATGAATGTTTCTAATTATAAAATACTCTACTATGCATTTTTTATTTTGAAAAATTGCATCCATATACCATATATAGTTAGAAACTACTTTTGTATGTATTCTTAATTTATTAATTTATCAATATTTTTAGTATCATAAAATACATAGATGAAATATTGTATTAAACTTTTATAAATTAAATATAATTTTAAAGATTAATTTTTTTATAAAGTAAAAAATGACAAAACAATCATTGAAATAAATTCATAAAAGTAGAAGCAAGGACAGTTGTGTCATAATCATAATAATAGATTGAAGAATCATCATAATTTTGGTAAGCTTTGTCATGTCATTGATTTTTTTTTTATGGAGTTCAAGCTAGCCTTTCAACTTCACCAGTAGACCAAGGGCACTTTGACAAATTTGTTATTTTCTACTCATTCAATCAATTGTCTTTTGATGTATTTTCTTAGTTCTTATCATTGTGTGGACTTGGTAGAATAGAGATTTCTACTTATTTATTGTTAGTAGGAGAATTTATTTTATTTGTTAGACCAAGGGCCCTTTTACAAATTTGATATTTTTTATTCATTCAATCAATTGTCTTTTGATGTATTTTCTTATTTCTTATCATTGTGTGGGCTTGGTAGAGCATAGAGATTTCTACTTATTTATTATTAGTAGGAGAATTTATTTTATTTGTTCATTGGATTGAACCTAACTAGATTTTATTTTATGTTTTCATTTCATTGAACCGAACTATTTAGACAACTCTATATTTGAGATATGCTCCTCTCTTTAATTTTATAGTATTTCTAATAACAAATAATCAATCTATACTTACTATTTTCAATCATTGTTGTCTTTTGATGTATTTTCTTCTATCTTATCATTGTGTGGACTTGGTAGAGCATATAATTTCTACTTATTTATTATTAGTAGGAGATTTTATTTTATTTGTTCATTCAATTTTATTTTATGTTTTCATTTGATTGGAGGGTTCAAACCTGTGAGGGTTCAAAATCACTTGAGGCATGATCCCGACGTCATCCCTTATGATGTCAGAGTCTTGCACTTAGCAAGACTTGATCCCTAGTGGGCTCTTTGTGAGCCATTCAACTTCACTTGTAGACCAAGGGACCATTGATTATATAGTATTTCTAATAAAAAATAATCAATCTAGACTTGTTATTAATTTTTTGTAAAGCTTTCCTGCTTAAAAGATGAACTAGTAGTTGCTTACAACAATAAACATATATGTGTTAATTAAAAATTTACTTTTTAAATATAATCTAATATGAATAAATTATACAATTTATTATATTTCATTTATAATACATAAATATAATAATAATAAAGAAATCATAAAACATAAGAAGATTTAGTTGCTTGTACTTGATATTATAGTTATTGTCATAAAGATAATTTAACTAGCACATATTTTGTAATATATATATATATATATATATATATATATATATATATATATAATATGGGCCTTTCATTTTTATCCTTTCACAATCTCCTCTTCACTATTCACCATCAATCTTTACCTCATGTATATCAAATTTTCCTTATTCTCTCACTCTGATTCTCTCATGTCTCCTATAATTACTCATTCTCTCTAATCTAGGATCTCTCTCCACCATCTCGATTACCACAGATTTTATATGGTATATTATTAGATTTAGGATTTAAAAAATTAAAGTTGTCATTATGACTAAATTAATAATTATAATTTAATAAGGATTAGAGTTGAGTTTGTTAAAGGATTTTTTTAAAACTTTTAGTGTGAGTTTAATTTGGTTTAGGCTTACCATTTGATTCAATATAGGTTTTGTAATGCCCCGTCTGTAGATCCTTGGAAAAAGGGTCAAAAAAATAAAGTGAATTTTTTTAAAAAGAAATTTATATATATATATATATATATATATATATATATATATATATATATATATATATATATATATATCTTAAAAAGTATGAAAGCACAAGACAACCATCATACGTGTATCATAAAGATCATAATAGAAGACTAACTTAGAACCAATCACCAAAGATCTCCAAGCGTCACCACTAGCTAAAACATAAGAGATCAACCAAGCTGGAAGACAAAAATTGACACTTGAAAATTGGCAATGTCTGAAATCCTAAAGCCCTAAAATTTGGCAAAGTCCTAATTTCTTAGAATCTTTATCTTAGCTCGTAGAGGTTTGGAACCTATCTCAAAAGACTCATTCCATATATTCAAATATATCTTATGTATAAGGAATCACTTAAACGATTTATTTTTCAACCCCATAGGAAATCTATTTTGAAATAGGAAGGTGTAAAACCTAAAAGGGTGTCCAAAACCAACTTTTCTCATATAAGCACAGATATCCCCTATTTTCCATGTGATTCCAATAGAGATAGATTCTCGCATGAAGAAGTGCAACACACCCCATGAGAAACTGCCATCCACATGAGAAAGTGCACCAAACGGTAAGAGAAAGTACCTGGCCCAAAAGCTAAAACTAGTGTTGGGTTTTACATGAGGAAGTGCAAAGCTATGTCAAGAAACCAAACACACCATGCAAGAAACTACAAGTTTAAACAAGAATCCAAATCAACAAGCCAAAAAGACATTAAGCTAAAAAGCAAGAAATGAAGTTCCTCCACATCAGGGAGTACAGGATCAATATTTTGAGGAAAGGACACTCAAGCATGATACTAAAGACAGAAACAACATATAACCATGTAACAAGAAATAAGGGGAAAGTACAAAAGGAAACATCACAATGAATAGTACAACAAAACTAAGTATGCAATTCCTCCCAGCCATAATAGCATCATCAGACCATCATGGGCCCTAGCCATCCCTCGCATGTAACATCCCAAGCTACCAAATAGATCATTAGTACTATCATAAGAAGGATGTCACTACTAAAACATGCTACAACATAAGCGTAAAGAAATCGAACATGCTAAAAGTAAAGCATAAGACAATCCTATGAATACAAATAACATCAATTATCATATACTAATCATCAAAATAAGGAAATGCATCAATAAACAACATCATCTAAACATATTATACAAGCATCCCAATGAAAGTACAAATCACAAGAAAACATACTCCAAAACCTGAAGCACCAAGTGAAAACATCTAGCAATGGTCGTACTAAGACCAAAGACTATCTTTATATACCGGTCCTTAGTAGTGTTATAGGTAGCTATGCCTCCCAACCATGTGGCACCCGTAGGTCTACTCCTATCATGCTAATGAATATAATGGTCTAACCACAAACACACATAAAGCACAATGTCCATGGCTAACACTCACGCCAGGCAATTGATGACTAAAACCAAGACATAGACAATGCTTAAACTATAGGTCCTAGTCAGACACTCAATGGGATACTAATTAGGGGTTGACATCATGAAGATCCACTTGGCATTGACAAGCCCAAGCTCAAAATGTGCAGATTCAAGTTCCTCAATGAAAAAGTTCAAGCACAAATTATTATCTTAAGTTTTATTACCACCTAGTGTTTTCTTTAGTTATCACTTGATTAAAAATACCTTTGTGAACCCTCTAGGCACAATGATCATAGGGTTGTGAGATAGAAGCCCCCTCCATATGCTACCCTACCCTACCCATGCTCATGCAATGATGAGTGCCTATAGGCATGCAAATTCCCAACCCAACCCTAATGATCATAACTTCTAGAAGTATCACATTCTATCGGGACTCACAAGTCACTTAACAAATGTATGTGCACATACTCGTGTGTGATAGAACACCATCACGAAGATCATGACACAAGGACTAGATAAGAAAATAATGTAGAAAGTCACTCAATTGAAAATAAACTCGGGAGGTCAAATGCAACATAAAAGTGAAACAATGGTCTGAATGACATCCAAATAGATGATCCAAGTCCATGACCAACAATGTGCCAAGGA
The DNA here is from genome assembly GCA_028749045.1 of Cupressus sempervirens. Classification (NCBI taxonomy): domain Eukaryota; kingdom Viridiplantae; phylum Streptophyta; class Pinopsida; order Cupressales; family Cupressaceae; genus Cupressus; species Cupressus sempervirens. The sequence continues at coordinate 77,882,287 of CM053790.1, read as the reverse complement.
AACTTGAGAAAACAAGGTGGCATGCAAAATGAGGTAAAAACCCCCAACAATGGAAAGATTCAAAATTAAAACCCATTTGACCTTTGGGTACAAAAACCCTGAAAATACAATAATAATTGAGTTCAGACACTGTATGCAAAAATGGCTAGCATAATGGTGAAAAGCCCAAAATCCCATCCCAAAAATAGGGAAAATGTTCATACCCGACCAACTATGCAAAACTAACAAATAGAAATGGAGGGGAACACTAGTTCTCAGCCTCCTAACAAATGGCTACCAAAAATAAAAGCTGAAATAGAACAAAAATGATAAAACGAGGAAACACTATCTGATAGAAAAAGGGGTAGATGCTAAAACCTTCATAATAAAATAAAATTTTAGTTGAATCTACTAAAAATAATGACAAAGAAAGGTCTACCCGAGTTGGATCCAATGATACTGATCTTGTGAAAATCCCATGCTCACAGCACCCAGAATGAACAAAAGTCAAATCCTTCAGAAGAAGATTTTAGAATAGCTCTCCAAATTTCTATTTTCAAAAAGTGAGAACTGAATAATAAAATCCATTTTTCAATACTTTTTCACCTTTTGAGTGAATAGTAGATTAGTACAAGTAGCCAATTAGACTAGATAGACTCTGAATCAATCCAAACGAAAATAGGTTATTCCTTGTAACAAGAATTCACATAAGGAAAAGCTACCAGAAATCAAATTCAAGAAGATTTAAAGCCCAAAAACCAAAAATCATAGAAAAATCACTAACAACTTTCATGACAAAGTGAACCTATAAATGCATAGACACGCTTATTGTTTTAATTACATAATGCAAATATGTTTAGATTTTTAATTTAAACAATTAAAATAAGGATGTGTAGACCATATAGGGATGACATTGGTAAAATATGAATAGTTGAATGATTAATTCCATGTGCCACTGCTAGGGATATAATTCCTACACACTAAAATAAATGATCAAGCACAATTGCATATAATATCATAGTCATAGTAAAATGCATTTAATACCTAATTAATCAATTTACATCGCTCACATTAGTAGAAAGTGTAAAGATACAAGAATTAAGTAAATAACCATAGCATAAAATCCATCACATAACATAATCAGAAAATATGTCCAAATACCAAATAATCAGATATCATCATAGATCTATACTCATATCAAAATGGCATCAACATGCAAATATGATAAACTAAACAACATAGCAGTAAAGCATCTATGATACTGAATCAAAGTATAACATCCAACCCTCAAGTCATCATAAGGTACAGATAATAAAAGTAGCAAGTATCTCTCAAATGAAATTAGACAAGGTACAAACTGCAAACATGAGAGACACTACAGATTTGGTTTAGAAGAAGAAAAAAAAGTTTTAATTTTTTTCTAGATTGGTAAAAATAAAAAACTATACACAAATTTTAAAATAAGTTATTTAAAAGAAGTTAAAATAACAATAAAGTAAACTGCATACTTTGAGTGTGATATTTATTTTTCTAATAACAAATAATCTAGATCTATATCTATACTTGTTATTATTAATTTCATAGTCTATGAACTATAGACATGGTTTGAAACTAGTTATTAATAACAAATATTTTAAGTACACTAGTTGGAACATTATCTCTACAACTTTTAGCACAATTCTGCTTATTTGGTAATTTGAATTTGGATGTGTGGGGATGACCTCTAGGGGTTGGGCCTGGTCCTGGATTCCTGCTTGAACCTGTAACTTGTTTAGACTATGTCTGGGGTAACCCAAGGAAGTGTTGACGTCGATCATCCTGATGGTGGGGTGCCAATGGAGTCAATGGTGGCACCATTGGTGGGGCAGGAGGATCAAATGAGTCATACAGTGGCTCTTGGATGGAAGGAAGTGGTCCTTGCAGAAAAGGTGACTCATATCCCATTGGAAGCCCACAGGGTGATCAACAGTGATGAGGGGGTGGAAATTTTTGTTCCAGGTGGCTTGGTTGATAGTGTGTCTGCCAACTTGAAGCTCAGGCTGATTGGTAGGTTTGTTTCCTTTTGCCCATCAATTGAAATGATTAGGAAGTGGGTAAGTCAAAGATGGAAGTTGAAGGGGAGTGTGATGGTTTCAGCCATGTTGGGTGTTCTATTACGCTTTAAATTCAAAGTTGTTGAAGATATGACAATGCTGATGGTCTGGTCTTGGTCATATGGAAAGCATAGCTTAGTTGTGGTTAAGTGGAACCCAATGTTGGATTCGATGAAAGAACTGAATAGGATGGCACCGGTTTGGGTCATGCTTTCAGGACTCCCACTCAAGTTTTGGGATGAGAGAATCCCAAAATCTTTTGGTAACTCCTTTGGACATTTTGTTGCTACAGATATGTTTACCTTACAAAGGTCTAAGTTGGTGTTCGCAAGATTTAGTCTAAATGTGGCTATGGTTACTTCCTTACCTAAGTCTATTACCCTAATCTCTAAGGGGGATAAAAAAGTGCAACCCATCATTTATGAAAATGTGGGGCTATTTTTCCATAAATGCTCATCATTTGGGAATTTGATTGTAGATTACAAAAAGATCAATAAGATGGTTAAGGAGTAGACAATGGGGGAGAAGGAAGTGGTGGCTTTTCTTTTGGACTCAGGGGAAGAGGGAGTTGGGCTACTAGTTAAAGGGGATAGAGAATTGGAAGGGAATGGGGAGACTTCTTTACCTAAGAAGGAGCTAGAAGATAAGAATCAAGTAGAGATGGTGAGGGTTAGGAAAGAAGAGTTGGAGTCCCAATAGAGTGAGGGGGAGTTCTATACGGTAAAGGTTTCTGAGAAGCCTTGTGAAATGGAAGGGAAACTAGGTAGGTTAGAGGAAGGGGAAATTTCCTTTGAAGAAGAGAACCTACCCTTTTTGCAAGGTATCAAAGAGCTCCTCAGAACCCCTTTGAGAAACTTGGTGATTGGGGAGGTTTTTGGGGAGGACATTGATAAGGCTTTGGTGAGAGGAAAAGTGAAAGACTTGGTAGAGGGGGAGGCTACTAGAGTTCTTTACTGGAGTAAAGAGGAGTTGTTGATTCCTAAGAAGGTAGATTTTCTATCCTCACTAGAGCAAGGGGGAGGGAAGTGGCAAACTCAAAGAAGACAGGTAAGAGTATCAAAGAAATCAGAGGTGATAATGGAGTTAAAGATGGATGTAGGGAAGAATGGGAAATAGAGTAGAAGAATGAAGCATATGGCAAGGGAGGTGACAAGTGGCAGGCAGCCCACCTTGGAGTCATTGGAAAAGGGTAGAAAATAATCGTTCTATCATAGAATGTGAGGGGATTGAAAATCCCTCAAAAGTAGTTTGCTCTCAAGCAGTAGGAATTGTCTAACTTGAAAATTTATATCCTTTTGATCCAGGAAGTTAAAATGACTATGTCTAATTTGAAAAGTATTGCTAGTTATGTTTGGTTAGGGGCTAATTTTTTTATAATGAAGTAGAGGGGGTGTTAGGAGGTATGGCTACTTTCTGGAACCCAAGTGCTGGTAAAGGATGTTTAATTCACTGTTCTAAATACTATCTTATAACAAAACATTAGAAGGGTGATAAGATATGGAGAAAAACAAAAGTACTTTTGTATGAGAGATTTCAACTCACCTTTGTACCCATTGGAGAAGGTTAGAGGAATGACAGATTTTAATGATTGCATGACGGATTTGGCTAAGTTCATCAATAATAATGACTTAATGGATATGGAGATGCGTGGAGTGAAGATGACATGGTTGAATAATAGGAAGGAAGTTGACCTTATCCAAGTCAAACTAGATAGACTTTTGGTTCTAGCTAATTGGGAGGGCCTAACTTCCTCCTCTCTCATAGGATTACCTAAGACGGTCTTGGATCACACTTCCATCTTTTTTAATATAAAAGAAGAATTTCAAGGGGGCACAAGACCTTTTAGATATGAAATTAATCTCATCCTTTTTTTGGCACTAGGGTGGCAGAGTGGTGGAGGATTTGTGTTGAAGGGACTATTATGTATAATTTCTACTAAACTAGAGAATGTTAGAAGGAACATGCAGTCTTAGAAGAAACCATATTTTGGTGATATCTTTGAGACTAAGGTAAAGGTGGAAGAAAAGTTAGAAGAAATTTAGAAAGAAATAGGGGAAGGCCTTGCCATCAAAAATATGATTCAGGAGGAGGATGAATGTAGAAAGGTCTAGAAGGATATGATGATTAGAGAAGAGACCTTCTAGAAGAAGAGATCCATGGTGTTATGGCTCAAGGTGGGCAATACAAATATTGCATTTTTTCATAGATTGACCTCAATTCATAAAAGGAGAAATACTATTGATAGTGTCAAAGATGATAATGACATGAAGCTTACAAAAAATCAAGAGATAGGAAACTAGGTGGCTTCTTATTTGAAAAACTCTTATTTTGAAGAGCAGAGGAATATATAGGAAAAGGACAGGTGATGGCTGATTAATTCCATTCCCACAGTGATCTTAGCTGAGCAGAATGAGGAACTTGTAAAAGTGGTCACTGAGGAGGACGTCTATAGAGTTGTCTTCTCTATGAAAGTCTATAAATCCCTAGGACTTGGTGGTTTCCCCCCAACATTCTTTGAGCACTTTTGGGATGTTATTAAATTGGATCTCCTCTAGGTAGCTTGTGACTTCTTCAAAGCTAGGAAGCTTCTCAAAAAACTTAATAAACATTTTATTGCTTTGATCGTAAAGGTTAAAGACCCAAAGATCCTTTCTTGATTTTGGGTTGATTAGCCTTTATAATACTACTTATAAGATTTTGTATAAAATTTTGGTGAACAGATTAAAATTGTTGCTACATAAATTCATTGGGAAAACCCATAATGGGTATGTCCTAAGATGCCAAACCCTGGATGTTGTCATAATGAATCATGAAGTTTAACACTCAATGGAGAAGAGTGGTAATCTGGGTATGGCTTTGAAACTCGACATATCTAAAGCTTATGATAGGATTAATTGGATTTTCTTGTATGAAGTTATGGGTAAAATTGGTTTTAGTCAAAAAATTATAAGAATGGTGAAATTGATGGTGGAAACTATCAACTATTCAGTGATGGTGAATGGTTCATCATGGGGAAATTTTGGTAGGGAGAGGGGACTAGGCTAGGGTGACCATGCCTCTCCTAATGTGTTTATCATGGTTGATGAAGTCCCGTGGAGGGTGTTCTTGAGAAAGATGGAAGGGGGGTTGATTAAAGGCATTAAACCTACATCTACACTTCCACCCAAAGTGATATATTATTTTTTGGATGACACCTTCCTAAGTGGGGAGTCCTAGGTGGGTGAAGCTAGAGCTTGGAAGTTGATGCTAGAGATATATGCGGTTAATGTGGGCTAGAAACTTAATTTAGACAAAAGTAAAGTGTTCTTCTTTAACACCTCCTTTGATATATAATGAAGGATTGTAAATATTTTAGGGTGAAATATTGTTGAATTACCTGATATGTATCTAGGCCTCCCCTTGATGGTTAAAGATGTAAGTAGCAACATTTGGAATTGCATTTTAGAGAGGATGGAAAAAAGTTGTTTCGGTGGAAAGTTAAAACTCTGAGTAGTGTGGGTAAGTTGCAACTTTTGATTTCCTCCTTCTAGGGTTTACCTATGTACTTCTAGTCATTGTTCAAAATTACTAAGTGTATGGATAAGAAATTGGAGAAAATACAACATAACTTCCTTTGGTAGGGAGGAAGTGAGAATATTAGGCCAAGTTTGGTAAACTAGGATATAGTTTGTAAACCTAAAAGTAGAGGAGGCTTGGGAGTAAGGAAGATAATAGATTTCAAAAAATATTTTTCTCACCAAGATGAGGCAGAACCTAATGAAGGAGGAATCCAATTGGTGCAATATTATGAAAGCTGAGTACCTTGGGAATCTGAAGTTCTCTCACTGCACATGGAGAAATGATCTCCCTATGGGATCTAAGATTTGGGGAAATATTGTGGAGAATAGAACCCTTTTGAAAAAAGGTGTAAGATTGCCTGTGGGAAATGGAAATCAGGTTGATTTCTTTGGGGATCTGTGGTTTATAGATAAACCTTTAACAAAAATGAAGTTTGGGTTTCTTTGGAACAACCTTCAGGAGCAGAGGGAGGAATGGTTGCTGATTTTATTTGCCCAAGGAGGAAGCTGAAAATGGTTGAGCTACAATAGAATGCTATATTTGGAGGGGACCTGATAAAAGAGCTAAATGTTCTCCTAGAAGGGTACAAAATCCCAGGAAGGGATCAAAATGATGAATTCATGTGGAAGGCCACTTTGATAGGGGAGTTCTCTAGTAAATCTTCGTATAAATTAATGTTTGATAAAATTTTAGAACCTAATAAGAAGGGGAATATATGGTTTAATCATTTAATCCAAGAGATTAATATATTTCGGTAAACCACCATCCATGGGAAAATTCTCACTATAGATAACCTTATGAAATAGGGATTTCAATTATGCAATATATGCGACCTGTGTAAGGAGGAAGAGAGTATTACCCACTTTTTCTTATGCTATATTTATGCTTCTAATGTTTTGGGGAGGCTTTGAGAAAAGCTAGAGGTGAACTGGTTGTTTAACATGGATCTGGGGTAATTTGTGGAGAATTTGTAAGGCCCCTTTGCTCACCCCATCCTTGTCAGTTTGTGGAAGGTTATACCCCCCATGTCTGATGGGTTATTGGAAAGGAGAGAAATAAAAAGGGTGTTCAAGAAGGAAGAGAGAGATGAGGAAGTTGTTGTGGAAAAGATTTACAAACTTATGGTTAAGAATATGAGTTGTAGCAAGTGGAGAAAACTAACATTATCCCCGTGTATGTTGGAGGTTAGAGTGGTCAAGGGCTAGAATTTTGAAGAGGGGATAATGGAGACTAATAATTCCAATCTGTTAGGTAGGAAGATGACACAATGGGAACCCTCACCTACAAATTGCGTTAAGCTCAATTTTGATGTTGTTGGTAGAAAGGAGGTCTCGACAAGAGGAGGAATGGTAAGGGATAGTAAGGGAAGGATGTTGTTGGTGTATTCTGGATAGCTAGGGAAAGTGTCAAACAATACTACAGAGGTGATGGCTATTTATTTGGATTTAAAATTGGTGATAAGTGTGGGATGGAGAAATGTGGAAATTGAAGGTGACTCTAAAATCATCATAGAAACTATTAAAGGTAACATAACAGAAGGATGGGCCATCAAATGTGTGATACAAGACATCAGACACCTATCAACCATTTTAAGTAGGTTTTTTTGAATCATATATTTCAGGAGGCAAATATTGTGGCAGATGGTATTGCAGTGTTAGGTCTAAATGTGAAGGGACTAGGATGTTGAAGGGAATTTAATGCCTTCCCAAATTGTGTAAGAGAGTTAGTAAATAAAGAAAATAAAAATGATGAATCCTAGCTGGAGAAATTTTCTAAATTTTTTTATCATGCTACTAAGTTGGCATAAAGGACAAAGCCATGAAGGACAGATGGCTAGGAGTGATGGAAATGGTGCTAGTAATAATAAATTTGAATGAACCCAAAAAAAAAAGAATTTTTAGGTTTAAATTTTAAATGGTTTGTGTGTATTAGGAATGATGGAAAAGATTGGGAGAAAGACAAAGGCGATTGACATGTGGCTTCAATTTATACTAAGGATGCTACTATAATTACTAATAATAATGGTCATTATTTTTTCCTAAGAGTTTTCTTGCCTAAGTGTGAAGTCATTCTTAGCAATTGTTTCTAGGTTCCAAAGGAGAAGAGATGTTTAGGGAAAATTGTAGAGATGGGTGGCGACCTTATGCATATTGAGCTGTCCATGATTGAGGAGAATGTAAGGAAGCCGTTGGTGTGGTATATGTTGGGGGAAGGAAATTTTGTTCCATTTATGGAGGTCCTTAATGGGCATGATGAAAATTGTTCCATGCAATTTGTCAATTCCTGGAAGGACCACAGAGTTATGATAAATGGAATTTGGTTCCACATCTCTGAGGAAGTGGTTTCTCTAGTGATGGGTTCAGCCATGAAGGGTAGCAAGTGGTAGAAGGTGACAACGATACCCAATGAAGTGAGTCCTCAACACTTCTTCTTGGATGGGGAGGAACCTATTTAGCACAGAGTTGGTTTTATGTAGGAGAAGCTCCCTGAGCCATGGAATGAGGTCTTTTTTATTTTGATGAAGTACCTAACCCTATAAGGGAAGTATTGTGTCTATAACTACTACTACTTTCCTCTCCTAAATTCTTTTTGCCACTATGATTTAATTTCCATTATGTTCTTTTTGTTGCATGAGTTAGTGGACACTATTATTGATGTAAAAGAAAAAATGAGAAAGGGTATTAATTTTACCATTTTACATCAAGGTTTAATGTTCAAGTTCTATCTATTTTAGCTCACCTTGGTCCCCCATAGGATTATGGATATTGATATTCCTACCCATCCTAACCCCTGACCCCAATTGGTTCCCCATAGGACTAAGGATCCCAGAGCCCCCACCCCACAACCTTTTCCTAGTAGTTGCCCTATGGAATTGAAGCCTACCCCCTTGGGGAAAAAGGGATACAAGATAAAGGGAAAGAGAAGGAACTAGAGTAAGAGGGAAGATGGTGTAGGATGAGGTCAAGGAGGTTAGCTAAGTCAAATGCTAAGAGAAAATTGAAAGCAGGGGCCTCACCAGACGAGGAGATAGATTCAGAAGATACAGGTCATCCTAAATGGAGGATGAAAGAGATGGCCTCAAATTTTGGGGTGGCAAGAATGGAGGAGGAGAAAGAGGAGGTTTCTGAATCTTCACAGTCTAACTCAGGAATGAAGTAGAATAAGGAAATGTCACATGTTTTGGCAACCACTAGGTTGGTGTGTGTGGACTTAATGAGAGACCAGTTCCCTGATACGATGGATAGAGTGCACTCCCCCATAATGATTTCCTCCCTTGTTAGGGATTTTTCCAAGGATAATGCTAACCCCCCGATTGTGCAAGAAGTTACTATGATGTAGGTGGATGGTTTTCCTTGCGAAATGCAAGAGGTCAACGTGAAAATCATGAAAAAGGATGGCAGTGAGGTGTGGGAAAGAATTCATGCATTGGACGAAAGAATGCACCTATTAAAAAAGTTCACTATCAAAGTGACACATGTGGCTACCACCACACTGAACTTGCTAAAGGACACAGAGGGAGAACTGCTAAAGGAGGATTAAAAAATGTTGTTTGACTTCCTTACAAAAGATTGGGCAAATATCCTCTTGGGGAGGAAGGAGGCTAAGAATCCTTAATGGTTCTCTCCTTTTTGTTTTTCATGTTGTTTATCTACTGGTTGTTGAACTTGGAGGGGTGTAAGGTTGTTATGCCTTTCTTTATATATTTGTGTAGCTTTTCTAGTTTTAATACAAATAATATGTATGTTAGGCCTATTGATACTCTTTTAATTATGGTTTTGAACCTTGTTTCTATTTTATTAAGTGGTAGTGGGTAGTTTTGGTTGATGGGTATTTGCTGGTAGCTAAACAATTTGACTATTTAGGGCCAACCCCCTAGTTTTGGTTGCTTTTAATTCAAAAACAAATATTTGAACCTTTTAATAATTATTGTGAACTAAAAGTAAAAGTAAAGTTGCCCAAGTTTTTAACAAAAAATATTTCTCTAAGATTTCATTTGTTAAAACATTTTAGGCAACAATAGACCATTTTTGAGAGAGAAGAAAATTAAAATTTTCATTTTACATACTAAACCATACTTTTTATTATTCTTTCACACTTATTCTATTTATATTCTATTCATTCATGCCTAATCCACCAATGAAAATTGATTATAATTTAAAGTTGTGAAATAAAATAAATTATATAAAGACGAGACTTAAATTGATAAAGGGTACTTGACCAATATATTGACAAATAAATGTCAACCTAAATAGTTTATTAAAAAAATTGATTTATTTATAAATTATATTTTTTCTTATAATTTTATAAGTTTTCATAATATTTTATTTTTTAAATTAAGAAAACAAATATGCATTTCTATTTAAAAAGTAAGCTCAAATATTATATACTTTTCATCATTATAATTTTATAATTTTTTAGTTGAAGTTATTCTATTTTATAATATTTTAGACAATTATATTTTATAGTGTAATAATGTTTCATAATAAATATGAATATTTTTAAAAGTCCAATGTAATCTATTATTGCTATCTTAAAACATTTCTAACTTGACCAAAGCCTCTGAAATCTATTTTTTACTCTTTACTTTATTGTTCATTTTTTTAATATCAAATTACTCAAAATCACTTGAAATTAGTTAATTTTTAATTTGATTCCAAAGTTTAAGAAAAGTAAACCTAACTTAAATTCAACATTTACTCCTTAGTAACTTCAAAAAAATTAATGTTATCTAAATTTTTGTGAAATAGTAGACTTTGAATTATTATAAAAATGTTAATTGTTTTGCAAAACTTTACACATTTATTTTTGGAAAAAAAAATTAAACAACCCTTTGGCAGAACTTAGCTTCCTTGCAACTTATTTTATTTTAAAGATTTCCTCATTATATGTGTTTATTTAAAAAGTATTTTAAAATATAATGTAATATGAATAAATTATGCAATTTATTTATATTTCAGTTATAATACACAAATAAAATAATCATAAAAATAAGCAAGATTTAGTTGCTTCTACTTGAGGTTATAGTTATTATAATAAAGATAATTTAGTAAATAGCTACCCACAATTAAATAGTTATCTAATTAAAAGATAAAGACACTTCAACAAAGATTGCTTCAGAAAAATCTTATATTTTTATTATCACAAAAAGATAATTTATTAAAGATTACTCGAGATACATTTATATAAAGTCATATTTATTGTGTTGAATTCAAATTTGTAATAGTTAATATTAGAAAATACTTGTCTATTATTAAAATTTAAATTAAGTTCAACAATATTTCAACATTGATCCACTTTGAAAACTTACCAACATGGTAAAATTAATATTTGATGTTTCCTCATCTAAGATCTCTCAATTCTTGAACAATAAAGGAGATTAAAAATAAATTAAAAAATTTACTGATAATAATTTAAACTTAAAAAGGCTTTGAAAGTAAAAAGAATTATATTGGTAAACTTCACTCTACTAGTAATGAACTAGGTTGAAAAATAGTTACAACAATTTACTATTATTTCATAACTTATTAAAATAATATATTGATAGGTTCATAAAATAGTATAACATACTACAAAAATTAATAATGAACAAATTTAAAATATAGTGAAATGAAATAAATAAAGAAATAGTTTAATAATTACATTTTCTATGTTTGAATCTGCATTTCATTACAGAGTGATGCAAAACGTTGATACTAAAAATTATATACACAATCAAATCCAAAAGGATAATTTTGTAAAAAATGGATTGTGGAAACCTAATTTGTTTAAATATCACAAATATTTATTCATTATAGAATTTAAAAAGTTTGTAATTAAAACATATGGTTTTTGTAGGTGGTAAGCCGAGGTCATTCTGGGAGGTACTTGCAAGCTCAACCCCTGCGATTATCTTTGGAGCTTGCTTCACTTCACCCTCACATGATGAAAACCCAGCAGTTGGTAAGCAATCTAGAAATCTTTCTTCATTTCAAGTTACTCCAAACCCTGAAATGTTATCTGAGATAATAAAGGAGAAAGAAAGGCTAAAAACTATCGCCATTTTCTTTTCGATAGTGGAAATTGAGAAAGTCCTTGCTAGAATTTTTTTAGATGAATGGTTTTATAATTAATAGAACCTAAAAGTTGGTTATCAAATCTCATTCTGTAGGCAAATACAAAAAGGGCTATTTGTTGTTTTCTTTAATAATAGTGATTCTCAACTTAATGTTCTAAAAAGGGAATACTGGATGGTGGGTAATACAACCTTCGGAGCTTTAGCTTGGAATGTTGAAGCTAATCTTGATGAAATCATGGCTCTTTCAGCCCCCAAATGCGTCCTCATTAAAAATATTCTACCTTTTTTGTGGCAGTTTATTCATTACTTAGTTGCTCCTATAGATAAATTCCTTCACATGGATGACTTGGCTTGGTTGATTCCTCATCTTGATGCCAGGGTGCTTATTACTTTGAAACCTAGCCAAGATTTACCTAATGAGCTCTCTATTACAATTGTTAATGACAAGATTTCTTGCCCTATTGAAACTCTGGGAGGGTTAAATGCTTGTTTTTTATGTAGAAAAGAAGGACATTTGAGAAAAGACTGTCCTATTCTCAAAAACATTCCTCAAAAGAACCCTTCTCCTCCCCTGGTGAATAATCCCTCCCTCTCTCAATCTATCCCTTCTTCCTCTATTCAACCTAACACCTCTCCTCTTCCCTTCTCTTCTTCACATATACTTCTCTCCTCTTAGCCAACTCCTTCCTTTGATACTGCTTCTGTTGCCAATATCGTGGATACCGACAGTTTTCAAGCTGTTACGAAAAAAGGAAAAATCAATCTAATAAGAATTGTGTTCCTTTAAATATGCCTATCCCCTAGCCTACTTCATCTGATAATTCATTTCATATTTCACAAGAATCAACGAAGTTCGATACCCCTACGGTCAATATATTAGCTCAAGAAACCACTATGATTTATGCCCTTTTTTCAAACGCCCCCAACCCTAAGGTCCCTATTAAAAAGTTTCAAGAAATCTCTGATGATTATTTCATTGAAATCATACTAGCCACACCTACTTTTGATTTACCCCATGATGCAAGACCTTGTTTCCTCATCTCTTTTGGATGGTGAAGATATCCTTACCTCTAAGAGGAAGGGCGGACCTTTGGGCTCAAAAAACAAAATTAAGAACAACAAAAGGAAAAATCAAACAGTCCCTGGCGATGCCTCTCCTATGGAGGAAATGGTAGGCCCTGAAGTGTCCATCCCTAAAGCTCTATCTCAATGAATTGTATCTCTTGGAATATTGGAGGACTTGAATGTCCTGATAGAAATTTTGTAGTTAAAAATTTCCTCAGTGCTAATCGTAATATAGATATTTGCATGTTGCAAGAAGTCAAAACTACTGGATTCAGTCTCGAATCCAATCTCAATTTCATTTGGCACGATGGAATCAAGTTCTCCACTAATCACTCTCAAGGGAGGGGTGGAGTGGCTGTGTTAGTCAACCCTAGATGGGGATCTAAAATCAAAAGCTTTGGGTTATCTCCCTGTAACAGAGCTATTTGGTTTATTCTCAATCACAATGACATGGATTTTGGCATCTATTCTTTATAGGCTACCAATGATTACAAAGAAAGGTCTAGATTTTGGTCCTGGCTTTGTTCACTTCCTGATATCCCTTGGATGTTTGAGGTGATTTCAATATGGTCAAGGATCAAGAAGATAAGTTGGGTGGTCTTCCCTTCTCCTGGAAAGATAGAGAAAAACTTGCTTGGAATAATTTTATATCTTCTAAATCTCTTTTTGACGCATTAAGAGGGAACAAAAATAATAATCCCAGTCTTTGGTATACCTGGTGTAGTTACCAGAAAGGCTAGTTTAGAATCTACTCTAGACTGGATCGATTTTATTTTAATAAAAACTTCTTCTCTATGATCCCGGATAAGCATAATAATTTGGTGCTTGTTTCCCCTACTACTCTTTCATATCACCATCCTATTTCTATTTTGATCAATTTGGGTTGTTCTCCCACCTTGCACAATAATGTAAATAATAAATTCATTCTTAATACTAGCTTGTTGAATGATGAAGATATTCTTGCTACTATCTTGATCATTAGACTGATTAATGAGTCTCATTATCCCTCATTATCTTGCATTGATAGGTGGACTATGGATATTTCTGCATAGTAGAATTTTTTGAGGATGGTTGGTCAAAAAAAGGCCAAGGATTATAGATCTAAGGAATCTTGGATTAACAAAAATTTATACAATGCTAAGATGGCCATTCAAAGCAATTTTTATAACCCCTATCTCTATTATCAACTTGGTTATGCGAAGGACACTTTGAGAAATCATCAGCACCAGAAAGCTTTTGGTGCTCGGATCCATTCTAGAGCTCACTGGCTTCAAGTTGGTGACAGAGGTAGTAAGTTCTTTTTCAACCTTATTAAACATAAATAGGCCGAGGAGAGTATTGATAAATTACTCATTAACAATCAAATGATTTCAGATACTGATGTTATTAAAAAAGAATTTTCTCATTTTTATGAAGATCTTTTTACTTCTAAGGACTCTTAGGAGGCTAGGATTCTTAGAGAGCAATGTAGGAATCCTATCCCCAAGAGGATCTTGGATAGTGATGCTTGTGATCCTGAGCAGCCTATATCTATGGAGGAAATTGAAAAGTCCATTAGTTCTCTTAACAATGATAAAGCCCTGAGACCTGACAGGCTCCTTGTGGAATTTTATAAGGCCAACAATAAATGGATTTTCAAAACTTTACTTAATGTCTACAATGAGGCCATTGATAGTGGTTCACTTGGTAAATATATTAACTTTGGGATTATTAAGCTCATCCCTAAGGAAGTTGATAAATCCCTCATAAAAAATTGGAGACCTATAACTCTCCTAAATATTTCGTACAAAATTCTTGCTAAAATCATGTCTCAAAGATTCAAGTCTATTCTTCCCAAATTCATTTGTCCTACTCAAACTGGTTTTGTTAAAGGTAGGTATATTTTAGAGAATTTAATTACTGGTTGGGAGGCTCTTAATTGGACCAAGCATACTAATTAGAATGTTGCTATGTTTTTGCTGGATTTTGAAAATGCCTATGATAGAATAGAGTGGGATTTCATTATTATGATGCTTCAAGCTTTTGGCTTCCCCTCTTTCTTTTGTGATATTGTTAATATGCTTCTTAAAGATGCTCATGCTCAAATTGATATTAATGGTTCTCTTTCAGCCCCTTTCCCTTTGGGTAGATCTATTAGACAAGGTTGTTCGCTTGCCCCTGCCCTCTTTGTTATTGCTTTGGAAGCTCTTTTCTACATTCTTAGAGACAACTCCTTTTCTCCTACTGTTAAAGGAATCACCCTTCCTAATAATAAAGAGATTATTAATTGCTAGTTTGCTGATGATACCTCTCCTTTTCATGAGATCTCTGAGTCCAACTTTGAAGCTATGATAAATAAACTAAGTTTTTTCTGTAAGATCTCTGGGGCTAATTATCTCAAGCCAAGTCTATTTGTCTCGGTTGGAATGACCAACCTCTTGATTGGTTTGGTAAATTTGGTTTCCAATGGGGGGGTCCATCAAAAATTGTCAAATATTTGGGTATTCCATTCTTCGTTGATCCTTCCTTAAACAATATGTGGAGCTGGGTCAAGGATAAGATCCATAATAAGTTAAATAAATGGCACAATAGGTATCTATCTTTTGCTAGTAGATTTCAATTCTATTAGAAAATTCTCTCTTCTTATAATATCTATTATTCATCTACTTGGATGTTTAATAATTATCAAGTTTTAGAAATTCAAAAAGTTATCAAGAATTATCTCTAGTCAGATGGGAAAGAAAACAATAAAACCCATTCTTTCAGGTGGAGCTGGTGTCATGTTGATAAGATCTTTGGGGACTTGGGGCTTAAAGATCTAAGACTAAGTGGTCTTTCTTTGGCCTCCAAATGGATCTTTCATGCTTTGGAGGGAGATGATCCTCGGAGAATTCTCATTCATAATAACATTGAAAGGGGTTATCCTAAGAATGCCAAATTTTGGAAGCATCTTCCCCTTACTGATCTTATTTGTGCTGATTTTCCTATCATCATTCAAGGCTCGGCTATATTCAAGTCCATCTAGAAAGCTTGGAACCATGTTAGGCATCTCATCAAAAATAAATATTTTTTTGATGATAAGACCCTCCATGGGGAAAGATCCATTTGGTGGAACCTTAGGCTCGGTAATAAGCCCCTTGCTCTTACTCAAGGCTGCTTAGCCAAGGCTTGGGCCAATCTAGGTATTAAGAAACTTATTGACATCTTTGAAAATGATTGAATCATTTAGTGGGATGAATTAAAAAACAAGTTTAAGCTGCCTAACTCTCATAAGAAGACTTATAATATGATGGTTAGGGACAGCAATATTTTTCCTACTCTTTGCCATGTTGATTCTAATAGGTATCAGAAAATTAAATGGCCTAGTGGTGTTATCATTTCTAGCCTTAAAGCTAAAAAAATTTACTCTATTGTTAATAGAAATGATGATATTATCAATCATATTAATAATACTTGGTATACTAATTTAGATACCTCTTCTTGGAATAAGATTTTTGATCATCTTTGGAAAAGTTCCATTGATCCCAAAATTAAATGTTTTAAATGGCTTCTTATTCTCAATAAGCTTCCTATTAGGAAATCTTTCTCTAATACTAACATTTGTAGCATTTGCAGAGTCCCAAAAATGGGAAGACATATATTTTTTGAGTGCAATTTTGCTAAAGAGGTTTGATTGATATTTGGCATCTCTATCCCTACTACCTTCAGCATTCTTGAAGTTATTACTAGTTTTATTTTTAATGCTAAGAAGGATGTTATTATGTTATGGGATATTCTCTCAGCTAAAATTTTGTGACAAATTTGGAAGTGCAGAAATGAAGAAAGATTTCAAAATATTTCTAGATTTCTTACTAAGTCTTTTTGAAGTCTCACATATTTCAAAATTTACTCGCAAATCCAGATCACTATGAAAGTCAACAAGGCGAAGTTTAAAAGATTACTTAAAGATGACTATTCCACTTTCTTTGCTAACGAAGTAAAGCTTGGATATCTTTGGAAGCTGCACTTGGACAACATGCACACTTGCAGCCGAACTATCAACTGCATCAGCATGGAGACTAAAAGAAACCCCCAGAATGCTACTAGAGATATGCTCTACAGGCGTCAGCAAATCCAAGATCATAAGAACTTGGTTTGGATGGAAGGAACTAAAGGCTGGAGTGTGTGGGTGGATACCTTTGATGAAGTGTTACATTAGTTGTCTTTCCCTCTTCAGCTCTGGTTATATGTAACTCTTGGTTATTTTGCTGTGTGAGGCTTGTCCTCTAAATTTTGGTAGCACTTTGTTGCTCGATGCTTATTTTGGTGAACTCCTTATATATAATACAAAAAAATTAATAATGAAAAAATTTAAAATATAGTGAAATAAAATAAATAAACAAATAATTTAATAATCACATTTTCTATCTTTTAGGCTTCTCCAATAAGGCTGAATCTACATTTCATCACAGAGTGTGATGCAAAACGTTGACACTAAAAATTATATACACAATCAAATCCAAAAAGATAATTTTGTAAAAAATGGATTGTGGAAACCTAATTTGTTTAAATATCACAAATATTTATTCATTATAGAATTAAAAAAGTTTGTAATTGAAACATATGGATTTTGCACAAATTGAAAACAATCAAATTTATTTCTCATAATTGAACTAAAATTTTAAAATATTTCAATAATTGCATATCTGTGAAAATAGGTGAAGAAAATAGAATATGGAGGAAGTTCCAAAAAAGGACCTATAACACAAATTATTTTTAGTCAATAAGATTTCAAATTAATAAAAAAATTATAACATAAAATTAAAAATAGAAATTTGAACTTTACAAAACCCAACAAAAAAGAAGCAAATGAAATAGTTATCATTTTTTTATAATTATTAATTTAAAGGCAAAACACATTAGTAAATTGTGGGTCTCTTATCTATAAGATCTTGTGTCAAAACTAAATTAATTTAAAGAACCTATAGCATAAGGTAAATTGTGTAACTTGAGCTTAATACATACTAATAAATAATTATTTTAAAATAATAATAACTAATCCATATGCTTCATCCCATTACCTATTAAAAAAAATTTGACAAGAAAATTATTAAATTTTATTAAAATTATTAAAATTTATTTAAAAATGCTTAAAACTTTAATAAAATTCTAAACATTATAAATCTCCTTAAGGGGAGCCCTTTTCTATTATAAAAAGAGTCTATAGACCAATAATTTGTTACTTGTCACCCTAGTTCACTCCACTAAGATTTGGTCGAAAAATATTTAGTTGAAAGTAAAATGGAGACCTATGTATCCATACTTAATGAAGCATTTATCAAGTTGATCTTAACTTTATTCTACAAGCTTATGTAAAGATTTCTTGTCTTAAAACACTTTAATGTACATCACCATGCAAATTAATTTATAATTGATGGATAATTTTAAAGTAGTTCAATACTATGAGGTGTTTTTGGTTGGCGATTTTGATTTTTAGTCATGAATATTTACATATTAAACCATATTCAATGTTTTCTAGATTAGAATGAACTAATAACTTATAAAATGAATTAAGAGAAACTTTATTATTTAGAAACAAAAACCCACATTTTATTATGATATTAAAAATATATAAATTTAAAAAGTTTCATCTTAATATCAAAATTAAAACTTCAAATATTTTTACTCTTTTTGACAAATAAACAATCTGAGCCTTGATACATCAATTAGAAGGAAATACATCATCAATTAAAATGGAAGATTCCTCTATCCATATTAGAATTATTTGAACCATTCATGTCCATTTCATTTGACCTTCTTTCATCATTTCATTTTATTTGAATCTTTTCCCTATTTTAAAACTAACAACAACTCATAAGTTTTATTAAAAAGTTTGTGTTAAAAAAATTACATTTTGAATAAGTAGAGAAGATAGTTATATGATCATTATTGAAGAAGACTTCACAACATATGAGTAGAAAAAGGAAAACAAGCGAAAGAAACATTATGATTTCTATTGCCAAGGAATGAAGATTGTAGATCACTTTATTCACATAGAAGAAAAATTAAAATGTATTTCATAGGGAAAATATAAAGTTAATCTTCTATTATGAAATGGGCAGATGGAGGCTTCTCGTCCACATATCTCTCTATCAATTCTAAATTTTTTGGTTGCAAATACATTGAAGTAGACCTCACACTCATTTTACCTTAAAGGGTTAATGATTTTTATAAATAGTGGACCATAATGTATGATAATAAACATATACATTGTTGTTGAGTAGGGGGTTAGTTAAAGATATTTGAACTCTAAAGTTGAGAACATAATCAATAAAAGGAAAGGTAACAAGAGATTATGGGGTTGGATTGTCTAAATCTTTGTTAGCCAATTAATTCACTCACCACTTTCCTTCTCTATGTGCATATGGTTAGCTAGAATTCTATCAAAATATTAGCAAATAACTTGGGCCTTTGATAAGAAAGTGACCAGTATCCAATTTGTGAGAGACTCCTTTTGAAGGGAATTCAGGATGATGGTTGAATCCCCTTCTATTTCCAATTTCTAAAGGCCCAGTTATTTACATAGATCTAGTCCATCTACCAAAGTTGCGAGCTATACACAATTATTGGTAGCTTCCCCAAATGGCTTCACTATGCTAGCAATCTCTAGTCCTAAATCATTATGTGCATACTACACCCTAAGCCAACCTTTCTTGGATTCCTCCTTGAGGCTCCATCAAAACTAATTTTATGCCACCTGCATTAAGGCATACACCATACATAGTCCTTCTTTCTATCACTAATTGGAATTGATACCACCCCTATGAAAGATGAGATCTTCCATTCTATCTAGTGGCCATGCATTTTCTCATCCCAATGAAACATTGTAGACATTTTTGGAATTATTTTTGATATTCTATTATTCATTAATTCAATAA
The DNA here is from genome assembly GCA_028749045.1 of Cupressus sempervirens. Taxonomy (NCBI): domain Eukaryota; kingdom Viridiplantae; phylum Streptophyta; class Pinopsida; order Cupressales; family Cupressaceae; genus Cupressus; species Cupressus sempervirens. Next base: position 77,862,641 of record CM053790.1, on the reverse strand, counting down.
TAGATGCCTCTATTTTGTTCATGAGTTTCTTGACATCAATTTTTTTTCTCGGAAGATTTTTCTATTCCTTTCTTTCCATAGTTCCCATATAACTATGGATGGGGAGGACACCCAAATATCCTTAAAGAAACTCACTTTTCTATGAAAGGGCCAAATGAGGGAAAGTTAATTTCCAACCTAATTGGTAATATAACCAATACAAACACTAGTACGAGTATGGGCAATTAAGGAAAAGATGGTTTTTAGTTTCCTCCTCTACTTCACAAAGGGGACATCTACCTCATCCCTAAAAATTCTATTTTCTTAAATCTATCAGTCGTAAGTTCTCTATTATGGAGAACTACCCAAGTGTAGGAGTCATCCTTCAAGAGACAAGCCTTGTCCCGACACAATTTAGTAGGTATAGTTCTGCTAGACCCTTTTAGAGAGGTATCTAACATCTTGCAAAAAGAGGGGTAAAAATTTATTAAGACAGAAAGGAATACAACAAGGAGAGCTCAACAAGGAGCTCGATCCTGAGCAACAAGATCATCAAATTATTGCACCATCTCAAAGGACAGTTGCCCCCTATCCCTAACATTCCAACCCGGATCATGACTATAAGCCCATTTGGCTAAACAATTAGCAGGTCTATTCCATTCTCGCGGAATATAATTGAACCTAATGAACTGAAAAGAGGAAGAGAAGAAAAGAATCTGCTTAACAACAGTGGCCAGCTGCCAACTAACATCCTCAAGCTCTTGTGAAGAAAGCATGTTCACCACCACCTGGGAATCAGACTCACAAATAATCTTACTCCATCCCCACAAGCAACACTGTTCCACAGCATATAAAATACCCTGAGCTTCCATGAGATTGTTAGTATAATCACCCTTATGAATTGAGAAGAAAAATTTAACATTCCCAAAACTACAACAAGCCACTCCGCCAATACCAGCCGGACCAGGATTCCCACGAGAAGAACCATCAGTGTTAATTTTCAGAACTCCACAGGGAGGAGGAGTCCAGTGCCCATCCCGGTTAACCCGACCCTTCCTCTGATGGTGAAGCTTCCTGGACATAAAAGGAAACCTATGAGCCGCAACCCCATCCTGCAGATGAAAATTGAGGCGATTACTGATAGCAAGATCAATCGGATCCATACCCCCATCAAGCTCACACTTCACAAGAATAGTTTCCTAGAGAGAATGTGATATTTTCCACCAAAGATGCAAAACACCAAGCCGAACATCTTGGAATATGTGACGATTCCTCTCCAACCAGATATGCCAAAGCATGAAAGATGGGCCAGCAATCCAAGCAGCATGGAGAGAAGAAGACTTGGAGGGAGCACTACCCAAGCGAGCCCAGAACTCAGGCAAAGAGGAAGCATGCCGACAAGAGCAACCCCAAGCACTCCACCAAAGGTGCCATATCTGAGTAGAATAGGAGCAATGGAAGAATTGAAGTCCCTTGCTAACACCCAAGGATGATAAGGATGACAATTTCTAACATATTGAATATGTTCCCAAAGTTCCTCCTTTCCCACAAGATCAACAGGTGCATACACATTAGTAACCATGATTACCTCTCCTGAGTCTAGAGCAGAAGCTACCATAGAGAGAGCTGAGCGAGAAGACATCTAGCCAAGAGGAGAAATTTTTTGAGGATCCCAAAATATAGCTAAACCACCAGCACTGCCTATTGCCCCAACACACTGGCATTGGCCACGAGACCAAATACTAGAGGCATGTTGGACCATAGACTCCACAGAGAGCTTAGTCTCTTGGATACAAAAAACATCAGGACTATGATCAACCACCAAGTTATGAATAGCCTTTTGTCTAGGGATGCTATTCAACCCCCTTACATTCCATGAGAGAATAATCATCATTGGGTAGATTTAGGAAAATGAGAATCCAAAGGTTTCACTGAACCAGACTCAATCAATATATCTCCTGTGAGTTTAATCTTCTCTTGGTCTGTTTTGTGCCCACTCCTTAGAGGGGGAGAAGAAGAAGCCTACTTAAAGGGTCGAGGCAGCAACCCCAAGGGGAGAGAAGATCCCTTGCCCTTACCTGATGGTAGCACATCCTTAACCAAGTTAGCCAAAACAACATCATCATCTTCCAACACTGCAGGAGTCACCAGAGCCGCTGTCATAGGAGCTACAGGAACCTCACAATTCTGATATACTACAACTTGAGATGCCCCACAAGCATCATTAGGAACAGATCTCTCATCTGGGCAAGCTAGATCAGAAGAGATAGGAGGAGGAATACCCTCCTCTAGAACCATACTATCCAGCACCTCAAAACGGTTAAAACCTGAATCAGATAATCTTTCTTTCAAAGGCCTCTTTTGACCACATCCCTTAGGTCGAGGACGAACAGGGGTAAATCTATCCTTATCCTGCATTGGAGCCTTACCCTTACCTGTAGCATCTTGTGGATTCATCCCCTTGGTAGTATTAACCATTTGAGATTGTCCTTTCCCTATAGTATCTGCCAAACCACCAGCATTTCCAACTGTAGACTGATCCACTCCTTTGAAACTTGAGTTACGGGGGCACTGCCGCAATAAATGACCATACTCATGACAAATCTAGAAATGGAAAGGGAGGGATTCATAATCTAACTGCTGCACCCAACAAGAATCCCCCAGAAAAATTTCTAAAGAATCTGGTAATGGGTTAATCAAATTAATTTCAACACAAATTCTAGCAAAAGAAATAACCTTTTTATCGAGGGTTTGATGTGCGATCGCAGCTGGCTTCCCCAACAAAGCAGCAATTTGTCGAAGGATGTCTTCACGCCAAAATTCCAAGGGAAGACGAGGCAAGCGAACCCAAACTGGCACTTTTGAAGGGAGATCCTCAGCAAAATTAAAACTTGAATGCCAAGGTTTGTCAAATAACCCCACATTGTTGTAGAAATAAGGGCCTCCTTCAAAAACATGATCACGATCAGACATGCAAGAGAATACAACAAAAAAATAACTATTCCCTACCAACATAATCTCCATATCGCCTTCCACCTGCCAAGAGCGGCGGATCCATGCCTCAAGAGCGGATAGGGAAATCCGGATTCCAAGAAATTTGCATATCAAAGCATGCTTGGTCCAATAATTAATGTCCTCCATTATAGTCATTGGAGGAATAACCAGAACAGGGCGATCATGGCTATGCGGAAGACAACCATTAACTTTTTTCAGCTTGGAGCTCTCCCCTGAATAAAACGATTCAGATCGCATTGCATGCATAGTTGGAGAAGAACCATTTGTTCTCACCAACGGAGAAAAAATCCCAGGCCCTGCCAAGCAAACAATAAAACCCCCAATCCAAAATTGACTGCAGAAGATCTCCTAAAACACCGACACAAATTATGTCCAGTAGCTAACAATCCAAACAGAATAGAAAAATAGTAAAGAGCAAACACCAAGAACAGGCTAGGGGAAAAACCCTAGCCCAGCTGGCAACCAACGCTTCTCAAAGACTCCATCCATCACTCAACCAAAACAGCTATTCCACCGATATCTAACATCTTATAGCCCTATTTGGTATTGAATTTTCCACTATTACATCCATCCAACATAATATGATATCTACCACTCTTGAAATTAATCTTTATGGATGACATAAAATATTTAAGTGTTTCTTTTTTAAAAGTTAGGAAGTCCATGCCCTTTGGGTTTTTCCATTGCCATCCAAGACCTTCTTGATCAAATTTTTCATAATCACTAACCCTTGAACCTCACCTAAAACTTAAGACAACCTTAGATTGTTGAAGGGATCCATAATTTTCTAGAGCCTTAAATCCTCCCCATCAATCTTTCTAGAAGAGGGCATCCGTCACATCTATAATGTTCCCACTTTAGCAGTTTTCCAGTTGTGTGACTTTTAGAATTTATTTTATTTTATTTATCCCATATTGCTTGTGTAAAGCAGTCAACCCTATGAATAAAAGGAGAGCTTGAAGCTATTGCTAGGCAACAATGGAATATGAGAAGAACATGGATGTGTAAGTTACAGATCTATTCTTGGCATTAGATGATATCTATCCTCTCTTGTGACATTCTAGATGTCATTCCCTTGGGGTTTGGCCTCTATGATTCATTGTTATCAACTCCATTAATAGGAAACTTAGAGCATTTCCAGCTATAGGCAAATTGGGTGTAATTAGTGAGTTGAAGAGTTTGTTATGGATTTGATTTTATGACGCTGGAGTAATTAGTGAGATTGCTATGTATTTAATTTTATTAGTTTGAAAACTAATATTATTTCAGCTATAGTTCAATCTTTAGTTTTCATAAATTCCTTCTTGTTCATGCTATGTGGTTTCAAATCTATGCAAACACATTAAAATCTTTATTAGTACTTGGTTTAGTTTTTGGGCATTTCTAGGGTTCCCATTATAGTGGTATTGGAGCTATAAGTCATGCCATCCTTTGGAGGTGTTATAGGGAATGTGGGAGAGCCGGATAGAGTCAAAACACTTAAAAGGGCTAAGCATTTATGTTTGAGCATGCGATAGGGGCTTTATAACTTCTGCAATACCAAAGAAAGACAAAGTAAGAGTTCAAATTTAAAGAGTGAATAGGGTAGTTGATCCATGTAGAGGGACATATAATCTAGTCATAAAGACATAGAGGAGATATTCTTTGAACAAGATAGTATTATGGGTGACCAAGATGATAGGAATACAAGATTAGCTGGAGATAGGAGTACCTATTTAGATCATGAGGATGTAATGTTGAGATAGTTACTAGGTACATTAGAGGATGGGCAACATATGCAACAAGAGAAAAATAAGTGAATGGATATGATGTTGTAGCTTATGGATAGACAGATGGGAATCAATATTAATATAGTAGATGCCAAAAATGGAAACAATAACAATGAGGGAAACAACAAAAATAGGGGCAATCATAATGGAGGCCGAGAAAACAACAATGGTCTTGAGAATTAAATTAATGGTAATAATGGACATGGCAACAATGGGAATGAGGCTAATAACTTTAGACATGTTCCACATCTAGATCAAATAGTGAGCTCGAGATGTCTTCTACCCACCTTCCCACCTAGAGATCCAGTTCAACCATTTAATGAATCACAGATTACCAAGTTATAGGATCATTTCAGGAGGGATTGGGAGGCTAGTGGATCAGAGTTTTAGGCAGATATTTCCCTCAGAGATTATACAAACTTGAGGATGAGATAGATGCCTAGATTAGGATAGAGAAATAAAAAATTTGAGCTAAGAAAGAAATTTGGGAAGCTTTCTTTACCTTATTATGATGCTTTAGGGAAGATGACCACATGAGCTTGGGTGCAAAAGGTAGATACATACTTGGAGCTGAATCTTATGCCTGAGGAGGAGGCTATAAATTATGTGGCTGTTCACTTGGATGGACTAGCACATGAGTGATGGCACCAAGGCATGATAAACTTGGGGCAAAATCAGATCACATCTTAGGAGGACTTTACTAAGAAGCTCATAGGGAGATTTGATACCATGGATCTTGAGTTATAGTTTAAGGAGTTGGAAAAACTCAAGTAGTGGGGATCAGTTGAGACATATATCAGTTAATTTTAGAGGTTAGTTGTGTTGGTCACAAATATCTCAGAGAGGATGTTAATAGTGTTGTTTATGGATGGACTCTCAGATCCCTTGCAAGGTTGGGTCAAGGGGCATGACCCAACTATGTTACAAGAGGCCACTAAAAAGGATCATGACTTAGTACCTTCTTCTTTTGGGGGAAAATTTCAGCATAGGGATACATATATGAAAAAGGACAAGGAGAATGAAAAAAAAATCTTTTCACAAGAATGCTTAGCCAGAAAGAGATAACTTGGATAATGACACCCTAAATGAGTTGAGAAAGAAGAAGCTATGTTTTCATTACAAAGAGCCTTGGAACTTATGTCATAAGTGTCTTCTCAAGGATAAGGAAAATTAAATGGTGTATTTCTTAGAAGAGGAATCACAGTCAGAGAGGGAGGATCAACACTTTGATTCAGGCAAAGATAGCACTACAAAGGACAACAACATTCCTGAGGATGAGAAGTCATTGGCACGATTAATGAGGGCTCAAAAGGAAATCACATTTAAGGTCAAGGGTACTATCTAGGGGAAAAAGGTTATCTCACTCATTGATACTGGGGCTACACATAATTTCATAGATTCATAATTGGTAGCTAAGAGAGTTTTATAGACCAAGAAGCATGTCGGGTTTAGAGTCATGGTAGCTAATGGTGACAAATTATTATGCACTTTGAAGATATCTAATCTTCATATCAAGTTTGGAGATGGCTATGAGTTGGAGGATGAGTTCTATGTAGTAGACATGGGAGACTATAATGTCATCCTCAGCATTGCATGGATGCCCTCACTAGTCATGTTCACACTCAACCTAACAAAATTGGAGATGATGTTTCAGCATGAGGGGAGAACTATTGAATTTAGAGGTCTTTTAGATGGGATTTGTAGAGTAGCCTCCCTAAGGAGAATGTAGAGACTTTTTTGGCATAATGACATAGAGTGGTCAGTAGAATGTTTCACTATACCAGTGTCATGGGAGCCACAGGTGAAGAGTTATCTATTAGAGATCTAGGAGATTCTTAATAAGCATGGTAAGGTATTGGATAAGATTCTACATGGGTTCCTCCTAACAAGGGGATATAGCATGTTTTTGAGCTTGAGGAGGGATCCAAACAATTTATAATTGGTCCCTATCATCATCCTAAGAAATACAAGGATGAGATAGAGAAGGAAATTAAGGAGTTGTTGGAGATGGGGAATATTAGGTCTAGTAAGAGCCCCTTTGCTTCAACAGTAGTGTTGGTAAAGAAGAAGGATGGGACAATGTGCATGTGCATCGATTACAAGGCATTAAATAAGAAGACCATTAAGAATAGATATCCCATTCCACAAATAGATAAGTTGATTTATGAATTGCATGGTGCATGCTTTTTTATGAATATTGATTTATGTTCAGGGTATCATTAGATGAGGATGAGGGAGGAGGACATTGAGAGGATAGGTTTTCGATGTCACTATGGCCACTTCAAGTTTATGGTTATTTCATTTAGGCTAACCAATACCCCTACTATGTTCCATAGTTGTATGAATCAGGTATTTAGGGCATGCCTTAGGAGATTTGTCCTAATTTTCTTTGATGAAATTTTACTTTTAAGTAAGACTTGGGAGGAGCATTTATGACATGTTGACATGTTGTTGTCCATTTTGGAAAAAGAGCCACTATATGCAAAAGAATCTAAGTGTGAGTTTGGGTTGACCAAGCTACTATACCTTGGGAATATCATCAACACAAATGGAGTTTAGATAGATCCAAAAAGGATTAGAGCTATTTTTGATTGGCCTGATCCTATGTACCTTACATAGCTTAAGGGGTTCATTGATCTCTACGAGTCTTATAGGAGATTTGTTAAGGGATTTTCACATATTGATGCACCCTTGATAGACCTTATAGGAAAGGGGCCTTTGCATGGACAGGGGAAGCTCAGAGAAGTTTTGATCATTTCAAGAAGGTTATGTCAGCATGTCTAGTACTATCTCTACCAAACTTCATGAAGCCATTTGAGCTTCAGTATGATGCATCGAGAGATGGGATTTGGGTAGTCTTGATGTAGGAGAAGCATCCCATTATTTTTGAGAGTAGGAAGCTCCATGGAGTGGAGAGGAGCTATTCCATCTATGATCAAGAGATGTTGGCTATTATGCATGCATTGGCCAAGTTTCAACCCTACCTAGTTGGGGGGAAGTTTTTTATCAAGATTGATCACAATAGCATCAAATAGTTCATGAGCCAATGTGATTTCAATGATAGAAAATAGAAGTGGATTACGAAGTTGGAGGCCTAGGACTTTGACATTGAGTCTATCAAAGGTAAGAAGAATGTGGTGATAGATGATTTATCCAAGAGACCTCATATCTATGCTCTAGTTGAGATTATAGGAGATTGGAGAAATAAGATTACAGTAAAGTATGTGTGGGACACTTGGTCTTCTGGAGTGATTACATGCTCCATACAAGATGATCATTATGTGGTGATGGAAAAATTGATCAAGTTCTAGGGTAGGGTATATTTGATTCCTTCATCACAATTTAGGGAGGTAATACTGAAGGAATTTCACAATGTACCTACAGCTGGACATCTAGGGGTCTTTAAGACCTACAAGAAAATCTATGAGCAGTTCACATGGAAAGGGCTCAAGGATGATGTTCAAAAGCATGTCAGGGAGTGTGCAGTTTGTCAGAAAAATAAGGGAGAGCACACATATCCTCTAGGGTTGTTAAAACATTTACCCATTTTCGATAGGAAATGGGAAAGTATTTCTATGGACTTCATCACTAGGTTACCATGGGTATAGGGGAGAGATTTCATTTATGTGATAGTTGATTGGCTGAAAAAGTTTTCTTACTTCTTTTCTATTCCATCCACCTACACAATAGCATAGGTGGCCGATCTTTTCTTAGAGAGATATTCAGGTTACATGAGCTACCTAGTTTCGTTGTTAGTAATTGGGATAGTAAATTTATGAGTGCTTTTTGGAAGGAATTATTTGGGTTGTGTGGTATAGATATTATACTTGGCACTAGTTATCATCTACAGCTAGATGAGTAGAAATAGGTTGGGAATAAATGGGTGGAAGGATATCTGAGGAGCTATGTGACTACACAAAAGAGGGCTTGGGTCAAATGGCTATATATGGGAGAGTATTGTTATAACATCACTTATCATATGTCCATCAAGATGATTCCATTCATGGCACTATATAGTTATGAAGCATTTAGTTTTATGGATCTAGTTTTGGGGGATAGTAGTGTGCCTAAAGAAAAAAACTTATTACAGGATAGTCAAGATATTTTGAGGGTGCTTAAGGAGAATATACAATAAGCCCAAAATTAGTAGAAATTGTATGTTGACCAGCACTGGATAGAGTGAAACTTTGATGTTGGGGATATGGTTTACTTGAGGCTACAACCATACAAACAATTATCAATCAAGAAGAGTAGAGCAGAGAAGTTGAAGCCTAGGTTTTATGGTCCCTATAGAGTGATTGGCAAGGTGGGCAAGGTTGCCTATGAGATTGAGCTTCTAAAGGGAAATGGGCTACGTAATTTTTTTCATGTGTCGAGGCTTAAGAAATCCATCGGTCAGTGATTTGTGTTTTTTGTAGAATTGCCACCATTAGATGAGGAGGGGAAGCTTGTATTGATTACTATGGCTATTCTAGATACCAAGGGAAGGACTCTATGAAATACGGTGATCAAAGAATATTTAGTCAAATGGAGAAACCTTCCAGAGGAAGATTCTATTAGGAGAGTGAAGAGGTTCTACAACAAATAGGACTAACATTGCTTGAGGACAAGCAATTTCAAGGAGGGTGGACTGTAATGTTCCCACTTTAGCAATTGTCTAGAAGTGTGACCATTAGCCTTTTCTTTTCTTTCATTTTATTTTATTTATCCCATATTGCTTGTGTAAAGTGGTTGACCCCATGAAGTAGGAATAAAAGGAGAGCTTGTAGCGATTGCTAGGCAATAGTATAATATGAGAAGAAGATGGATGTGTGAGTTATAGATCTATTCTTGGCATTAGAGGATGTTTATCCTCTCTTGTGACATTCTAAATGTCATTCTCTTGTGACATTCTAAATGTCATTCTCTTGGGGTTTGGAGATTGGAATTCATTGCTATCAACTTCATTAGAAAATAGCTGGACACATTTCCCACTATAGGAAAATTAGGTGTAATTAGTGTGTTGAAGAGTTCTTTATTCATTTGATTTTATGATGCTGGAGTAATTAGTGAGTTTGCTATGTCTTTCATTTTATTAGTCTAAAAACTAATATTATTTCAGCAGTAGTTCAATCTTCAATTTGCATAAATTCCTTGTTCATGTTATGTGGTTTCAAATCTATGGAAAGACATTAAAATCTTTATTAGTAGTTTGTTTAGTTTTTTTAGTTTTTGGGCATTTCCAGGGTGCCCATTATAACATCTTCAAAATTCCAAGTCAAATTGAGTAAAATAATGGATCTAAAGTCCATTAGAAAGTTCAAATTCTAGATCTATTTGGGGTTAGCTTCTCTGAAAAGGTTAGTAGGATTAGCATTAGCCAAAGTATAATATTAGCCCATTTTAGGTAGATATTCTTAAACAACCTCCAAACTAGTTTTGTGCCAAAGGTTTTCCCTTGGAGTTTAATGTCTTTAATACTTTCCTCTTTTCTTTTTTTTCTTTTGTCATGCATACATTATCCCAAGATATTAGAGAAAACTTATTTCTATCATCTAAAACCTTTTGGAAAAGGGTTCTAAGGATTTTTTTTTGTTGACATCTCTCTTCTTAGTAGGAAGTTTAATTCAAGATAACTGATAGATGGCTATTGGTGATAAGACTAATTACAACATGGTGGTTCTGCATGTAGCAAATAGCCAAATTCATTTCTAGGATGATATTCTTAGTTTATGTTTTTCAACTATCGAGTCCCACAACTTAGAAGAGAGAATACCTAAGTTTAAAGGTGGACCTAAATAATTGTAAGGTAATTTTCCCTTTTCAAAGTAAAAAATTTGACATATATAGTTTTCTAAATTTGGAGGAGTTTTGAAAAATATCTTCAATATGTCCTTTTTGATTTCATATCTAGAGGCTATAATATATTTCCTTAGGTATAAGATAAAGGCCACAACTTCTTCTTAGGTAATCTACCCATACAATAGGGTGTCTTCTAAAAATTGTTGATGGGTAGAAGGTTGTATGTCACTAATTATAGAGATTCCTTTGACTCTACCTAATTTATCCTAGTCTAAGTAAGGGATCTACCTAAAACTTCTTCCATAAGGATAAAGAGAAAAGATGAGATAGTCTCCTCCTATCTATGGCCCCTTGATATATTGAAGAAACTGACTAAGGAACAATTCACTAGATTAGATAGTTTAGGAGGTTATATACATTCAAATATTATATCAATTCATTATTTGGAGAAAGCAAAGGCCTCCAAGAACTTGCATAAGAATCTCCAATCTACTCTATGATAAGACTTTTTTACATTTAGTTTAATAATAATACCTAGTTCCTTATTCATTTGGAAAAAATGAATAGCTTCGTGAGCTATAATTACTCCATCATAGATAGAGTGGCTAGGGCAAAAACCTATTCGATCCTTGCTAATGAGGTTAGAAAGAATCTTTTGGGTTCTGTTAGCCAAGGTCTTAGTAAAGATTTTATATAAAGTATTATATTATGATATAGGTCTAAAATCATTGAGGGATCCTCCTATATCCTTTTGTAACTTCTCTATGAAGCTTACCTAATTTTCTGTAATGCCCTTCTCGAAAACCCAAAAGAAAAAACCCTAATATGTTACAAAGATTAATAAACTATTTTTTTTAAATGTTTAAATAACATGAAACTAACAATAATGCATAAACAATATATACATACACATCAAGAACACATAATCAATTACAAATATAGTTGCAATTCCTCAAGGGTTCCTTCATGTTGAGTCACATTCAAGAAAGTTTAATTAATAAGTTTAAGTCTCAACTGCAATGTCCATAATCATAAAATGAATAAACACATAGTCATTTAAGAAAATGCATGAGTACAACTAATAATATGAAAGCACATATGATGAACAACATCCACTCCACATGTCTCAGGGTATGTGAAAATAGTTACAAGTACATAAATATACAATACAATATCCAATAGGATCTCAAAACACATGATACATAGATACATCAAATGAATAGAAGTCGTCAAGATAAGAGGAAGAGTGATAATGGTACCACTATATCAAAGAGCATTAAACATCTATCAATCTAAGGGGGACCCAAATGGTAAGAATACACTACCTCCCAACCACGTGGTCACCTAATCAGGCTTCCACTCCACCGTGCAAGAGAGATAATGTATAATCCACACATAGATAATCAAATCATAAAATAATCCTAGCCAAGGAATTTTGATAGCCAAAACTACCTCAAGAGTAACACAAACTACTCAAGAAGAAGGGATAATCAAAATCAAAAGGATAGTCATTCCAATACTAACATTGTGATATCCCCATTTTGATATATAATTTAATGATAAATAAGTAATATAAATAGTTTACAATATTAATATAATCGATAATGTATATAACATATTATAATTATACTATATCATAATATTATTATTATAAATATTATTATATAACTATACATATATATTATTATATATCTATATAATTAGATATTTAAATACTATATTATAGATCATTAATATATATCAACTATTTTAAGTAATATAGTATATGACAATTACATCCTCGTTATATATTAATAATATTGTTATAAAAAATTAAAATGATTCATATAATTAATATTATATATAATCATTTATAATTAATATATTATATAAATTTATAATTACCTTATTAATAGAATTAATATTTGTGGAAGGACACGACTCTCTATATATATATATCAACGCATTGAAAAGGACAAAAAAAAAAAAAAATGGATGCACTGTACAGTTTTAAAACCTAATGTCCTAAAATGTGACATTACAATTGGTATCAGAGCCAAATATACTACCATCATATGAAGAAAATTACAAATTATGTTAAAAGTGGTTATATTGAGTTGGAATTTATATATTTAATGTGGAAAAATCGATGAGCAAATTTAGTGATGGAATAAATATTCACACATAATAGTTGTACTGCAGCCTTATGGAAGTCATTTGATATATTTTAATTATTTATAATGGGTGATAAAGTTAGCTGATAGAATATAATGAAGATTATTAACCAAAAGACATTTAATTCATTTCCAAAAGAAATATAAGACTATAGTATCAACCAACAATACTTAGCATGAGGCATCCTGGCTGGTCAAATTTTACCTACGTCAATATATATCTACAGAGTAAAAAAATTAGTGTAAGATCATATGGGGAATACAATAGAATAACGATTGTTGGTTATCTCATTCATCGATTTAGTTAGACAGACATAGATTATATTTGTGATAGGCCTTATAGATTATTGACGGTAAGAAAAAATATCCAACCAGTAAAGAAATCATTTCATGCAATCAAGAAAAATGTATATATCTTTGTAAAAATTCATGTTGACTCCTTGACTGCAGTAACTCAAAATTTAGACAATGTTGGATGAAATCGATGAGAGTTCCAATGACTAAGAGATATAGTCAATGAATATCTGAGTTATGTAAAATGACTATACTTATCATACAGAAGGAAAATTACTGCTATAGTTGAAAATTGAACAAAATAAAGATATTCAACACACAGATAAGATGGATTATTCATTAAGTATCTTTTTGGAAATATTACAATTGCCATTCAATTATCTAGAGAGTAATTCATTATTTCCCAAGTCGGTAATAAAAAATTTTGAAGACAAAAAGAATGTAATGCACAAATCATAATCAAATGATATGGATAGATATATCAAAGAAAACTCAAAAATTTGCACCAAATAGATTTGAACATTCAGCCAAAAAAATAATTGAATGATTAATATTACTACTACCACATATTACCACAAATCATGTGCCCTCCACTAGTTCGTGTGTTATGCATGACATTGGAGAGAACATCATCATAGACGATAGTGCATCAAAATGGGAGAATAAAATTTAGTCATAAACTTCATCCATAATTCTATGATAGTGCATATTACTTAATCCAAAATAAGCTCCTGCAAATTAAATAATACACAAATCTTAGATATTGAATAAGAAAAGGTATAGAAATTGAAGGGATCAGAGACTGAATAACCATAAAGAATATAAATTGAAAAGTATGTGATGGATATAAGCATCAAAAAGTAGCATAGAGTAAAGAATGAAAGAAGTAGCAGGTGGCATTGTAAAATAGCACGATTGGAGAATGAAGTACCAAATGGGGATTATGATTGGGCTTCTATGAAGTAGACAGCAAATTGAAAGTAGTGACACACAATGGGAAACAAAATAAGGTAATGATCAAGGCCATGCATCCTCCGCGTGTCATGCATAATAGAACGATCAATTGAGGCAAGCACGGTCAAGGAATTAATCATTATACACATTAATTAAGGAAACAATATATGACATCCATAAGTGGAAAATGCATATTGTGAAGATTAAGGTAAGGGGCTGTAAGGAAACTTGGCAACAAAGAATATAATCGTTTGCACATAACCCATAATAGATCTGAAATAAACATGGAATTAAAATCCACATGCAAGAGAATAGACAACATACCCACAAAATTGTGACACAAGATATACCCTGGGAAACCATCATTGAGGGAAAAACCCAGCCTCCAAAAGCATACATCACCATGTATTATTCAGCAAAAAAAAATACCATTGCCATACAACCATGGAAGCCTTCATGGCCATAGCCATAACTGAGAAAAGTATGTGAACAAGTATGAATCCACACATCCCATGCCATGCTTTCAACCTTCACAAATGCTCCCTTGGCTAACCTGTCAAGCCTTGTCCCGCTCGACTCTTGCCTTTTGTCTTCTCCTTGTCACTCTCTCTACAACAACTACCCTTGTGGCTGCTTATATAGTAGCAAGTCCCACAAAACCACTAAGTGGTATTACATAAACCATGTGCTAAAACCATGTGCTACCTAACCCATTGACCCCACATTTAATATTAGGCATTTAATTCTTTTCCCCAATATTAAATAATTACATAAAATATTTTCACAATGTTACAATACAACTCATCAAGAATATTCCATGGGAATCTTTACATGTTGCACGTTCATCTAGGTGCAACATTACATAATAAAAATAAAATAATAAAATAATAATATTATGGAATGTGTGCAACACCCATTATCTCAACAGGTGAACCCATAAGGCAATAAAGAAATCAATTAATAAAAAAGAAAAATTTAGTGATAGGAATTGCATGAGATAGAAGAAGGTAACCAATAATCTCCCAGATAACAAATTATGAGTTGCCACCCTATAATGGTGTTAATACAATTTCATTATATGAAAATATTGAGATAAGAGGGAGTTGGTCAATATAGGGATTAGAATTATCTATAAGGAGTTGACTACATTGAGCTGGGAAGAATGAAGAATGGATAATGAAAAAATATGAAGAAATATAAAGGAAAATAAAAGGGATCAATGGGAAATCAATTCAGTGAATTATGAAAAAAAAGATGATGTATATTTTCATTGGACAAAGATAAGTAACTTACAATGCTACCACAATATGTAGCCATATGAATGGTGTACAAACATATTTTATGATTGATGGTAGTTTGGAAAAGGTATGTTGAAGGAAAATATATAAGGTATGTCTTATTCTCATCTTTTATTTCATTTACATCTAAAAATAGATATTATGAATTTGAAATATATTTAAGAATAATTTATATAGAGTGGATGTATGATATCTAAATGAGATTAGGTAGATTTTTTTAAATAAAATTTTAATATTTTTTCTTAGAGGAAAATAATTAATCACAAGTATTATCATAATTTATAATATTATTATATGCAATTTTCAATTTTTATATTCAAATACATAAATAAATTTAGTATTGAGTGTCAAATTAACTCTCACATTTGATATAAATTTCTAGTATTCTTTTTAAGTATAATTGTTAAATAAGATTATCTCAAAGGTTATTTGATATGAAGCATATTTATGTTAGTGATAATTTTTTTGATATTAGTGTCTAGTGGATAGTGAGTGTGAATGGGGGGAGGATTAAATCAGTCATGTTGGGGCATTAGAATCCCAATATGGATTAATATCTGAGGGAGCCCCAAGTAGATTGTGTCCAACCTCAAGAACTAGTAAATCTATCATCCACATCAAAATTAAACATTTTCCTAGTGGGTAGAGAGTGTGCACAGGGGGTGGAGTAAATCAGTCATGTTTGGGCAAGAGAATACCAATATGTATAAAAATCAGAGGCAGCCCCAAGCTAAGCATGTTTAAACTCGAGCAACAGTAAATTTACCATCCACTATGGAATTATACACCCTATTATAGTTTCTCCTCCCATACTCAGCAAATGATGAGTAAATAAATTAATTAACTTTGATTTGACAAGTCACTGTAAGATCAAATATAGGTGTATTCTCTAAATAGAGACTCTAAAACTTTTCAAGGGATTGATATAAGGAAATCCTAAAAGCAAAAATTTATAAAGTAATGTGTACTAATGGTTCTTTTTTCTTTTTTTAGTTGCAGGTTCACAATCAAGGAATTGCATAATGTGTGTATTATGTGTTTGCATCATGGATGCTATGTGTCTTCATTTGTTTGCATCATTTTTGCTTCATGTCTTCATCTATCTACATCATGTTTTCATTCATTTAGATGTATATCTCATAAATCTTCTAGGCCTTTTGTATGCAAATTTATATTATATCTATGAAAGAGCTTGTGTATGAATGATTTTTCTTGAGGACAACCAAAATTTGAGAGAGGACTGTGATATCCCCATTTTGACATATAATTCAATAATAAATAAGTATAATACATAGCTTATAATATTAAAATAATCAATAATGTATATAAATATCATATAATTATACTATATCATAATAATATTATTATAAATATTATTATATAACTATACATATATATTACTATTTATCTATATAATTAGTTAATTAAATACTATACTATAGATAATTAATATATATCAACTATTTTAAGTACTATTAATATTATATATAATTAATATAATATATATTTTAAATTACCTTATTAATATAATTAATATTTATGAAAGCACATGACTCTATGAATACACTCATATACATAAATACATGCATACATACATACATATATATATCAATGCATTGAAAAGGGAAAAAAATAGAAAATGGATGCACATTACAGTTTTAAAATCTAATGTCCTAAAATGGGACATTACAAACATCTCATACCAATTCAACATACAAATACCAAGACCAAAAATATACAACCACCTCGAAATCAATGTCAAGTGTCACAAGCACAATGACCAATAGATAACAGCTGTCACCAATAAAAGTAAACTACCAATCACTAATTCCAACAATAAAAACACCAAAAATGAATAATTGATCATTCATTAATAAAAGTCAGATGTCAACAATAAATGCATCATTAAAAATAATATCCAACAAGTACACCACTAGAAGAAAATATTTAAAAACCATGAAGGAGACTCAGGATGCAAACTATGGAGTGTCATCACATAAGCCAACTCTAAGGTTACCCTAGTAATCTCTCAAGACCTTGGCCACCTAGTGACTCTATGCAAAACCAGAATACCCTCTCATGGCAATGAAGAAACTAGTCATACCTCTCAAGGTATCATCTCCATCTCATGCTTAGTCTATACAAGCACTCAAGGAATAGATGGGGAAAAATCTCTAACTTATCTTGTTAATGTATCTCAAGGAAAGTGCTAGGCAACATATTTTAATTATCGTGTTATCACTTGTTACACAACTTACAATGAGTTACCTTGGCAGCCACTTTGAGCCTCAACCCCCATTGCAAGCCGCTCTCATAGACATGCACCTAGCCTACCTTCCCAAAAATCACAAACCATGATAGTGTCCCATACCACAAGAGTAATATTGATTAAAATTTGGTTCCTTAATAGGCAACCCAAAAAATAACATTGGTTCTCAAAACCCAAGCTCTCATAAATACTCAATAGCATAAAGCTCATAAAAAATAAATCTCAATTCAATTCATAAAGTTTATCATGACATCCAGTCAAATAATCATAAAAAAAATCTCAAAAATGTGTCTAGTGCACATCTTAACTTGGCCAACTAAACAATCTACAAAGAAAAACTATCAAGAAACTAAACGTCACAAGACTATAAATAGAATATTAGAAAACGCATAGGTTTCGACGACATGATTTAATTCCACTAGTTTCTCTTGTTTAGTTTGGGTCATAAGGATGTGTTTAGAAATAAAATAAGAATATGCGTGTTAATATAAATTGTTATGCTAATATACTTATTTAAAACAATAAGTATTTAAATATCCAATCTCTTTGTGCAAATAAAATACCATGTAATATTTTCATTTTATTAATTTAAATAATTTTAAATCATAATTGATTTAATTAGTAACATAAATGTATTTTATTAGATTAAATACAAATATCAATTTCATTTTTAAAATGTTAATATAACTTCTATTTAAGTCCAATATTAATATTACTTTTCCTTTAATTCATAATGCAACTAGAGATAATTATAAATATTTAATTTTTAACTTCCCTCTTGCATTAATAACTATAAAATTATTTATATGCAACTAAGAGTTTAATTAGACTTAAATAATCACTAATACTAACATTCACTTTATAACTAAATGGATAGTATTTATTTAATTTTAGAAATTAATAAATTACTATTATTATGATTATTTTTAATAAATAAATTAAAAATTAAATTATATAAAATGAAAATAGACATGCAATTAGTATTTTTGCATGTCTTTGATGTCTCAAATCATGCAACCATACTATACTTAGTTTTCTATTTTTAGCTTATTTGTTTTCACATGCGTGTAACCATACTATACTTAGTTTCTTTTTTTAGTATATTTGTTTTCACATGCATGTATACATTTAGTTACAACATGCTTTCCTTTCAATTAATCTTTTGATTTCTAAATAAATATTATAATTAAATTATTTTAGGTGTATGAAGAATATTCATCTATATTTAGAAAATTGATGATAATGACATAGTTCTAATGACAAATTTAAAGTTGAAACCTTGACTGATCAATTTATTATTTTCTTCCAAATTTCTATAATCCAATTTTTTTCCCCTATATTAGAAAGGGTTTCAAAAGAATATAGTCATAATAAATTTCTACAATTTTGTCACAATCAATTTTTCATGATTAATGAATTTTCCTTTTCAAAATCTACAACATAATTCTTTATCTTAAAAAACAATACAGTAAAATAATAATATTACATCAGCACACAAGAAGACATGAAGTAGACATATCTTTCAATAAAATTCTATAATGAGTATTCAAGCTCTACTTCAAAGCAATAGCTAAAATCTAGGCCAATCAGTGAACCCATGCAAATTTGGACCCCCAGAAACTTTCAACAATTTTTAAAATCCAATTCTAAAATTTTCTCCCCAAAACCTATGTGTGTAGAAATGAGTCGGAATCCCTTAATAAAGAGTTGAACTCTACTTAGGGTTTCCAATTTTCAAACTTGCAAAGACCTCTTCTTAAAACAAACTTTTATTATTTTATTCTTTCATGCACACTCAAAGAACTTTTTAAATTAAAATATTAAAGTTTATATTTTATCTTCTTCTAGTTTCCCTATTTATGATGCCAAAGTAGGGTTTAGGTTTTTATTGCTACTAGAAAAGTGGCGATGGAAAATCAAGGGGTCGGCATTAGTGGACAGCTAGATGTCCTCGCGTGCAACCATCATAGCTGGTATTTCCTCACTTAAAGTCCCCTTTAATTCTAACATCCTTGCAGGCACTTCACTTAGTTCCTCATATCAGTCTGCACCTCTATCTTTTGCTAACATATCTGCCAACATTAATGGCAATCCCCACTCAGCCGCTAACAACACATTCAAAACAAGAACATTCTTGGAGGCTATTTCCAATTTAGCAGGAGGTATCAATGATCAACCAAGGTTTTTCGTTGTTGGCCCTGAGAACAATGAGGTCACCCAGGATGGTAAGAACCCTATGGCTTCCTTAGCTCCTTTTTCTTTGACTCGTAATTTAGAAATGATTGTCGAAATAGTTGAGGAGAAAAAAAGGCTTAAGGACGCTACTATTCTTTTTGCTATGGTTGAAATTGAAAAGTTCCCTCCATGCAATGGTTCCATAATTTTTGGAATGTTAAATTAGGGTTTCATATTTTGTTTTGCAGACAAATTCAAAAAGGATTATTTATTATTTTTTTGCTAACCATGAGGCCCAACAAGAAGTTTTGAAAAAACAATACTGGATTGTTGGGTTAACATCCTTCCACGCATTGGCTTGGACCCCTGAAACCATCCATGAGGAAGTTTTGGCCCTTTTGGCTCCCAGATGGATCCTATGAAAAATATCCCTCCCTTTCTTTGGCTTTTTTAACCATAGCTATTGGAAAATTTGGGCAAAACTATTAGGATGGATGAAACAGTTAGACTAGTTCCTCACATGGATGCTAGGGTTCTTATATTGCTTCTCCCTGGCAAAGAAATTCCTACTAAGATTAATATTAATGTGCTTAATGAAAATTTTATTTTCCTTATTGAAGTCAATTCTTGCTTTCTATGGAGGAAGGAGGATCATCATAGAAGAGATTGCCCCATCATAAATAAACCTTCTGCTAAACCTGCTAGTACCCCTAATCCTCATCCCAATCCCCCATTACTGGTTAACCCCCCTATTGTTTTGACATCTGATGGTCAACTTGCTAAGATAGCCCCAATTTCCTCTAGTACTACCCATTCCACTCCCAATTTGATTATATCTCCTCCTCTCGAGACTATGTCGGGGCCTAACATAGATGAAGGATTTATGTTGGTTAGAAATAGGAAAAAGAGGAAAGGGATTACCTTGGGTAACCTTGAACCCAAGAATTTTAATGTTACACCCAATACTTCTCTCAACATGAATCCTGCTTCGAGTTTTAATATGATTGAATATCTTACTCTTATTAATGAAACTATCAATCCTGCTTTGCATCCTCCAAAGTTATCACCAAAAGTGTTTAAGGAAATTAATGATTATTATATTTTTTAAGTTATCCCTGCTATTGAGTCACCTCAAAATGAGTTTAATAGGGACATGGAACTGTCTGACTTTGATGAAACTCCTAGGTTAGATGCCATCTCCACAAAGAGGTGTGGAAGGCCACCAGTGTTCAAAAATAAAGGTGCTGGTAAAAAATCTGGGGATATTCCCAATTGTCCCATAATGTCTATTGAAAATGCATGCCAAACCCCTTTCAATGTGTCCCAATCAATTTATTATCTTGGAATGTTAGGGGGCTTGAGTCTCCAGATAGAAAATATGTTGTTAAGCATATTTTAAACTCTTTTAATTATGTTGATTTATTTATGATGTAAGAAATTAAAGTTACTGGTTTCATGCTTGATACCAACCTTAATTTTATCTAGAAAGATGCTATTAAGTTTTATTCTAATCACATTAGGGGTAAAGGTGGAATTGTTGTCCTTGTCAATCCCAAGTGGGGGATGCTCATCTCTCATAATGGCATTTCTCCTTGTCAAAGGGTTGTCTAGTTTATTGTGAATATTAATAATAAACCTATTGGTTTTCGCTCTATTTATGCTCCTAATGATACTAAAGCTAGAATTTCCCTTTGGAACTAGTTATCCACTCTCCCTAATATTATTTGGTTTTCTAGAGGAGACTTCACCATGGTCGAGTCCCAAAATGATAAAATTGGTGGCAATCATTTCAGATGGAAGGAATATGAAAATCCGATTTGGTCTAAATTTATTAACTCAAAAAACTTGTTTGATCCTCTTCTTAACAATAAAGATTCTCATCTTGGAGTATGGCACACATGGTGCAATTTCCAGCAAGGTCAATCCAGGATCTATTCTAGATTAGATTGGTTTTATGGTAATAAGGACTTCTTTTATTTTCTTCCTAATAGTAAAGGTTATCATCATGATGTTGTAGTCTTTTGGTTTTCCTCCTTATTTCTATAATGTAGTTCAAACTCTGCTCAAAACATGCATGTGCTCAAATTGAGATTAATGGATCTCTTTCTAACCCTTTCCCTCTTGGTTGGTCCATCAGGAAAGATTTCCCATTGGCTCCTACTCTCTTTGTTATTATTGCTGAAGCCTTATACTATATTCTTGGAGATAACACCCTTTCTCTAGAAGTTAGAGCTCTATATCTTCCTATTAATTATGAGCTTATAAATAGCCACTTTTCTGATGACACGACTCTTTTTCTTGAAGTCACTGATAATAATTTTAAGAATCTACAAGTTAAGTTGGATTTGTTTGTACTATTTCAGGTGCTAGGATCTCCCAGGCTAAATCTATTTGCTTAGGTTGGGATGATCAACCTCCTGGATGGTTCCTTTAGCACAAATTTCAATGTGGAGGCCCCAAAAAAGTTATCAAGTATCTTGGTATTCCCTATTCTATTGATCCTTCTCTTAAGGACATGTGGGCTTGGGTGAAGGTGAAGATTGAGAATAAACTTAATAAATGGTATAATAGATTCTTATCTCTTGCTAGGAGAATTCAAGTTTGTTAAAAACTTTTGTCTTCTTATAGTATTTATTACTCTTCTGCTTGGATGTTTAGTAGTTACCAAATTTGTGAAATTCAAAAGCTTATCAAGCATTTTCTCTAGTCTAATGGCAAAGGAAAAAGAAAATCTCATTCTATTAAATCGGATTGGTGTCATACTGATAATATCTTGGGTGGGCTGGGGTTAAAAGATCTCAAGTTACAAGGTATACTTTTTTTGCCAAGTGGATATTTTAGTCTTTGGAAGGTGAAAGCCCTTGGAAAGTGCTTGTTAGACACAACATTGAGAGAGGTTTTCCCAAGGAGGCTAGATCTTGGAAGAATATCCCTTTCTATGACCTTATTGTTGGTAAATTTCCAATTATTGTCCAAGGTTCTACCATCTTCAAATCTATTTGGTGTGCCTGGGACAATGTCCAAAGATTTATCACCAATAAGGATTTTTATAATGATAATCAACTTCATGGTGAGAGATCCATTTGGTTGAATTTGAGTATGAATAATAAACCCTTAGCCCTCTACCAGGGATGTTCTGCCAAGTCTTGGGCTAAATCTGGTATTGCTCAATTTGCTGATATCTTTGAGCATGATATTCATATTCGATGGGATAATCTTAAGAGTAAGTTTAAGTTACCTTAGTCTCAAAAGAAGACTCATAATTTAATTGTGCAAGCTTCTAAAGACCTTCCTTCTATTTGTCATGTGGACTCCTTTAGGCACCTTAAATGTAAATGACCAAATGGAACTATCTTAGACAAGCTTAAAGCTAAGAACATATACAAGGTCATTGATCATAATGAGGATATTATTGCTTATTTAAAAAAAAATTGATACTATTCTTTTGATAATAAAACTTGGAATAAAATGCTGGATTACATTTGGAAAAGTCCAGTTGAGCCAAAGATCCAATGTTTTAAAATGGCTTATGTTAATTGATAGATTGCCTATTATAAGAGATAGCCAACACTCTAAGTTATTTAATTTTTGTAGGTGGCCTGATACTGGTAGACATATCTTATTTGATTGCCTCTTTGCTAAAAAAATTTGGAATCATTTTTGTATATACTATCCCCTTAATGTGAATATTATTGAAATTGTTATGGGTCACATTAAAGGGCTTAGTAAGGATGCTAATTTTTTCTGGAATATGCTATCTTCTAACATTCTTTGGTAGATCTAGAAATGTAGGAATGAGGAAAAATACCAAGGTAAACCAAGGGTTCTTATTGAGTTTTATCATAAACTCACACATTTTAAAATATTATTGTAGGTTCAAACTACCATGATTATTGAAAAGGATAAATTATGAAGGTTTCTCAAGGATGGCCATGCTACATTCTTCTTCTATGAGCTTAAATATGGGTATCCATGGAGGAGGACTCTTGATAATTTGTAGATGTTTGAGCACACATGCATGAAGCTGAACCAAGCTATTAACAAGAATCATAATGCCAGACAAGAGGAAATCTTTATTCTGTCCAAGATCTAGGAGCAGAAGAATATCATTTGGATGGAAGGCCCACTCAGTTGGACTAGGTAGGTGGATACCTACTTTGATATACTGCACTAGTTATGTTGCTCTCTTTGTTGGGCTCTTGTCGTATATGATTTATCCTACATGTTGTATTATCACTTTGGTATTGGTGTGAGGCTTTGCCTCCTTTTTGACTCCCAGTGAATTGTTTAATTTTTTGATCTCTCTATAGCTAACAGAAAAAATCTCATTGTTTAAATGCAACTCTAATTTAATTATTATCAAATAAATAATTATAATAAAGAAATATTAAATTTTTAGTATTTTAATATTTTAATTCTCTTTTTCTCCAACTTCTTAAATTAAACTTTAAATTAGATATTTTAAACTGAGGTATATATTTAACTAATTAATAATTAATTAAATATCATCATATTCTAATTTCTCTTTCACCAATTGTCTAAATTTAGACTTCTAAATTAAGGCTTTTAAAATTAAAGCACATATTTAATTATTTTTTAATTAATTAAATATTATCATGCTTTAATATTTTCTTTTTAATTAAGTAATATTTAATTATATGATCAACCCAACTATTATAATTAAATCATTTACCAAATAAATCACATAGAAAAATTCACATAAAAGCAACATTACTAAAACAAACCAAAACTCAAAATCAAACAACACAGACAAAGATAAACTCATTGGTTTAAAAATGGTGGAAAGTCAGATACATGTCCTCCTTCTTAGGATAAGTAATTAGGCTATGGGTGGGATTGGACCTAAATATTATGTCTTCATTCTTACCATTGAGTTATTATGATAGGGCATGCTCATCCTGGCAATTCAAGTAGGTTGATGCCTAGTATGTACAATCCTACATAAATTACGAGCATGTATATGTGCATATATATATCTAAGCTAAATAGATAATGATAGGGAGTGGTACACCATGTAGATTGAGACTAGTAAGTGACTAGGACTCCCTCCCTTAACCACATCAAACATGACAAACAAAAAAGATAAAATAGAAACACCCACCATACACATGCAAGTATGGGGTAAGTACCATAATAATTATAAGTCAAATATTAAATGCTTAGATAAAATAATGCATCGTTACAAATATGAAGTAATCATCAAAGTATCATCTAACATTTCTATGAAATAAATCACATTTATTAGCTAAGAAGCATTAAAGTATTTTTAATGTGCTAGTAATCATAGTCATCAAACAACATGTGAAATATAATCAGCTAAGTAATTCTTTATTGATATACATGTAATCCAAGTCATGAAATATTTTCATAGTTATAAATCTAGTGCCCTTGAAACTAACACATGCATGAAATAGGAATAAACATAGTTTGGTAAATATAATGGAAAATTAAACTATGGGTGGGTACTATAGTTTCTAACCTCGTCTAGGGAATTAGTAACATCCTCTCGTATAAAGTCCTATCACTTCTTGAAGAAGACAACCAAAAATGCATCTGGGCTAGGGGAATTTTATGGATTTGTCTATTTTATAGCCTTCCCAACTCCTACAAGGAAAATCTCTTAATCAACATCTTCTTATGTTCTTGGGAAACTAATTCATGTATATGATTAAAAATTATTTTTGGGTTCTAAGGTTGGATCCTTCTAAGGGATTAAATATATTTTCAAAAAATTTAACCACTTCCACAACTATATTCTTAGTGGAATATTTAATGGTTCTATCCATTCCTTTGATAAATAAAATTTGGTTGATCATGTGTCTCTATTTTGAACTATTGTGAAAAAACTTAGTATTTTTATCACCTTCTTCTAGCCAGACTTCCCTAGATCTTTGCTTCCAAAATAATTAAGTCTTCATTTTTTTCATTAATTGCTTCTCCTCTAGATAGAAGGGTTAATCCATTGCCATTTTATATCATCATTTTTTTCATCTTTTCCTATTCCTCTTCTAATGATAATTTTTATTAAGAAGTATTTCAAAAAAAATTAGAGTTCCACTCTTTGAGTCTAGGTTTAATAATTTTTAACTTATTGACTACTTAGAAGAGTTTTCAACCTAAGAATTCAATCTCCATCCACCATTATTTGAACATTTTGATACAACTAGCATCCTTAAGCCACATTTGTTCAAATTTCTAAGGACAATGACAAGAAAGTGATTAGATCCTAATAAAGGCTTGACCTCCAAAATAAAGGAGGCAAGTAGGGATGTTAGATCCCCATGGATAAAGATTCTATCTAGATTTTATAAAACATAACTAAATCAACTTCTCCTATTATTCCATGTGAAATAATCAAACATAAATACAACCTCTAAGAAACAATTCCTATTTATCCAATCCTCAAATTCTATGGAGGCTAAAGATAGCTTCCCACAACCACAAGATCTCTCAGAGGGGCACAGAATACCATAGAATTCCCCTCCCAAAATAGATATACTCATTCCTAAAATGTCTTATTGTCTTCTCTATTTCCTTCCAGACCTTTTTTTTTTTCTTGATTTTGGATAGGTTTGTAAACATTAAAGAGTCTAAAGCTTAAGTTTGATTTGATGCATTTGATTAGTCCACTAATCCAATGCTTGTTATACTAAAAAGAGGAAATGAAGATATTTCTTAGGTCCCATAAAATTTCCAAGCCCCCAAAGGCTCTCTTAATAGGGGAGTCTAGGATCTCTCACCAATATAAGGGTTTGCTAAAGATTTTCATGTCTATTTTATATAATTTAGTTTCTTGAAGCAGGATAATATCTTCCTTTGAAGTCAATATATGGTGCCTTAGAAACACTATTTTTAAGTGGCACTAAGAATTCCATGTTAGCATATGCATGGCTTTGAGGGAAGGTCCTTCCCCTTTCCATCATAGAAAATATTAGTTAGTTTAGTTTAATTGGGAGCCTCCCCATCTTTTAATCTAAGCTCTTGCTAGTATTTGTGACGTCTCTTTTTCAAAGTCTTGGCATAATCAGGGATAACCTTACTAGGCTAAGTAGAAGCTAATCCTAAAGGTTAAAATAATTCTTCTTCAAGAAAAACTACATCTAAATGGATGTTACTTGGAGAGAGAACCTCTTATTCAAGGACTTTGTTAATGAGACTATAATTCTACTTGGTCATTTCTTCATTATCACATATTTTGTTTACAAACATTTCCATTATAGCACCAATGAATACATCAAATTCAAGAATTCAATTAAATTATTCACTTCTTGTTCTATCCTTTTAGGGGAGTTGTGGCTATGGGCCTTTGAGTTCTCCTTGAGTTCCATATATCTTGAACAATTATCACTTTTAAGAAGAAAACATAAGCTCTTATTAGTAATACTAAGGTTGGTTAAATTCATATCTTCATCACATTCCACCTCAACCTAAGATTCCAAAAGAGTTGAGTATGTAGGGCCCTGCAAAGATTTTGAGAGAGGGGCTTTCTCCTCTAAGGAAATATCAAGCCTAACTATGATTGAAAAAATTTAGGGTTAGGTTTACCTAATCTCTTCTTCCTCAAGATTATCCAAAAATGAGGATTTAATGATAGAAAATCCTCAAAAATCCTTATTAACAATGACTTGTATATCTGAGGAAGAGTGATGAATTGAACTCTTAGAAGAAAAGTGGAGGATAGTGTTAGGAGGAAGCTCCTCTATGAAGGCACCCTCTACAAATATTGGTTTAGCATTAACACATATATATCCAAGGGTTTAGAATTCAAAATATTGGTCTCCATTACAACTATAATGATTGGGCTAGAATATTTATATTTCATTTCTACAAAGCCAAAGTAATTCCCAAGAGTATTTCCTATCAATTTTAGTGTGTCCTTTATTAATGGTTACATAGGAAGATTTTGTAACATAACTCCCCTCTATGGTATAGGATTTTGATTTTTTTCGGGTCAAATGAGGTTATCCAATCCATAACCTTAAACAATTTTCAAAAATTAGGGCATCACCTATTAAAAGTATATTTTTTAATTAGGGATACAACAATCATGTATAAGAAATCATTTTCAAGGATAGCTATTTGTACCTGATTGCATAAGGTTTCTTTCCCTAAATTAATAATTCTTTCAATTTTTCATACTTGTCCCCATCCATCTAGAAAATAACCCATATTCTGTGCATTTTTATTGGATGTGTTTAATGCATAATTTATTTCTAGGTCTAGGTATAATCTCTCAACCTAGTTATTTGTTGTGCTCTTTAATGATACCCCAAGAAATTATCAATACCATGAGGGGGTTGAGATAGAGGAAACCTCTATCTAGAAGTTGAGAAAACCAACTTCTTCACCAAGAACACCTACACGCAAATAACTTGTTGCTAAAGGGAAACCAAAGAAGGAAAAAAGCATAGGCTAGAAATCTCAATGAAGTGAGAGCAAAATGTATTCCAAGATAATGAAAAATAAATTACAAGAGTTCAACCTTAAAGGTTAATGAAACCCTAAAAGGAAAATAAAACTAGGTTGTGCAATATAATTAATATAAAAATATTAATTATATGCACCTAAGAGATAGCTTAAGTAAACTAGAGTAATAGAAAATTTAATTAATTAAATCAAGATGATATAATTAATAAGAATAAATAAATAATTAATCTAAAACCCCCATTAAACAAAGCTCAGGAGGTAAGCTAACCTAGCAAAGCTATGAAAGGAGGAAAATGGGTCCCAACAATAAGGCTTGATTAAGTATCCAAAACTAGAAAATCTTTGTATATCGGAGACAAAGGAGAAAACCAAGTGGGAAAAATTTCTCTCCAAAAAGAGATATAACAAACATGCTAAAAAAATGAATGAAGGAAGGCCTCAACAAGACCCCCCAAGGATAATTTTAGCAACCCCAAGCATAGACCACAACTGAAGATATCATGGTGATGCAAAAGGTTTGGTGAAGATGTCAACAACCTGCACATTAGTAGGAATGTACTCTAAAAAGGGAACACCATC
Source organism: Cupressus sempervirens (assembly GCA_028749045.1). Classification (NCBI taxonomy): domain Eukaryota; kingdom Viridiplantae; phylum Streptophyta; class Pinopsida; order Cupressales; family Cupressaceae; genus Cupressus; species Cupressus sempervirens. The sequence continues at coordinate 77,833,927 of CM053790.1, read as the reverse complement.
CTAAATTTTTTGATGGATGAAATGCATATGAAGATTAATGTTTTTAGTGTGTTGATGCTCCACCAAGTTGTAGGAAATATGAATAGCATTCTATTTATCGCACCATAGAATAGTGGGATGATCAAGAGGGAAACCAAACCTAGTAATCAACTATCAAAGCCATAACATCTCCTGACTACCAAGAACTACTACTCTATACTTAGCCTCTATAGATGAAAGTGTGTGAGCATGCTACTTCTTACATGACTAGGTGATAGGTCCAAAGCCAAGACAAAAGACAAAGCCAGAAGTAGACTTCTGATCATCAACATCACCAACCCAATCTGAGTTAGTGTAGCCAACAATGTGAGGAGTCCCTAATCTATAATGAATGCCATACATAAGAGTTCCCTGAATGTATCTCAAAATATGCTTGGCAGCTTGCCAATGACTCTCATGAGGCCCATGTGAAAACTAAGAGACAAGACCAATTGCAAAGGAGAGATCAAGAGGAGTATGAGTTAGGTACAACAAGCTACCAACCAACTATCAATACAATGTGGGATCCACTAAAGGAAAAGTGCAAGAGGTAGACAAGGTGGCATTTAACTAAAAAGGGGTGCGACCAAGCTTGTGACCAAGCATTTCAAAGTGTCAAAGCATGTCAAGAGCATACTTCTAGTGATAAAAAAAGATCCTAGTAGAGGATTGAACTATCTATAGACCAAGAAAGTAGTGTAACAGACCAAGATAAATCATCTTAAACTATTTCATCAATGCATGCTAAACATCCTAAAGCATAAAGGATGAGTTACCCGTAAGGATAAGATCACCAACATATAGCACAAGGATCAAAACACCAAGACACTAAATGTAAACTATAGGATTGAAATGGCAGTGAAGCTTGTAGAAAGTAAAAAGGAGTCCATCTTCACATACCAAGCCTGAGGAGCCTATTTGAGACCATACAATGAGTATCGAAGTCTGCAAACAAAGGAAAAATTCTACACAAATCCCTAAGGCTACTCCATGTAAATTTTCTCAGTAAGATCACCATGCAAGAATTCACTCTTCACATCCATCTGAAAAATGGGCCATCCTTGTGAAGTTGTGAGGGATAAGACAAGGTGAATAGAGTTCATCTTGGCAATTGGTTCAAATGTCTCAGTGTAATCAATACCCTCAACCTGTGAAAAACCTTTCACAACAAGATGAGCCTTGTACTTATTAATTGAACCATCAGAAACAAACTTAGTATGATATAACCATTTGCATCACACTAACTTTCTTCCCTCAGGAAGAGTAGAAAGATTCCAAGTATGTTTCTTCATCAAAGAAGAATACTCCTCCTCCATGGCACTATCCCACTCAGAATGTCCTATCATAGCTGCAAATATTTGAGGATCAGCACAAATAGCATGACTCAGAAGACTAGAACCCACAATATGAGATTGAGTGCAACAAGAAGTAGAAGGGTCACTAGCTTGAGATCTTGTAGCATCAATGGTAACACAAGCCCATTTAGGCATCTATGGAGGATAATTTGGTAGAGGTAAATGGGTATCACCAAGATCATCATCCTCATCATCTAGAAAAGAGACTAGAAAGGATGAGGGGGTAGTGGTAAGTGAAGTAGACTCTGGAGGTAGGGTGTCTACTGCAGGAAGGAATTCATCAAACTAGACATCGCATTTAAATAGGACATCTCTAGAATTAGGAGCAAACAACTAGTAAGACATAACATCCTTGCAATAGCCAACAAAAATGAGGTGTCATCTCTTTTTCTCCATTTTCCTCCTCTGACCATCTGGTACAAATTTCCATGCTTCACCACCAAAAACTTAGAATGAAGATACATTAGGCTTGACATGAGACCAAGTCTCCTCAGGAGTCATATGTCAAACTGCCTTGTAAGGCATTTGATCCTAAGTATAGTTAGCATAATTTACTACCTCTTCCTAAAAAGACAAATCCATGGACTTGAATTGAATCATACAATTAGCCATCTCCCAAAGTGTTTCATTCTTTCTCTCTGCCACACTATTCTGTTGAGGGGTGTAGGGAACTGAAAACTAATGTTGAAGACCATGTTCAGAGCAAAAATCCCTGAAAGCTTGGTTCACATACTCCCCCCATTATCTGTGCATAATCGCTAAATAGAAAGACCAAAATGCTTCTCCACAAATGTCTTGAAGACTCATAATGAATCAAAGACATCATAGTTGTACTTCAAAAAGTACACCCATGTGCATTTGGAGAAGTCATCAATGAAAGTAAGCACATATCTGGCACTAGAAAAAGGAGTGGGAAATGATATGAGGTCATTATGAATAAACTCCAATGGTGCAAAAGCATGAGTAGCTCATCCATGTGGAAAAGGATCCCTATGTTGTTTTCCAAGAGCACAACCCTGACAAACACCATCTATGTAAGAAATCTTGGAAAGACTAAGAACAAGTGCATGTGTTCTCATTTGCTAAAGATATCTATAATTGACATGGCTTGAATACTCATGCCAAAGTCTTCTTATTGAATTTTCATGTTCTACAAGACAAGAACCTGTGTCATCAGAAGAATCAAATCCATCAAATCTATAGAGACAAGATGTAGAGTCAACACTCCTAGTAGCCACTATCAACTCAAAATCACGTAAGTCCCAACTAACCACATCATGTTGTGAGAAATCAACTATCTTACCAGAGCCAGAGTGGCAAATTTGATAAATAGACAATAGGTTCATCAAGATGTTAGGGAAAAAGAGAACATCCTAAATAGAACCCCCAACCAATGCAACAGAACTAGAAACCTAGACTGAAAGATGTGATGAGTGACCAACAATAATATGTGAAGTAGCACAAGGAGCAAGTGAGGTGACCAACTATTGAGTTTGAGTCGTATGGTGAGAGGCACCAGCATCAAGAATCTAGGTAGGCCTAAAAGTCAGAGCTTGTGCAGTAAGAGCATGACCTCTCCCAACAATAGGAGATGAAGACTTAGGAGCAAAAATGTGATGTTCTTGCATGGCTTCCTCTAAAGCCTCCAAACATTTCCAACACCTAGAAATGGGATGTCCATCCTTTCCTCAAAACCTGTAGATCTCAACTGATTTCTTCTTAGTCTTGGAGGTAAACTTAGTAGACTTTGAAGAAGATTTACCCTTGGAAGTGTTAGCTAGAGGTTTGGAATTAGTTTTTGGTGTATCTTTCTTTAGTTTAGCTTTCTATTTTGGTTTCCCCTAAGAAGATTGAGCAACCAAACAATAGAAAGACCAAAATGCTTCTCCACAAATGTCTTGAAGACTCATAATGAATCAAAGACATCAGAGTTGTACTTCAAAAAGTACACCCATGTGCATTTGGAGAAGTCATTAATGAAAGTAAGCACATATCTGGCACTAGAAAAAGGAGTGGGAAATGATATGAGGTCATTATGAATAAACTCCAATGGTGCAAAAGCATGAGTAGCTCATCCATGTGGAAAAGGATCCCTATGTTGTTTTCCAAGAGCACAACCCTGACAAACACCATCTATGTAAGAAATCTTGGAAATCCTAAGAACAAGTGCATGTGTGCTCATTTGCTAAAGATATCTATAATTGACATGGATTGAATGCTCATGCCAAAGCATTCTTATTGAATTTTCATGTTCTACAAGACAAGAACCTGTGTCATCAGAAGACTCAAATCCATCAAATCTATAGAGACAAGATGTAGAGTCAACACTCCCAGTAGCCACTATCAACTCAAAATCATGTAAGTCCCAACTAACCACATCATGTTGTGAGAAATCAACTATCTTACCAGAGCCAGAGTGGAAAATTTGATAAATAGACAATAGGTTCATCAAGATGTTAGGGAAAAAGAGAACATCCTAAATAGAACCCCCAACCAATGCAACAGAACTAGAAACCTAGACTGAAAGATGTGATGAGTGACCAACAATAATATGTGAAGTAGCACAAGGAGCAAGTGAGGTCACCAACTATTGAGTTTGAGTCATATGGTGAGAGGCACCAGCATCAAGAATCTAGGTAGGCCTAAAAGTCAGAGCTTGTGCAGTAAGAGCATGACCTCTCCCAACAATAGGAGATGAAGACTTAGGAGCAAAAATGTGATGCTCTTGCATGGCTTCCTCTAAAGCCTCCAAACATTTCCAACACCTAGAAATGGGATGTCCATCCTTTCCTCAAAACCTGTAGATCTCAACTGATTTCTTCTTAGTCTTGGAGGTAAACTTAGTATACTTTGAAGAAGATTTACCCTTGGAAGTGTTAGCTAGAGGTTTGGAATTAGTTTTTGGTGTATCTTTCTTTAGTTTAGCTTTCTATTTTGGTTTCCCCTAAGAAGATTGAGCAACCAATCTTTGTCTAGAAGAGCCAAAAGCATCCACTTGTTAGATCTTTACCTGTTCCCATGTCAACTAATCACAGAATGTCTCAAAAGAAGACATTTGATGTTTGTTACCCAAGGCATCCATAGTGGAGTAGAAAGTGGAAGAAAAGATCTGATACTATCCTCACAACTTTGAGAGTATAATACAAATACACTCATCTTCTATTTTATTTCTCTCACATCCCTACAAAATTGAACACAGAGATGTGAACTTTATCAAGAAGTCCTCAATGATGGGAAAGATGGTAGGTGTCAAAGAAGTCAACTCTACATGAAGTTGTAGTGCCCAGAACTCATTCAGTATGTCAAACAAGTTGTGAAACTTGGTCCAAATAGTCTGCAGAGTGGCCAAACCATCTAGGTGAAACAAGAGATTATCAAACATGTTCAGTTCAATCAAGCCCATGGCTTCATCCATTTTGTTTCTATGTTGAAGAACCTCAAAAGGGTGCCACAAAATAGATTGATTTCAATCTAGACATGACCAAAAGCCATCTGACATAAGTGGTTGAGTCATCTGTGCTTTCCAATTGTGGTAGTTGTGTGGTGTCAGTTGGGCCAAAGAGGGGTTTGACATTGAGAGAAGAAGATAGAAGTAGAAGGGTCGATTCTAAATTAAATTGTAGAAAGGAAAAAGAACACCTCCACAAAGTATAAATATATCCCTTGTAAACATAAGAAAACAACTACAGAAAGCACAAAAATTGAGAAGAAAACCTAGATGCTAGATGTAGAGAGGGAGGAAACTAAATCATCTACTCCAACACTGAAAACAAGAGCTCAAATATTCATGTCATAAAATAAAACTAGTATCATCATCTTCAGCTCAAAACTAGGTTTATGGTGCTTCTTTTAGATTGAAAAAAGACCTCTGTATGCTCAAGTTATGTCCAAAATATGAACTGCTCCTCCAAAAAATGAGCTCTTTGGAAAACTATAGACACTAGAAAAAATTTAACAATTGTATGGCTATCAAATGGCCCTCTATTGAAAAAAAATCTAGTTGCCAGAAAAAAATTTGATCATTGGAATGATGATGTCAGCACTGGGAAGATGACATCAACCCCTCGAAAAATGCCTTGCCAAATTTTTTTTTGATGACAAAATAGTGATGTCACCTATTGAAAAGCTGACATCACCTAGTTGGAAAGTGACGTTAGTGGTCAGTAGTCATTGTTGAATGGTGGGATAGTGGCGATGGTGGTCACCGGGTGGTGTAGTGGTGGCAGCGGTAGTGATGATTGGGTGGTTCATCGGCAATGGTTGGGTGGTGCGTTGGTGGAAACTAGGCGCGAACTAGGCCACGATGGCATGCCAGCAAAGGCAAGGCTCTAGTCGAGTGTAGGTAGCCTACCGGTGGTGTGTAGGTGACCACTGGGTGAAAGCACTTTTAAAGCTTTTTTTAAAATAAAATAAAAATATGTACGGCCGCGGGGAGGCCAAATTTAAAAATTTCAGAGGCTATTATGTCTGAAATGAATTTTTTAAATATGAATTTTGACTATACCAAGCCTTTTGAGCAATGGCCTTTTTTTCCCAAAGTTCATCAAAAAAGGGTGCCTCCTCCAAATTGAAGAAAAAAAACATCAAAAAAATAGATTTTCTATCTTCAAATTGTGACTTCAATACCTCTAAACTAGGTAGTAGCAAGGAAGCTTTGATACCATGTAGAAGTTGAAAAAACCAACTTCACAGTTCGCCAAGAACACCTGCATGCAAATAACCTATTGCTAAAGGGAAACTAGAGAAGGAAAAAAGTGCAGCTTGAAAATCTCACCAGAGTGAGAGAGAAATGTATTCCAAGATAATGAAAAATAAATTACAAGAGTTCAACCTTAACAGTGAATGAAACCCTAAATAGGAAATAAAACTAGGTTACACAATATAGTTAATATAAAAATATTAATTACATGCACCTAAGAGATAGCTTAAGTAAACTAGAGTAATAGATGACTTAATTAATTAAATAAAGATGATCTAATTAATAAGTATAAATAAATAATTACTCTAACATTGTCTCCCCATATTTATTTTTTAATTATGGTGGAAGTGCTTGGAAGGAACTTCTTGGCTATGGCAGAACAAAGACATTTAAAGGGAATTAAACTAGCTACCACTCTCCCTCTAAAGGCGATACAATAGTTCATGGATGACACATTTCTCTATGGGATTGTGTGTATCATGGAAGCTATACATTGGAAGAAGGTATTGGGGGATTATGTTATAGGGTCAAGCAAGCATATCAATTATAATAAGAGAAAAACCTACTTCTTCAACACTATAAGGAGCCTAAAGGATAAAATCATTGGAGAATTACACTTCCAATAGGATGACCTCCCTGATACATTTTTGCTTGATAACACCTCACCTTAAAGGAAGTGTTAGCCCAATTTTAGAATACCATCATTGAATAGATGCAGATAAATCTTGTAGGGCGGTAAGGGAAGGTTTTGAGTAATGATGGTAAATTACAACTCCTTAGTACATGCTTACAAGGTATCACTTTTTACTTCGTATCCTTATTAAAAATCTCTAGTAAGGTTAGAGACTCTATTAAGAAGATCCAACATAATTTTGTATGGATGAGGATGGAAGAGCATTTGAGGATGATTTTGTTATCTTGGGAAAATGTGTGCACACAAAAACTTCAAGGATGGTTAAATTTAAAAAGAATCTCTAATCTTAACAAAGCTTTAATGCCAAAGATTGGATGAAGGCTAATTAAGGAGAAGGTTGGGTAGTGTAGCATCATGAGGGAAAAATATATGAGGAGATGTACTTTCCAATACAACCTTGGAAATAAAGGTCTTCATGTGGGCTCAAGGATATGGACTAATATTGTGAATAGTCAAAAAATTATGAGGAAAGGTATCAAATGAGTTGTGGGGTTTGGGGGGCAGATTAGATTCTAGGAGGATAACTAGTTGGATTTCACCTTGGACTAGTCTCAATTTGGTTAGCTAAAGAAGGTTTGTATTGACGAATTTTGCTTGAAGGTGAGTGGCTATATTGATAACAATAGGAGATAGATTAATCTGCAAGAAGGACTCTTAGCTCATCCTTTGGCCCAAAACCTATATAAGTGCCTAGAAAAAACATGGGTCCCATATTTTTCAATGGAGGGTGTTATGGTGTGATAGCAAAATACCTCAAGAGACTTTAGTATTAAATCAACCTAGAATATCCTCATTGGTACAAAGGAATGCACTGACTAGAAATATGTTTGGAATCAAAGGATTATTCCCAAAGTGAACTTTCTTTGATGGACATCTCTACATGGTATAATACTTGCAACTGACAATCTTAAAAGGCAAGGATTCTTGTTGGTGAATAGGTGTTTCTTGTGTCAGTCAAAGGAAACTACCCCCGACTTATTGATTCATTGTTCTTATGCTAGGGAAGTGTTGTTGGGGTCCTACTTAGATTTGGTGTGCAAGATGGGTTTTCAATGAGAATCTCCAACAATTTGTTCATTGATGGGAGATCATTTCTTACAATCATCTCATAAGATTACTTTGGAAATTGATTCCCTTGTATGTATGTTGGCAGTTATGGAAGGAAAGAAATGATCATATTTTTAGGGATAGATCTGTCTCCCCCCCCCCCCCCCCCCTCTATCACTCTCCAATTGACTATTAACATATTACATGAGATTATCCTTCATTGGAAATGGTGGACCCCCTCTCACCACCCGTCACCTTTTGAAGGAGTTATTGAAGATAATTGGCAAATTTAGGATCTAGTCTTCAAGATTGGCAACTTTAAATTGTTGGCCAGATAAAGTGTTAAATGTAAACTTCACCCCTTCTTTGTTTTAAACTTAATTTTGATGGTTCTCCAAGGGAAGGTAAAGCTTTTGTTGGTGACATTATAAGAGAGTCATGGAAACCTCATTACAACCTATTCTTGAATTGTGGAGAAAATAGTAGTAATTTGGGTGAAGCTATTGGTCCATTTTGGGGGGTCAAATTTTCCAACCTACGGATATTAAAAATTTGATTGTGGAGGGAGTTTTTCTACTAATTATTGAAGTTTTAAAAGGAAGAAATAGAGTTGGCTGGAATATATCCCAAATAATTAAAGCTAGCTCTAGTTTTATATCAAGGCTCTAGGATTTGTCTATTCGACACATTTACCATGAAGGCAATAGTATGTTGGATGCGCTTACAGTGAGGGGACACATGAAACCATGGACTTGTGCACTTGGAAGAATGTGAATGAGCTTCCATCTCATACTTAAGAATTAATTTTAAAAGACGCCAATTGTTGATGAGGTCTATTATTAATGCTATTTATATGGCCTTAAGGATGGAAAGTATTATTTGGGGTGACTTTGTTAAAAGTGACCGTATAAGTATAAATTTGAATAGCACCATGATTGGACAATGAAAGGGTGATCAAGTTGGCAATAGTTTCCTCAATTGATTCATTGATTTTTATGGCATTTGGTGGGATCGTGTCAGAAGGGAAAGTATGAAGATTTTAAAAATTAAAGGTACTCACATTGAGAAGAAAGAAAGTAGAGTTTTAAATGAAGTGGAAAGTACCAAAAATAATAATTGGGTTTTCGTGGATCAAGGCTATTGAGTGACATTATATGTCATTGTATCTAGGTGTCCATCATTACCCTTCATCCAAGCTGAGGTGGGGTTATGTCAAATATATTGGAGGATTTTATTGAGGAATTGGATGAGAGTGGGGAAATAGGTGAGAACAATGTTCATATTAAGTTGAGTACTATTGAAAACTACAAAGAGGCAACATGGATATGTTTGAGAGAAGGTGGTTCATTGTCATTTATGCAATGTTTTGAAGGATTCAATGAAGTGGTGCCTATGTAGTTTGGGAACTCTTAGACAAGTAGGAGGGTGGTTGTGAATGGGATCTCATTTTAGATCAACAAAGATGACATATCTAAAGTTGGTGGCTTCTCCCTAGAGGGCAAAAAATGGAGGAAGAAAACTTGTAGGTGCCCTCTCTAGTTTTTCTATCCTTCATGTGAATTGAGGTGGGGTTATGTCAGATATATTGAAGGATTTTGTTGAGGACTTGGGTGAGAGTGGGGAAATGGGTGGGAACTGTGTTCATATTGAGTCAAGTACTATTGAAAACTACAAAGAGATGGCATGGATATATTTGAGAGAGGGTGGTTTGGTGGCATTTATCCAATGGATTGAAGGATTTGATGAAGCAGTGTCTATGAATTTTTTGAACTCTTGGACAAATAGGAGGGTTCTCATGAATGGGACTCCATTTGAGATCAACAAAAATGACATAGGTAAAGCTGGTGGTTTCTCCCTAGAGGGCAAAAAATGAAGGAAACACACTAATGAAATGAGTTTAAAATGTTTTAACTAATGGAGAGAAGGCCCTATGCATGATCATGATGTGTTTGACAAAATGGAGCTTCCAGATCCTTGGAAGGTGGTACTCTAGAAGCTATTATACGATATCTCACACTTGAGCGTAGATTTTAGATTTTGTATTATTACCATCTCCTCTTATCATATCATTTTCAGAATTCTAACCTCCTATCCTTCCCATTTTTTCTTTTGCATTCCATCCTATACTAGTACTTTATGTATAAATTGTATGATTTTTATAAGAACTTTTTCCCATCTAGCCTATAAATGTGCAAGGGTAAAAGCACAAACCTGTGACACCCTTTTGTAAAGGAAAATGCTAACAAAAGTATAATCATTCACTTTTAATGAAGTAAACTAATTAAAAGTATAGAAATGGATGAAGTTTAAGATTATAATTTGTAATAATTATTTGGAATAAGAACTGATATATTCTCCTAATTTTTATAGATAATTTTTTAGTTGTTGAAAAGAGTTGAAAATCAGGGGTCTAGTTCACCCCACAAAACTATATGAAAATAAATTTATTTCTATTTGGCCTTAAAGTATGTTATAAATAACATATATAGCTAGAACAATCAAAAATAATTTTTTTAGACCTATATTTTCTCTTTTATAATGATTCAAATTTCAACTCACTTTAAAATCAATAGTTTTGATCTCCCACCACACACTTTTCAAAACAAATCTATTTATACATTCTGGAAGAGGACTCTCTCTCTCTAGAATGTCATATAAATTTTAAATTAAAATTGACATATTTTTGTGTGTTAAAGTAAGTGCTTGTATAATGTTTATATATTATTATTTAAAAATATCATGAAAAATAGTAAGAGTTATTGAAACGTCAATTTTTTGAAATAATTTTATTTCTTTAGTAATTGGATACAAACTAGTATAAAACATGCATTTAATAAACATTTTCAATTGAAAATATGTGAGACCATATATGACTTAGCTAGATCATACATTTGAACAAAATAGATTTTTAGATAGTAATACTCAAATTCAGTCATTTTGATTAGTCAACATGAAAGATGACAAAACTTTGTACTTTTACCCGCAAGTGGTTCTTCCTAATCCGTCTCTTTCTACCTCTACTCCACAAAGCTCTACTATGGTGTTCTCCACTATGGAAACGGAAATGTCGAATCCCACCATCGTGAAGAAAATCAAAATGGAGAAGGATATCGATATTGTGGACTTGGATGTTGAAATCGAAGGTGGAACAAGGCAATCCCTGAGAAACAAGAAGAGGGTCAATGTTTTAATTGAACCTAAACTTGAAAGCCCCCTTGTTCTAAATCCACTTATAGTGGTAAGTGCAAACCACCTCACAACAAACATAAGGAAAGGCATGAGACACTGTCGCAAAGGTTTGATGATGTCACTAGATTTGTTGTAAGGGTGATGCATTTAGTGGCCTCCGCACTTCACCTTACCGCTTACTATTGCAGAGTTCTCTTAACATTAATTAATTATAATTTGTTTCAATTTAAAAATAAATATAATAAAAAATGATATTTATTTTATATTATTTAAAGATACATTGAATAAAATTATTGAATTATATAAAATATTCTGAAACAAAATTTAGTTCATTAATATGATATGGATGTGAAGACAACAAAGGACAATAAAACAACATGCTTTTGCAGAGGCAGGATATCATTCATATGGCATATTGTCTTAAATGTATTATTTTTATGGAACTAGTTATTATTGTAATATATAAAATATTTAATAGCTTCGTCCACTTTTCATTGAAAAGTAATATATACGGCATGTTTCATTTTGAATATTTAATTGATGGTTGATGTATGGTTGACGTGATTATAAGCACAAATATATTATATGAGTAATCGGATTAAGAATAAATCAATGAAAGGTAGCTAGTGTTTACGTGTGATAGAATCCACTCTGGCCCTGCAGCCAACTTAAGAACATCTAATAAGGGGACTGCTTTAAAAAGATTGCTTGTGGTTCCTAGAAATACACCCAACGTTTAACATTCCATCTTTAGAAACATGAAAACAAATTCCAACTCCAGAAAAATGTTTCCATCATTCTCATGGAATCCTTGAATGAACAATAAAGCAAGCAAGCGAGACAACCACTCGGCCAGAAATTTCGTTTACTTGCTGAGGAAGACGTTGACACAGCTTAGTAAAAAGCCTCTGAACAGTGTTGCAAATTAATACTTAAAATTAGTGGGATTTTCCCAGTTACACACTTGTTAAACTGCAATCCAAGCTACGTTTTCCTAATAAATGTGTTTATATTTTCTTCCATAGCACTCAAATATTTTAGATCACGGTGCCTATAACAAAGCCACAATTTTGCAATATAATACTTTAACTTCTTCCATTTGAAGATGCAATGCCGGCGGATTAGCGAGAAAATTTGTATCTGTGCATTTAGCCTTATACTGATTCCTTATCCTTCTAATTTTTCTGGCCCTGTTACATCAGAACCAGTTCTGTCACGATCAGTTAAGGTGACCACACGCTAAAGAATATTTTGTCTGTTATTTTTTAAATCTGTTAAACGGTTTTCTGTGAGCATTGACGGGATTTGGCCGCACTGGGAAATGGAGAAAAGTTAGAGGTAGAGAAACGGGAATGTGGACTTTACGTTTGGCTGTAGGAATATAAAAATGAGAATAAGAATACTTATTCTGGAATAGAAAATGGGGTCGTGTATTCTTATTTTTGTTCGGTTCATCAAAATTTGATGCAAAATTCACAGACTCAAAAAATTATGTTTTCTAAAATTAAAAAATTGGAATAGGAATACTTATTCAGGTGGAATAGCAAATCTTCATTTTTGTGTCAAAATTGGAATACGTATTCTAATTTTATTTCTATTGCAATTCCGATTTGGTGCATCCAAACAGAGAAATTCTAAATTTTAAGAAATACATATGCCTATTCCACTTGTATTTCCGTTGCCAAATGAGTCGTAAAGATTTTATGATTTGCTAAAGAAGAACGAATTTAATCTGTAATTTTGTTTCCCCACAATGACTCTCCGTGAAAATGTTATTTTCAGTTCCAAACCACTTGTTATATGATGTACATTAATTAACTTACTTATTTTTTCTATTTGAGGGGAATGTTTCTGTTCGTGGGGATTGTGGAATGAGTTATGTTTCCAAACAAATGATAAAAAAAAAATTAGTGTTTTTTTAAAATTATTAATATTATTATTATTAATAAAGAATAAATAGAATTTTGTTGATTTTTAATATGTTTTGTTGATTTTTAATATGTTTGCATCAACGCTTTTTGGATTATTTATGTATAGGCAATAGTGTATAGTACAATGGTAAAGAAATAGTGGTTATACATAATGTACTATTGCATTTAGTTCTTTTCATTTAATCTATAGTTGTTCACTCATTAACCAATTAGAGGTTTCTATTTATTTTGGGTTTGATTATTACTAAAGTTTTAATAAATATTTATTAATTTAAAATTTGATATAGTTGATTTAATTACTTTTGATTGGCTCGCTCAATTTTCTTTTATAGGACCCCTTTTTTTGGATAGTGCTCCATATGAATAATTTTCGAAAAAAAATTCGGATTCATTAAATTTTATTTCTCCTTGAAAATCTTTAAATTAATTTTGTTTTGCGTAACACTTTTTCTATTATTTGAATTTGTGACTAAAACTTAACCTTTAATTAAACTACAACCACGAGTGTTCTTCTGAAGAACAAATAGGCCCACACAAGTATTATATTTTTAAGTCTTGAATGGTATTAAACAACTAATTTAATTTATGAATTGAACTATCTTTTCTAATCAATTTTCTCTATGCTGATAAATTATTAGTATTTAGTAGTTTCTTTTATTTATATAATAATTTGGTTGAAGTTACTAAAATATAACTAGTGCTCCCAGGCTTCCTACCACCACTCTCCCAATAGTGGCGATGGTGGATGGAGGTGTCGCTTAGCTTCCTTGCCCTATGGTGTCACTAGCTGGTCTCCAACTCCTCCTACCGGTGCTCGGTGGGTGGTCTTTGGGAAATGGCCTAGCTTGGATCTAGCAATTTCACCTCTATAGCCAGATATAAAAGATGTTGACTAGGCCAATGATCCTGTTGTTGCTGCTGATGATGACCCAATCCCAATAATGATTGGGGTTTTCATGATTGTGATGAGCCACCTCCCTCAACAGGCACTGCTTTAGCCACTTGTGGTTGTTTTATACATTTTTTTTTAATGAATAGTTTTTTATTCAAGCTTCAACTGTGTCAACTCTCGCGAGGTGATCTTGTATCCTCTAGCCCTTTTTTTGTGAATTGTAATCTTAGTATATTAATTATTAATAAAAAATAAATATTCATAAAAAAAAAAAAAAAAAGATAACTAAGAATTTATAACAATTCATATATTCATGATGGAAATATTGCTCATTATATTGATTTTTAATATGTTTGCATCAATGCTTTTTGGATTATTTGTGTATAGGCAATAGTGTATAGTACAATGGTAAAGAAATAGTGGTTATACACAATGTACTATTGCATTTAGTTCTTTTCAATTAATCTATAGTTGTTCACTCATTAACCAATTAGAGCTTTCTATTTATTTTGGGTTTGATTATTACTAAAGTTTTAATAAATATTTATTAATTTAAAATTTGATATAGTTGATTTAATTACTTTTGATTGGCTCACTCAATTTTCTTTTATAGGACCCCTTTTTTTGGATAGTGCTCCATATGAATAATTTTCGAAAAAAAATTCAGATTCATTAAATTTTATTTCTCCTTGAAAATCTTTAAATTAATTTTGTTTTGCGTAACACTTTTTCTATTATTTGAATTTGTGACTACAACTTAACCTTTAATTAAACTAAAATCACGAGTGTTCTTATGAAGAACAAATAGGCCCACACAAGTATTATATTTTTAAGTCTTGAATCGTATTAAACAACTAATTTAATTTATGAATCGAACTATCTTTTCTAATCAATTTTCTCTATGCTGATAAATTATTAGTATTTAGTAGTTTCTTTTATTTATATAATAATTTGGTTGAAGTTACTAAAATATAACTAGTGCTCCCATGCTTCCTACCACCACTCTCCCAATAGTGGCGATGGTGGATGGAGGTGTCGCTTAGCTTCCTTTCCCTATGGTGTCACTAGCTGGTCTCCAACTCCTCCTACCGGTGCTCAGTGGGTGGTCTTTGGGAAATGGCCTAGCTTGGATCTAGCAATTTCACCTCTATAGCCAGATATAAAAGATGTTGACTAGGCCAATGATCCTGTTGTTGCTGCTGATGATGACCCAATCCCAATAATGATTGGGGTTTTCATGATTGTGATGAGCCACCTCCCTCAACAGGCACTGCTTTAGCCACTTGTGGTTGTTTTATACGTTTTTTTTTAATGAATAGTTTTTTATTCAAGCTTCAACTGTGTCAACTCTCGCGAGGTGATCTTGTATCCTCTAGCCCTTTTTTTGTGAATTGTAATCTTAGTATATTAATTATTAATAAAAAATAAATATTCATAAAAAAAAAAAAAAAGATAACTAAGAATTTATATAAATTCATATATTCATGATGGAAATATTGCTCATTATATTGATTTTTAATATGTTTGCATCAACGCTTTTTGGATTATTTGTGTATAGGCAATAGTGTATAGTACAATGGTAAAGAAATAGTGGTTATACACAATGTACTATTGCATTTAGTTCTTTTCAATTAATCTATAGTTGTTCACTCATTAACCAATTAGAGGTTTCTATTTATTTTGGGTTTGATTATTACTAAAGTTTTAATAAATATTTATTAATTTAAAATTTGATATAGTTGATTTAATTACTTTTGATTGGCTCACTCAATTTTCTTTTATAGGACCCCTTTTTTTGGATAGTGCTCCATATGAATAATTTTCGGAAAAAAATTCAGATTCATTAAATTTTATTTCTCCTTGAAAATCTTTAAATTAATTTTGTTTTGCGTAACACTTTTTCTATTATTTGAATTTGTGACTACAACTTAACCTTCAATTAAACTACAACCACAAGTGTTCTTGTGAAGAACAAATAGGCCCACACAAGTATTATATTTTTAAGTCTTGAATCGTATTAAACAACTAATTTAATTTATAAATTGAACTATCTTTTGTAATCAATTTTCTCTATGTCGATAAATTATTAGTATTTAGTAGTTTCTTTTATTTATATAATAATTTGGTTGAAGTTACTAAAAGATAACTAGTGCTCCCAGGCTTCCCACCACTGCTCTCCCAACAGTGGCGATGGCGGATGGAGGTGTTGCTTAGCTTCCTTGCCCTATGGTGTCACTGGCTGGTCTCCAACTCCTCCTTCCGGTGCTCGGTGGGTGGTCTTTGGGAAATGGCCTAGCTTGGATCTAGCAATTTCACCTCTATAGCCAGATATAAAAGATGTTGACTAGGCCAATGATCCTGTTGTTGTTGCTGATGATGACCCAATCCCAATAATGATTGGGGTTTTCATGATTGTGATGAGCCACCTCCCTCAACGGGCACTGCTTTAGCCACTTGTGGTTGTTATATACATTTTTTTTTAATGAATAGTTTTTGATTCAGGTTTCAACTGTGTCAACTCTCGCGAGGTGATCCTGTATCCTCTAACCATTTTTTTGTGAATTGTAATCTTAGTATATTAATTATCAATAAAAAATAAATATTCATTAAAAAAAAAAAAGATAACTAAGAATTTATAACAATTCATATATTCATGATGGAAATATTGCTAATTATACTTTTCCTCATAAATTTTTAACTAAAAACAAAAGAAAATCTAAATTTTGAAACATTAATTATCATTATTGATTTGAAGTTTTATGTGTAATTTTGTTCCCCCACAAGGAATCTTGGTGAAAGTGTTATTTTCAGTTCCAAACCATTTGATATATGATTTATATTAATTAACATTTTTTTTCTATTTAAGGGGAATGTTTCTATTCATGGGGATTGTGGAATGACTTATGCTTTCAAACAAATGATAGAAGAAAAATAGTTATTTTTAAAAATTATTAATATTATTATTTTTAATGAAGAATTATTAAAATTTTGTTGATTTTTAATGTGTTTTATTTGCTTCAAGGCTTTTGGATTATTTATGTATAGGCAATAGTGTACAATACAATGGTAAATAAATAGTCATTATACTAATTTTAAAATAAAATTTAAATAATAATAAATTTATTAATTTCATTATAATATTGTTTCTTATTGTATTTGTTCCAAGATATATTATTGCAATCACTTGATTTTAATTAGTGATTAAAACTTTTGATTTGAACCAATTAATAGAAGTATTAAAATTATTTTAATGTAATTTGATTGGTTATAGGAGCAGATTTCTACGAAATGCTCCTAAATATTAAAATATATGTAAATTTAATTATTTTAGGTTAATTATCCTAACATTTAACACAATATTTATTCCAACAATCAGTCTCAACTATTTAAGGTGTTGAAATCAAGTGGTTAAAGCATAAATTATTGTTTTACTAGAATAAGTAAAATATTAATTATGAATTTTTTTTTGCATAACTATTTTTATATTTAAATAAATTAATTAATTAAAATTAATTATTCTTATTCATAAACAAAATGATTAACTTAATTGAAAAAAAATTGAAAAATTATATATATTAGAATGATTATTTTTTTAATTTTATAAAGAAAGTGGCCCCAAAATCAGAATTACCTCAAAATGAGAATTTAAAGTGTTAAGTCTTAAATATTAATAATAATTAATTGTCCATGTAACCATTTACCTCCACAAAATGTTGTCTAATAACCAAAGTGTTAGCGTTGAGATGGACACCACTTAATTATCTCTTCTCTACTAAGTTCTAATTTATGTTAAAAATCACTTCATTAATTAATAAGTTAAATTTATACCTAGATTTACTTTCTAAGTTATAACAAAGTCCAATTTAAATTTAATTCATGCTATTTATAAGTATCTTAATTATAAACTTAATAAAGCTATTTAAAAATTCTTAGTCTTACTTCTATATTTATCTTATTATTTCAAATTAAATTTTAACACTAGCTAATCATTTGATTCTTTATTTTGATTATCTATATTCAATTACAACTTATGTCCAGTGACACTTGTTTTTATATAGTAATTTGGAAAAAAAAAATTCTATAAAAATTATAATACATGGAAAAAAAAACTCTAGAATATATATATATATATATATATATATATATATATATATATATATATATATATATATATATATATATATATATATATATATATATTTAAAATTAATATAAAAAATTTAATTGATAAAATAAAATAGTTAAATGTAATTTATGAAATTAATTAGTATATTTGTGTATTAATCGTATTAAATAAAGTTGAAAAAAAAATATTTTTTTAACATTATTTATTTATGTTAAGAATTTTCTAATAATTTTTTTTCCTATGATTAATTAAAAACAACTTCATTGATAGAATTTAAGCTAATTCATTTAATTATGATTGATTAAGTAATACAATAAAAATATTGTGATACAAAAAAACACTATTCAATCAAAAGTAAAATTAATTCTAAAAATAATTTTAAAATATTTTATTATAGAGATTATAGAGTATTAAAAATATGAAGAGTTTTTAGTTATCCACTACATAGAAATTAACATATAAAGTTAAATAGTTACTTCTGAATGGTGGAAACTAATATAGTTTTTACAAAAAGTGAATACAATAGTACATTCCTTCCTTGTTGTAGGCAATGTTTGCACAATTACTAAATTAGTTCAAAATGTAAAGTTTATTTATTCATTTACAAATTTAATATTTCATACCAATTATATAATTGGGTGAACTTGTTTTGTGTTATAGGAGCCCTTTCTGAGGGTCTACATAATGCAATATTTTTGTTTTGGTTAATGTTACAAAATCAAATACTACAACAAATGTTTGATACTTAATAAATTTAATAACACAATCAATTTTATTTTATATAATTATTTTTTCTGCTTTTCATGATAATTCTTTATTGAATTAGATTAAATGAAATTTATTTTTAAAAAAGTAATTTATATTTAATATTTACAAATACAATTACAATAAGACAAGTACATGCCACTATATAGCACTTGTTAATCTTGACTTTATAAATTTAATAAGTGTGATTTCTCCATTTAGTTAATGTATAAGCCTTTCTACAATATCGTCTATGAGTTTAAAAACTTAATGTCTTTGATGTGTTTATATGTTTTACCATTGTTATATTATGAACAAAGCGAATTCCTTATTAAAAAGGAGAATAGCTGAAATGTTTTACCGTTATTATTTAATAAATATGGTAAATTTCTTACAACTTAAATATTTGAAATTTCTTTCTTTTTTAATTTTCATGTCATAATAAATATTCTTTTGAAAGGGTTATTTCCAGAAAAATCCAAATTTTTTAGTCACCGTCTCTTAAAATTGCTGAAACATAGCGATTTATTTAGTCCAACGTTACCAAAACATACGAAATATAGAAAATGAAACAATCAATTTACATGTGCAAATAGGCTAGAAGCTAAAGCTCTTTATTGGTAAAGTTCATTAGCATGGGGTTCTATGGTAGTAAACTTATTCTATACTAATAAGGCCAATCTAAAGCATTCAAGGGAAGATTGTTTTTTAATTATGATCTACATTCAAATATTTTTAAAAAAAATTTAATAATTAATGAAATTAGTTTCAAGTTCATATATGGAACATGGTCTTTAGTGATAGAAATAAGATATTATATTAAAGTCTCATTTTTTTCCTAAGCAAAAAATTGTATTTTTCCTATTCTATTTATTTTGTTTCATTGTGCTTATGGAAACACATAATACTTGATTACTCAATCCCATGAATACTTAAGAAAACAAGAGCTCTTTGAGAGCTGAAGTCCCTGCCTTTTGGGATTATAGTAGACGTTGTTGTTGTTAGGTGACAACCACATGACATGAATCGAGCTAGTTACTCACTCCAAATCTCATAGTATGGTAGGGCATTTTTGCCCTATGCTCATTAAACTAATCATGTATTAAATTTTCTAATTTTAACTTATTTTAATAATAATTGTAACATATAATGTACAATTTTCTTATTTTTAAAAATATATAATTTCTTTACAAAATAATTTTTAATATTTAGTTAACTAATATTAAGACAATAATATGAAATTTTTAATAATTTAATTTTCTTATGTATTCATAAAAGTTAAAAAAGTTATATATTCAAATTAGATAATTATTTTTCTAGATTGTAGGTGATGTTTTATAATAAGTATATTAGAACATGTATTTAAATAATATATTATTTAAATATCTAAATATATAGATAAAAAATCAATATATTGTTTATAATTTAATACTATTTTACAAATTTAAAATTTAAATGATGAAAAATTAAATAACTTAGTTATATGAAAATTTTAATAATAAATCAAAAATTAATTTTTTTTTACCATGTTTTCTTTCTTAATCTAAAATTGTGATAATAAATTGATTATTTTATTATTAAAATAGGCAAGAATAGAAAAAAATAAAGCAAATACAATGACAGCCTGGTTTTGCCCAATTCAATGAATTCAGTCCATCTCTTGCACATTCAAAAAGGATAGTAATTAAGTTGGGAATATATTATATAACGATGTGCAAGTTTGCGCAAGTGAGAGGAAAGCATTCATGGTGATGAGATCGGTGACAGATTACGTGGATCTTCTTTGGGAAATGATGCATCTATGATATGGGCTTCAAAGGCTTAAAAGACTAATCCCTCAACATGTACACATAGGAGATTCAAAGTAAGTATTCAAACTAGTTTAGTTTGCCTGAATTCACCCAACTTCTAGAACGTTGGCCAAAAAAATCAAATTCTCTTGAATTCATACGCAATGCTACCAAGCTGAGGATATACACAATGAATATTTCACTAATC
Source organism: Cupressus sempervirens (assembly GCA_028749045.1). Classification (NCBI taxonomy): domain Eukaryota; kingdom Viridiplantae; phylum Streptophyta; class Pinopsida; order Cupressales; family Cupressaceae; genus Cupressus; species Cupressus sempervirens. The sequence continues at coordinate 77,813,234 of CM053790.1, read as the reverse complement.
AGGGCTTTGTACATTGTAGAAAAAAAAGGGAAGAGTGTTGAATTGGCCTTCAATATATGATATGGCTTACCAAGAATCTGAATCATGGGATACATAGACATAGCTAGGTCTAACGACCGTGTGTTCTTTAGAAATCCTAGAAATCTGGACAGCCAATTTTGTGACTCTTGTGGGAATCTGAACTTTTGATATACACGGTGTAATCAATTGGCTATCCCTCTGCCATGCACAATTAATGGGCCAAGGATTGTAGGAATGGATTCAATGTATGGTTTGAGTGTGCAACACAGGGGAACAGATGATGGAAATTCTAGAGTTTCAGGAATGACAAGGAAGATTCTAGAGCTTCCTGTTGTAATTTTTTTTAGAATTTTTTGAATTAAAAAATTAAAAAACTCCTAGCAAAATTAGATTTGGCCAATCAAAAAGTAAAAATTGTTGTCTAAAGATATTTCAAAAATAAACTCTCTCAAAACTTTAGACTATAAAATTTTGTCAGTTTGAAAATTAATTACAAGCAGGGTATAATGAAAACATTAGTACCCTTCCTATATATAGGTAGGGACTAAAAATGAGTTTCACCTTTCTACCATCCTTTTAAATAGAACCCATTTCAATTATATTTCTCCTCAATATGCAACATTCTTAGCTTAGTCTATTACTCTTACTCATCCTCTCATTCCCTAATTTCAAACACAAATTTATGAACCTTTATGATTTGGAGAATGGAATCCCCTCAAAATACTTCCCTTGCTAACATCTCTCTTATCCACAAATCATTTGTGGACATCTCAAAATTGAAGTCGCATCCTTTAGAAAACACACACTAATCACTTTTCTATAATGTATTTGCTAACACCCTACTAATTCTTTTTCCTTTTTTGTTTCTAAACCTATAAAGGGGCTTTCTTCCCAGCCTACAAAATGCCTCTCTTGTTAATTATGTATTTCTGAGGTGGAGTTGGAAAAAGGAGGTGTTTGATTGAATTTATTGGTTTTAGATGTTGACGCTCTTAGAGTTTTAAACTACTCAAGGAATTTTCTTCTAGAACTAGAGTCTTAGATCCTTGAGCAATGAAACCCATATGGTTTAGGTTAGGTGGAATTCATGCTTGTTCTAGTATTTTATTTGTGATATTAATTAATTCAATAAATTTTAGGGATGTTATCTTGTCTCTGAGTATTCATGAAACGAGATTTCAATCCCCCATCCCTTCACCATTGGACTAAATTCTTCAACCCCTTACTAGATCTTATGGAGTTTTCTTACACCTTGGTTACAATTGCCCATATCCTCCTTTGCTTCTAGTTAATTATACTTATGAATTAATTTTAAACAAATTGGATCACATTATCAAGGTTGATCCCAATACCAACTACTTCTCTTAAACCTCCTTTCCAAAAAAAAATGTTGGATTTGGGCATCTTCAAACCACTAGCAATTGATGTATCCCTTAAGGTAGGTGATCTATAGTGGAAATAGATCTCCTAGATTATGAGAGGATCTTGTCTAGGTTTAGTATTTTACACAAGATTATTTGGCCTTCTCTTATAATTTTGGTTCTCTTATAGTGTTATCCTTTGAATTTTAAAACTGTATGGATAAAAGCACAAACCCATGTCACCCTTTTGCAAAGGAAAAGGATAACAAAAGTATATATGCTTACCTTCAATTGCATAAAACTAGTATTATTATTAGAACTTGAAATGAAGTAAACTAATGATATGTGTAGAAATTGATGAAATTTAGGATTATAATTTTTAATAATTATTTGGAATAAAAATTGATATATTTTCCTATTTTTTAAAGATAACTTTTTAGTTGTTGAATTTTTTTGAAAATTAGTGGTCTAGTTCCCACCACAAAACTATATGAAAATAAATTTATTTCCCTTTCATTTCAGATTATGTTATATATAATATATGTAGCTAGAAAAATCAAAAATAAATATTGGCTTTAGACTTATATTTTCTCTTTTATAATGATTCAAATTTCAACTCACCTAAAACTGCTAGTTTTCATCTCCCACCACATTTTTCAAAATAAATCTATTCCGACCAAAAGAAATATTATACATCCTTGAAGAGGACTCTCTCTTCAAGAATGTCATATAATTTTTTAATTTTTTTATATGATTTAATATTTTTTTCTTTCTCAAAATTGAAATCTTATTGAATGTTAAAATACCTACTTGTAGAATTTATTTAATTATAATATACTATATATAATCAAAACACTATGAACTCTATATGCAAATATTCTTGTTTTTGAGCTCTATAAAATGATTTTTATATGTTATTTTAAAAATATCATAAAAAATAATAAGAGTTATTGAAATGTCATTTTTTAAAAATAATTTTATTTCTTTAGTAATTGGATACAAACTAGTATAAAACATGCATTTAATAAACATTTCCAATTGGAAAAGTGTAAGACCATATATAACTTAGGTAGAATAAATTTATCAAGATCATATGTTTGAACAAAATTGATTTTTAGATAGAAATACACTAATTTAGATGTCTTGATAAGTCAACTTAAAAGGTGGCACAAATTTTTACTTTTACCCCTATCCTAAACTATTATATAGACTATATGCACCCTCTCTTACTTTTTTTGTGGATTCAATATCTTGCACTCCTATTTTAATTAGAATAGCTCATGTTTTGATGGCCCAATTTATTGTTTTTCCTCTTTGATTAAATTTTATTGTGGAAACTCATTTGACTCTTCCTTATTGTCTTTCAAGTGAAGTCATTATATCATTCATCTTTCTCTCTATATATCTAGGTCCTCTTCTAAGTATAGTAGTTCACTTGTCTAACTTGTCTACTTCTTTTGATCTAGTACTACCATCACAACCCCCCTTGTCTCCATGGGGAAGGATGTTACTACTTGGAAAATTATTTTTGAAAGAGAAAGGTGTTTTCCCTTTTGACTTAAAAATGTCAAATTATTTGGTTGGGTCCATCTAGTGGTCATAACTAAAATCTTCATTCAGTAGTGATTTTAGATCTAGTGAAACTTTCAAGTGATTTTATTCTATTACCTAGAGGAAAGACTTTTGTGTGGTACCACAATAATTTTTTGTTAAAATCATTTTGGAATATCTAAAATTTAGGATGTTATCTCTAAGAAACACTAATATTTTCTCTGCTACTTTCTCACCCTTAGTCTAGAACCTAGTTCCATGCCTTCTTAGTCTTTGGTGGGATGGCTCCCCCCCCACTAGACCTAGGCCTTGTGTGTCCAAATCTGGAAGTAGTTTTGTTTGCTAAGGCCTAGAATGCTTGGGTGCTGCATCAGGTGGTAAATCCTGGCACAAAGGAACCATGTGACATTCCTGATGACTATGCTAGTTTGGACTGCCAACCTCTAGGTGGTCCCATGATGGCAATGGATGTGGCTACAAGACAAATATCAAACTAGCTAGGGGTTTTCATCAGATCCAAGATTACTGTAGACTCTAGAGAGAAAATTATATTTTCCTCAAGGGCTACTTGACCACTGATCTCATTGTCTAACTCAATGGTTGATTCAATTTCCTTGGGTCTTTCCTTGTGCCTTGTTGGAAAGTTCATTCTAACCTATAGTGGATATGGTGAGAAAATGGTTCTCTACAAGGTAGAAACTTTCAAGTTTAGTGTCCATCTCAGCAATGGAAGGATCCACCTTTTTGGTTAGCTTCAGTGCTAAAAGGGACTATGATTTGGTCATGGTAGGATCTTAGAACTTTGGTAAACACTATTGATGCTTGCAAAATGGAAAACAGGGTTTAATATGAAGCATGACCTCTACAAATATGCATCATTCTATGATAGGATTACACAGACTCCTTTTGGAATTCTTGGATGAGCGATTATTTAGATGGATTGGAAACTCCTTTGGATAGTTCATTAAAATGGATATAATGACTAGCTCCAAGACTAAATTGGGCCTTTCAAGGTTTTTTGTAAATGTGTGTTTGCTGAACACAGTGAATCTAAAATCTAAATGGGGTACTTCATAGCAACTGTTAGTTTATGAGAATGCAACTCCTTTCTACCAATAATGCAACATGTTTGGACATTTGATTATGGAATGCATGAAGGGCAAGAAACTCAAGAACAAAGTTATGTCACCAAGTGTGGTGATGGTTCAATGCTTGAATACAACTAAAATGGCTAACTATACCAAATGCCATGAGAGCATGGAACAAGTAAGATTGATGAAAACTTGTGAGGAGGATCTCTATGATCTAAATGAAGCTCTTAGTAAGGATAAAGAGAAGGTTAGAACCCCTGTGAAAGAAAATGTTAATTGTCAAGGTAAGGAGATCATTTGTGGTGAAACTAATAAAAAGGAAGAAGCAAAGAAAGAGGAGGGGGAGATTATTGATGCACAAGCCCTGCAACTAGCTCAACTTGGAGCAGGATTATTGAGCCAAGGGATGGATGATGATGGAATGTTTAACCCTTGCAACACATCCCCAAACATGGTTAATGGCTCACAGCTCACAAATGGAACCCTAGTGGTTTCACTCCTAGGTATTGTGGAAATACTTTACCCTAACTCTAAGGATCCAAGTCTCAACTACCTTAGCAATGAAGCTAAATGGAAAGTCCTGAAGAGAAATCCTAGAGGGGGAATAGGGTTGATGTTGGGTCAACCACAAGGGTTGGGATACCTTCGGTCAGGAACATCCGTTAGAAGGAAACATAAAAGGATATAGCATAGGGGAAAAAAAACCCTCAAGGAAACTAAACCACATAAGAGATGACGATCATATCCTAGAATGTGAGAGGGGTTAATAGTCCCAGGAAGTAGTATGGAATCAAAAAAAAGATCATTGAACTTAATAATGACTTGATTATTTTGCTGGAAGTGAAAATGACAGAGCAGGTTTTCTTTAGCATGGCTACTTACATTTGTTCAATTGCTAAATTTTCTTATAGTGTTGATAATGGTGCTTCTAGTGGCATTGCAATGCTATGGAACTCAAGCAAGGAGGTGAGCCCAATAATCCTCCTCAATACCCATTTTGTGGTAATGAGTTTCACCTCCCATGTTGGTATTTGGAATTTGGTTAACTTTGATGCTCCCAACACTCCAAATGGTAGATTGGTTGTCCGGGATGAGGCTACTACTATGGCTAGTGCTATAAGATAGCAAAACATTTAGTTCATGGGGGATTTTAATACCTCACTTTACACTTTAGAGAAAATGGGGGGCTTGGAAGATTTTTTTAAAGAATGCATGACTTGGAGGGATTTCTTAGGAGGAATGAATCAGGTGATCCCACAATAATGGGTTCCACTTTTTGACCAATTTTGACACTAAAATCAATATTTTTGAAACAAATCTCAAGTTTGAGAGACTATATCTCTAAAACTATAAATAATTTCAAGATGACATAAACTAGTGATTTTTAGTACTCTGTTCCTACTTTATAACCATATTTTTTTATCTAAAAACAAAATTATTTATGTCAATTTTTTCTTCTCCGAAAAGTGGTACATAATAAAATTCAATATTTTTAAAGAGTGACAGTCCACTTGACACACATAACTTTTTTTTCTAGAAAAGATAATGAGATAATTCTTTTAGTGTTGGATTTATAACATCAATAACCAGAGGATGCATTTAGTTTGATTCAATTTGGTTGGATATTGTATAGTTTATGAAGTTTTGAAGTGACACCAATTGTAATTCAAACATACATTCATTTTGACATAGATAACTTGAAGTCAATTTATCGTAATTTTTTTTTTTTTTTAATAGAAAGCTATCTCAATAAGCTATTTCATAGATATTTTTCAAAAAAAAATTGACCTAATTTACTAATTTTTCCGAAGTATCAAAGTCAGTTGATGTTCAATCGGTAATGAACCTATGATGAGTTAAACTCTTATTTGAAAATCTTAATGATTAAAATATGTATTTCAATTATAGTCATTGGAAATCTTGCTCTGAGCAACACATTTTAGCATTTTTATTTTACAGTATGAGATCATTCATCTATAATTATAGGTGTCAAAAGAGCCAAAAAAATTCAAAGAAAAAAGGACCAAAACAATTTTAGTTTTCCATGTGCGTACGAACATGGTGTTCACAGTGAACATATAAAGTATGTTCTCTATGAACACATGTTCACAATGAACACATGTTCATAGCAAACATGTGGTCCAAAAATTCCTGGTTGCCAAAAATTCAGCAAGACATGTTCATGCAAACATGTCTAATTTATGGTGTTCACATGACCATGTGTAATTTATGGCATTTTCATGAACATGTAAAAAAATAAAATGCTGGCATCAACTTTAGACAAGTCAGTTTAAAAATAGTAAAGTCATACTACAAATTCATACAATGACATTTTTATATAGTTATTGTACAAAATTTATCTTGATGCAAGTAGTAAATTTTACTTTTTTAATGATTTTATAATGGGAAACAAGAAAGGAAGGTAAAATAAATATGCAAGGAAGAGATCTAATGAAAGAGAAAAAGAAATCTTTAAAAGACTATGACACGTTATCATTGAATTAAGCAAGGTATATATATATATATATATGGTTTTGAATTTAATTATGTTTCAATCTTATTTTTTATCTAATTTGATTTATTTATAAATTTGTTCTAGCCAATCAACAAGGTGAAGGAAATGTTGAAGAAGGCTCAACAAAAGTAGAAGAAGTGCATATGGGAGAGAGGTTAGGAACACTCCCTACAGAATCTCAAACAATGAATGTTGAAGAAGGTTCAAGATCACTCCCTACAGAGGTTCAAATAATGGAAGTCAGAAAAGGGTTAGAATCTTTCCCTATAGAATCCCAAAATCTTTCCCTATATAATCTCAAACAATGAATGTTGGGGAAGGCTCAAGATCTCTCCCTGTAGAAATTCTAGTAACAAAAGTCATAGAAAGGTTAGGATCAGGTGCAGGAACTGGTATGGATGAACTCCTAAATATTGCCTAATCTGTAAAGAATGCTATTTCTCAAAAAAAGTTAAATCATTTACTTAAAATGGATGTGGATAAATTAAGAAGACTTGCAGCTATTGGTCAGCCATTAAGTTTGTTTAAGAAAAGGTCAATGAATAAGAAGATAAGAGAAATTGTGACTCAATTTGAAAACACTGAAACACGTGAACAAGCTCAGTTACTTTCACTTTTTCTTACACAAAAGAAGTTGCAAGAGGCATTGAAATTGTTAGGTGGTAGACACAACATCAAAGAAGAGAAGATTTTCTAGCATTCAAATTGATCTGATTGAAAATCTTAAACAAGGTTTGAGAAACATGGGAAAATACTCTCAAACAAAAGATAAGTCTATGGTAAAAAAAGTGATGTTGATATATATTGTAAATAAGAACATGACCCAAAATAGACAAATATCTTCAATTTCGTCTGAAATGGGTTTTGGTAGGAAAATAATGAGAAAATATGTTAAGAGAAGATTAATTATGGATGATAGTACTATGGAGGGAAATTGGGAAACCATGTGTAGAGCACCTCATTTTGATAGGATTGAAGAGTTATCAAAAAATTTAGTCATATCATTTTGGATTGATAAAACTCATCCCTCATCAAATAGTAGAGATGTTATCAGGCATAGGATTGCATCTGGTCAATATGAACATCATACAAAAAATTGATTGGACACAACACATCATGGGTTATTTGTATCATTTTTGTAGTGAACATCCTAATGTAAAAGTTGGGGAAGCGTTGTTTGAAAAATTGAAGCCATTATTTGTGAGGTCAAACAAAGTGTTTAAAACATGTTGTTGTCATCATCATATTGAGTTTGATCTCCATTATCAGGTATTTCAAAAGTTTGTAAAAGACACATATGGTTTTCATGATGCTCCTCCTAATAGGAGAAGTGAATTTATATCATACATTCTATGTGACAAAATAGATGATCTAGCTGGTCAAATAAATTGGATCAAAGGATTATGTGAAACATGTGGTGAATTGGCTATATTTTCTTTGAAAATTGAAAATATTTATGTAACAAAAAAATTGAATTGCAAAAGTTACAAGTATGTCAAGAATGAAACAAAATTTGGGAAAGAGACAAAAAGGTTGGAATATGTCGAAGAGGAGTTACCTGATCTAACATTTATGGACAAATTTAAGAATTTGATTCAACCTTATATTCATCACACACTTTTTGCAAAGTGGCAAGCACAACAGTTTAAAACTTTGAGAGATAATTTCCCACTTAGAACAATTCTATTAGTTGTTGATTTTGCAAAGAACTATTCCTTTGTTCATGAGAAAACAATTCAACCATAATATTTCTTTTCTAAGCAGGTCACTATTATGGTACATGTTTGTTATAGACATGCACAATTAGATTTGGATGTTGTTTAGAATACAGTTCAAGCACAAGTAATTAAAAATGAATATCATTTTTATATAAGTGATGATAAAGAACATGGCATTCACTATGTAGAACATTGCTTCAATATGTTCTTTTCTTATTTGAAAGAAAGAAACATAAATGCTGATAAGCATTATGTTTGGTCTGATGGATGTGATGCATACTTCAAATCATCTAGACCATTTTATGCATTATGTAGATATCATCACAATGAGAATATAGAACACATATGGAATTTGTTTGAGAGTAGCCATGGAAAAGGTGAACATGATGGTGTTGGAGCTTGCATCAAACATGCTCTGTGAAAGTATCAAATAAATTATTAGGGAGTTCATGTAAATGATGCACATGATGTTGTTGAATAGTGTAAGACACATTTTTCATTAGATGAGGTCGGGACATCGTCAACAACAAGTCAACAGGTACCATATAGAGTTTTTTGGGAGATAACAGGTATGGATGTGTACATCTATTTAAATTTTATGCAATTAAGTTATAAATTTTTATAATTGCTAAGTTTTATTTTTCAACTCATTGAAGTTTGAATTTAATCTGTCCATATTTTCAATTTAATGAACTTTCAAGTGTTAATAGAAAAAACATGCATGGTTGCAAGAGGATAGAAAAGACATGTTCCTTACATTCAGTCATGAGTATATATAATTGCAATTGGACACTGAAGACAAGAGAATACTCATGTTTTTTTTACAGTTGCATTGATGAAGATTATGATGAATGCATCAATCAAACATGTGGATATACAAGTGCATGGATTTTGGTACCACTTGATGTTATCGATACATTTGATAAAGACGACGAAATTTTTGATGATATTCCATTGATTTCTTATGATTATAATTATATCTCTAGATTGGTAAAAGTGGGTAAGTATCATTAAAATTAATCTCCACTTGTTATTTAAATATCAATTTTAACTATCTTATATATACTATACACATACACATGTATACTTGTTATGTAGGAGATGTCTTTGTAATGATTGTTGAGCCTAGAAATCATGAAGGTGTTAGTTATTATTTATTGTGATGTACTACAGAGAGGACAAAGTTATATGACCCTAAAGAAAGCAATGGAATGTTGTTCCCCATAGGTAAATTGTACATATACATGTGTGCACATAAATTTATGAATATATATATATTATATCTATCAAATTTTAAATTACTTAAATTTGAGGTGCAGGTTCTGTTTTGATAAAGGGAACATATTTGAAGCAAGACAAAATAGTCCAACATGGAATACACAACCTAACAACAAGGTTTTACAATATAGCCACCTAGTTGTTGCTATCGAGCTTTGTCTACATCCATTGAAACTTAAGCGTGCACGTCGCAAGGGGAGACTAGATGATGAAGATCATGAGAAGATATTACATGTTATAAGTGTACATCATGGTTGAATTGACCTTTGAGACTTATTTTATAATAATTTGAATATCAACTTCTTTTCAAACTATTGAATTTCATCTTGAATTAAATGCGTTTTTAATTGTATGATCGCTCTTAGTTATCATTAGTTTATTAAAAAACTATATAAATTAATAATATTAATTGTACCATGGATGAATTTAATAATAACAACTTGATATTTAAATAGGCAATACAAGTTAGTTCGAACTTACACAATCATTAGATAGATGTGTATTAAAGATAATTTAATATGTTAGAATTCTTAAATATCAACTTCTTTTCAAACGAATTTCATCATGAATTAAATGTGTTTTTAATTGTACGATCATACTCTTAATTATCATTAGGTTATTAAAAAACTATATAAATTAATAATTTTAATGTACAATGGATGAATTTAATAATTTTACAACTTGATATAAATAGGCAATACAAGCTAGGTTGGAACTTACACTATTGAATTTCATAAGTGAATTAAATGTGTTTTTAAAATTGTAAGATTATAAGTTCATAGTTATCATTAGTTTATTAAAAAACTATATATTAATGGTAGTTTATTGTCTATGATCGTACTCTTAGTTTAAGTTAGTTTAAATTAATATGTTTTTAAATAGTATATTTTGTAATAGTTTTCTAAAATAATATATTGGCTTACCTAATTAACATATTTTTATCCACATAAAACTAATATTTATCTTTAGTGGGTTACTAATAGATAATTTAAGAAATATGTATCTTTCTAACTTCCTGCTAATTGATTTAACAAATTTGTATCTTTATTCCTACTGATTGATTTACCAAATTTATGTATCTTTAGTCCTAATAATTATTTATTTCGTATAATGATTACAAATAAATATAATGTTTTAAATTTATAATCTAAATTATTTGGGTTAATTTAGTAGTTTTAAGCACCTATATTAATTCAATTCAATCACCTTATAAATTATTATTATTTTTCAAAATTTTAAAGTAGGTTCATAGATCAATTTGAAACTTCTTTGAATATTTAACTATTGAAGTAGGTATTTAGAGAAGTTAATTTGATCATTTTATATAATGATCACAATAAAATCTAAAGTTTAAAAGCTATAATCTAAGTCGTGAAGAATGTTCTTCTATAGTACAAAAAAAAAAACACATGTACATATACATACATACATGTCTCAAGAAGATGTTCTAGCTATAATACAAAAAGAATACACATACACATGTATACGTCTTAAGAATAAACATCTAAATCTAATATATCTCCAGAACTAAAATGCATACATATGAAAATTTTAAATCTCAAATAAAAACATGTATGTAGCAAAATATAAAAAGTCATATATACTTGTGACCATCTAACTACTGAAGTACTAAATAGTCAAATAAATAGTGAAACATATGTATACATGTCATCATTGTACTAAAATACAGATATGTGTATGTAAGTTTGCAATATATGAATGCATCAAAAAATATATAAATCTACTACTACTAGAGGGACCCCTCAAGATGAATATGAATAGAATGACCCTCTGATCAACTCTCATGTACATTCTGTGGCTGCTCAGGTGCATCAACCGAGCCCTACAAATATGTGTGTGTTTGTGTGTGTGTGTGTGTGTGTGTGTGTGTGTGTGTGTGTGTGTGTGTGTGTGTGTGTGTGTACATTAGAGTTCTATCTAAACATATATATACATGTGTGTATGTATTCAAATTAAATATGAGTGCATATATATCTAGTTTGAAACATAAATAACTTTAAACAAACAATTTAAAACTTGTACCTGAGCACTACTGAGTACCTCAATAGAATCATCTCTCTCACATACATGCCCTAAACCAACACTAGATGTAATCATGTGCTTAGGGACCTATTCCTGCATGATTTATTATAGTTAGATTAAATTTTAAATATTTATCTAAACTTAATTTTTAAATAAATTCATATTTTTTAATTTCATATATTTAAATTTAAAAATTATACACACACACACACACACACACACACACCCACACCTAGGTCTCCGGAGGTGGACAATGATCAACAGATTCCAATGTATCATCTATCGATGCACCTCTTGAAACTTTGACACCTACAGAACCACCCTCAGCACCATGTCCAACTGCTAGTAATGATGAGTGAAGTGGACTATGTAACCGGCTAGGTAATGATGTAGAATTAGTGCTATTAGATTGGAATAACATGTCCATGCACAATGAAATACCCAAACTCCAACTAGTATCAATCTCAGATAGCCCTCATAACTACTCACCAAAATCATCAATACCTTTAGTTGTGATCCTAACATCTCCAAATCATATGCCCGAGTCATCTGTAGAGTGTTGTGAGCCTGGTGCCGAATGCTGTGAGCTATGCACAAGTGTATCATCTATCACTAGTGTGGCGGCCTGTGTTTGTAGAAGAAAAAGGCTCTGATGGTGTTTAATGGCATCCATCACTAAGTGAACTAACATCCCTTGTGTATTATAAATATGACTAATACTCAGCAACAGATCCTCCAAAAAATATAGTGGTACATCCATATGTGTGTGTTGTCCTGAAAGAGCACGAACATCACCTAGTAATGGTAGTCCAATAGCTCTATATGCCTCATCAGGGGAGGTTCCTGAAGTGCTACTAGATGCCTCTAAAGATGGTTGACCAGGTAGATGACTCCATTGACTATAAATATAATGACCAAGAACATTAGATGTGATACTAGTAGTTGCATATCCAATGTGTCCAATAGTGTCAATTGCTCCCCTCTGGGAAGCAATGACAACTCTATTTGTAATAGACGCTAGTGTTGGAGTCACTGGAGGCAACCTCTATCCAATGAACTATCTAACATCTAGAGGTGGTAGACACTGTGCACTATGATACTGGTCATGATCTGTGATCTAACCACGCCCCTATCTACAATTATCTAGAATGTCTAAGTAGTTAACATTGAGCCCCATGTGGAACTCAGCATACAACTACTGTGCAAAATAAAGTTGTATCTAGTCGTTATTAGGATAATGACCATGTGTGGCTAAAAAAGGAGTATAGATCATGCTAGCAATAATAGGATCTCTACATCATGTGACTCGATACCCTCTCACCCTACCCTATGCTCCCTCATATGATGGAAAGAGATCTCGTTTGAGGACATCTTTGGGGGCCACCCTCTTGACATCATCAAAAGATGCATCTCCTAAAATCTCAGCACTAGGATCCCTAGATTTGGAAGCTAATATTTTAGGAGTAAATGAATGGTGAGCTCTAAATCTAGTAGTCAAATCATGTAAACTCCTACATATAGTAGTACATATGTCTCTATATAGACCATCATCAGAGGACAATATAGATTTCTATAGTCTAGCAACCTCTTGCTCTAAAAATGTAAATAATGCATCAATATTAGTGCATGGAGGTGGTGCAATAGGAACTCCAATAGGAGTTGTGGGTGCAGCCTCACCTCCAACAAGAGTCACACCGGGAGCCATGCCAGGACCTACACCACCTGGAGCCACAACATGAGCCACATGATGAGCCCTATGATGAGGTACAATAGGAGCCCCACCATGAGCTGCAACATGAGCCCCACCATAAGCAACACAATGAATTGCACAAGGAGCTAGAATAGGAATTACATTAGGTGTTGCAACAGAAACTACATCAGATGCCACAATAGGAGTTGGCTCAAGAGTCGCAACAAGATGATGAGCAAGCTAATCATGTGAAGTCATATCTGTACTAATGTCTCAAGATCTAAGTCTATTGTACACACAATTTTTTATTTAAATTAAAAATTATATGTAATTGAACGTGCATCACATGTCTCTAAGATAATCTATAGCATGTACATATCAATAAAATTTATATATGATCACATATACATGCATGAGAGTTAGAGTTAGAGCTAGAGTTATTTAGGGAGTTCTTGAGTTTTCAAAACTTTAGGAATTAAAGATTAGTACCTAGGTTTGACTTAAATGGTTCAATGAGTTAGACTAGGGTTCAAAGTAATTGCATGCAAACAAATTGTTTAAGAATAAGTGTCATTTTTAATGAAGATTCAATGTAGCTAGTGAGTGGTTCATCAAAGTTCTATGCAATCAAAAGTTTGAAGAATTCAAAATATTGCTTGATTTTATCAAATATGACTTTAATTTTGTTGAGACATCATGGTGTCACAAAGGTTGGTTATCCTACTTGTGAATTGTGACAATTGATGGTACATTTCAAGTGCAATAGTATCATCATCCATGTCTAAGTCATACCAAGGGGTATATTTGATGCTTATACCCTTTGTTGATTTTGTGGCAACTTAGCATCATGTAATATCAATGATAGATCATCACAATTACACCTCAAATGTATTTGTAAAAATATTAATTTGGGGATGAAAATGATAAAAACTAAGACTATTTGAAAGTATGAAATGGTGAGAATTTATATGAGTGATGATCATTGAACCAAATTTTAGGTATGATAGAAACATAAAAATCTCAAGAGGCTCACCCTCAAACCAAAAGTGAATTATCACGACCCAAAATGAATAGAGGAGTTCTAGCGTAAGATATAGATTCAAGGATGGGGGAGTCAAGGATGTATTCCTGTCAAGATAAATATGTGCTTATGATATATAAAATTATTAAAGTATTTTGTGATACTACAAAGGAAATGGAAAATAGCAAGGTATGATATTGCATCTAATATATAAAAGTAGGCACAAGAGGTGAGATAGAAAGAGTAATCTTACCTTGAGATGGATCTTATTTTTACTATCATAGAGATGTTCGATTTAGTTAAAAACATGAATCTAGAACATTATTGACTATAAACTATATCTATAAAAATTTCAAACCGAAAGGAAAATGATCATGTAGTCAATCTAATCCTAGAAAAAATTTCATGATTTCAACCTTAACCTTTCAATCAAAAACTATTGAAACTTACAAAGATCTTGAAACTATGACTAATCAAAGCAAACAGATTTCCACAATCCATGAATATTGAAATGATTTCTGGGGAAGATTGTGTGAGAGTTTTTTCATCAACGTTTCGGATCATACTGTATGATCCATCATCAGGATGCCACTGAGTCACTGAGAGCAAAAAAATGGAGTGCAGATCTAGGAGAGGTGATAAAAAGAGGATGGAGAGGAGGGAAGGGGCATGGAAACCGAGGAGGCACGGATGACGGAGTGGGAGAGAAGACAAAAGAAGAAAATGTAAGGAAGAAAGGATGAGAAATGAAAATGATGAGGAAACAAGAAGAAAATAAAAACGAGAATAAGTGAATGAATATGTGTAAACAAAAATTCAAAAACAGAAACCAAGGACAAGCAATCAATAAATTAAAGTAATAAATATCAAAAAATAATTAAAAACCTGAGCCAGTAACCACGCAAAAACCAAGAAACAAAAAATTATATAAATATCAACGGGGATAAATGAGCAACTATACGAAAAAATCTATGAGAATATATGTAAAACAATAAATAAATATGAAAGAAAGTCTAAAAGAATGAATAAATCAAGGAGAATAAATTCGTATAGATATATATACGAATATATATCTATATGAATGAAAATGTCAATAAGAATATATATATATATATATATATATATATATATATATATATATATATATATATATATATATATATATATATATATATATATATATATATATGTATATATATATAAAAGCCAAAAATACCAAAAAATAAAATAAAGGAAATAAAAATAAAAATAAAATAAAGAAAATAAAAATAAAAATAAAGATGAGAGATTAAGAAGAAAAAAGAGAAAAAAGGAAAGAGAAAAGAATCCAAAAACTAAAAAATAATAAACGTGAAGGAATACACACATCAATAACTAGAAAGAAAAGTACAGATCGCAGCAAGACCGAGGGTGACGAAGATGGAGTGAGAGGGAGGAGGGGGGGGGGGGGGAGAGAGCGCAAGAGTGGAGGAGACGAGGACAAGCATCAGAGCTGGAAAGCGAGGGGGAAAGGGGAGAGACAGAGGGGAGCAACGGAGAGCCAGGAAAGAGAAAAGAGGATGAAAAAGTGGGAGGGGGGAAGCCCGAGCTAGGAGGGAAGAACGCGAGGCGAAAGAGGGGGGAGGGAGGACAACAGAGGATGCCAAGCGGTGCTCAGGTTCCAGCCGTCATCGCGGTTGAGGTTGGCCGGGTTGTTGAAGATTTCAACAGCCTCTTTGAGTTTCCTCTTGAAGAAGTTGTCTTCCTTGCACACGACAAGAGCGTTTTCTAAGGAGACATGATGCTTAGTGGTGGCGGAGTGTTCTGCCAAGGCAGATTTGGCCACTCGTTCATGCCTAATGTCAGCAGCATGTTCTTTGATCCTCGTGTGGAAAGAGCGACCAGTTTCACCTATATAAGGAGTGCCACATGAGCACTGGATCTTATAGACGCCCGATTCCAAGAAGACATCCCTGGGGTCTTTAAGCGAGGGGATGCAATTTTTTAAGGTGGTCAAGGGTCTGAAAGCCACCCGCACACCCTGCTTGGTAAGAATTTTGGCGATCTTGTGAGAGATGCCGGCAACGAAAGGAAGAGAGACAAAAGAAGGGGGGTCTGGGGGAGAGGAGGAAGGGAGCGCTATAAGATCCAGTGCTCATGTGGCACTCCTTATATAGGTGAAACTGGTCGCTCTTTCCACACGAGGATCAAAGAACATGTTGCTGACATTAGGCATGAACGAGTGGCCAAATCTGCCTTGGCAGAACACTCCGCCACCACTAAGCATCATGTCTCCTTAGAAAACGCTCTTGTCGTGTGCAAGGAAGACAACTTCTTCAAGAGGAAACTCAAAGAGGCTGTTGAAATCTTCAACAACCCGGCCAACCTCAACCGCGATGACGGCTGGAACCTGAGCACCGCTTGGCATCCTCTGTTGTCCTCCCTCCCCCCTCTTTCGCCTCGCGTTCTTCCCTCCTAGCTCGGGCTTCCCCCCTCCCACTTTTTCATCCTCTTTTCTCTTTCCTGGCTCTCCGTTGCTCCCCTCTGTCTCTCCCCCTTCCCCCTCGCTTTCCAGCTCTGATGCTTGTCCTCGTCTCCTCCACTCTTGCGCTCTCTCCCCCCCCCCCCTCCTCCCTCTCACTCCATCTTCGTCACCCTCGGTCTTGCTGCGATCTGTACTTTTCTTTCTAGTTATTGATGTGTGTATTCCTTCACGTTTATTATTTTTTAGTTTTTGGATTCTTTTCTCTTTCCTTTTTTCTTTTTTCTTCTTAATCTCTCATCTTTATTTTTATTTTTATTTTCTTTATTTTATTTTTATTTTTATTTCCTTTATTTTATTTTTTGGTATTTTTGGCTTTTATATATATATACATATATATATATATATATATATACATATATATATATATATATATATATATATATATATATATATATATATATATATATATATATATATATATATATATATATATATATATATATATATATATATATATATATATATATATATTCTTATTGACATTTTCATTCATATAGATATATATTCGTATATATATCTATACGAATTTATTCTCCTTGATTTATTCATTCTTTTAGACTTTCTTTCATATTTATTTATTGTTTTACATATATTCTCATAGATTTTTTCGTATAGTTGCTCATTTATCCCCGTTGATATTTATATAATTTTTTGTTTCTTGGTTTTTGCGTGGTTACTGGCTCAGGTTTTTAATTATTTTTTGATATTTATTACTTTAATTTATTGATTGCTTGTCCTTGGTTTCTGTTTTTGAATTTTTGTTTACACATATTCATTCACTTATTCTCGTTTTTATTTTCTTCTTGTTTCCTCATCATTTTCATTTCTCATCCTTTCTTCCTTACATTTTCTTCTTTTGTCTTCTCTCCCACTCCGTCATCCGTGCCTCCTCGGTTTCCATGCCCCTTCCCTCCTCTCCATCCTCTTTTTATCACCTCTCCTAGATCTGCACTCCATTTTTTTGCTCTCAGTGACTCAGTGGCATCCTGATGATGGATCATACAGTATGATCCGAAACGTTGATGAAAAAACTCTCACACAATCTTCCCCAGAAATCATTTCAACTATGACTAATACTCTCAAAGCTAGAAATGGCATCTTCTTGATAATGCAAGTAATTCAAAATACTCATTCAAGGTTAATTAAAATTACATCTATCTAGATATTGTGTATCTCTTACGTATACTTGTTGTGTGGTTCAACAATCTTGAGAGGATAAAAAGGATATTACTTTGGCTAGGAGTTAAAGATGAGAAGAGGTTATTTATTACTGACTAGGAGAAATTATACACTCCCAAAATATTGGTGGATTAAATGTTTGTAATTTTCATAATTTGAATTTGGTCATCCTTTTAAATTTAGTCTAAACATAATTAATTATTATTCACATTGGTCCATAATCCATCATTTAAAATATATATAAAATAAGAATTGATCTAAGGATATTAGATCTTATTTTATCCCCTAGATCAAATATTTGGAGTAGTTATTCTAAAATATATATAGTTTTCCTATTTTGTAGTTTGATTACTAGTTGTATAAGAAATATAAAGGGTTCATCTCATTCTGTTTAAGTAATATGTTTTTATAATTTTCTAAGAAGTACAATTTACAACATTTCTATAGCTCTCTCATTTGGTATCAAAGCATTTTTATTGAATCTAGTTGAGGATTGAAGAAACTTACAGTAAGGAATTGTGAATTATGGTGTTTGGTGAATGATTACGTATATCAAAGACAACTCATGCATACTCCATTTTGACTATTATTTTTCTAGGGGCAACATAACAGTGGTAACTTTACAATTAGATCATTCAGAGCCATTGTTATGATGATGATGACAAAGTTAGGTCTACAAAAGAATTAAAATAGATAGACAATGTTGTAAACCATGCATTATTCTTGTATAATATCTTCCTTCCCTTTGTTAACATATTTAATAGTTCAATATTTAGGTACCACTCTTTGTTTTCTCTACTAGTGTGGATGTATACAATTGGTCTTAAGAAAGTGTAAATATGTAGGATTGTCTTGTTATACAATTGGTCCTATTGGTCCTATTGGTCCTATTGATTTAGAGTTTGTTAATCAAAATTTATATAGCTACACATGTCTAACATTTGCCTTGACATTACAATAACACTTGCCTTGATATTACAATTTAACCTTCTAGATTAGGGTTTGATTTATCTATTCTAGGGTTTGATTTAGATATATATAGGGAACCTTCATTTAAAAATTAAAGGGTTTCTGTTAGATCTAAGGGTTTTGGTTAAATTTAGTTCAAATTAGATTAGGGTTACGGTTAGATAGGTCCTAGGGGTTGTACATTACCTCATTTCAATTACAGAACTGTAGCATTAAAGATTAGGGTTAAAGAGTTTTCACTTGAGTTAGAGTTAGAAATTTTAGGGTTAGAGTTAGAGTTAGGGTTAGGGTTATGGTTAGTGTTATCTTTTACCTAGGTTATATAGTTATTTTTAGGGTTATGGAGACATTGTTTATGTTTTCTTATGATTGTTAATGTTGTTATGTATTTATGTATGTAATCTTTATGTTCTTATGTGTATTAAATTTTATTAATTAAATGTTGTAACATGTATTCTTTAGGTCATACTCTTTATATGTTGTTATGTACATGTATGTTATATTCTTACCTAATATGAATTAATCTACATTCTTATATATGTATAATTTAGGATCTCGCCTTAAGAGATGTCATTAAATATAGTTAATTATACTTAGACTAAGGTATTAAAAATAATAACATATGCATAAACATGACTATTGAAAACATACATGTCTACATTTAACATGAACATATTTACATATATTTATGGGATCTCCCCTTAAAACATGCCATTAAATATAGTTAATTACACTTAGATAAAAACATTAAGATCAATAACATGTACATAAAAATGTGAATATTGAAAACATACATGTCTACTTTTAACATGAACAAATATACATACATTTCTAATATTCTAAACTATTATTTTTCTAATATTTAACTAATTTAACACTAATTTTTTTCTAACCTTGTTTTCTAATAAATTATATTATTATTTATCAAATGTATAACTAACATACACAAAAAAACTATAAATGTTAAATTAATATAATTAATTTTAACATAAATTAACCAAAAATATATTAAATTAACGTTAAAATATGCTTTGAAAACATTAAAAATGTAAAAAACATTCAAATAATAATATATAAACATACCTAAAATAGTAAAAAGACGAGAATCTAAAGGAGAATGACGAGGGATGCTAACCAATAGGACACGTTCACTGCAACCTCTGGCTCAAATATTCAATGCTATTAAAATGAATAGTAGATGGTAAAAAATGATGTTTTAAAGCCAGAATTTGACGTTTCGAATGTTCGTGTGAAGATATTAATTATAAATGTTTGCTCTAACATTCTTAATTTATGATAAATATGTTTGCGTAAATATATGGTGAATGTGATTTTCACATTTTGCAAAAAAAAATAAAAAATTCTTCACCCCACTAAAGTGGAACCCATTATTGTGGGTTCACCCAGTCACTACTACCTTTGGGCATGAATTGTGATGGTAGGTGATGAGCACCCATCACCCAAGTGACACCAATAGGAATTGGCTCCCATGGATAGGCATCAAACTTTTGTCATTGTAAATTGCAATGGGAAGAGCTTTCATTGCAATTGTGATGCTAAAAGTTATTGTTAATTAAAGCTAAACAAAGACATACACTATCATAATTGTGATGGCTATATGTTAGAGATGCCATCTCATATGCAACATGTACATGCAACAATAATATTGTGGGTCTGACAACTAGTTGTCAAAATTGCAATAACATCATAATAGAAAAATAATGGAATGTGTGACATTGGAGAGAGTGCTTTCCTAACAAATCTATTTTTAAAATTCAACTTTGGTTATGAACATCATCAAGAGACTAGAACGCTCTTGCCCCTATAACTAGTTTTCCTATTATTTTTTATCTTTTGGGAGAGACCAGATGATTGTTGTGATTGCAAAATTCTACCTATTGTAGGGAGGATCAAAGACTAACATTTGTCAAAAATTTATTTGTACATTCAAGCTTGACATAGACAACATTTCCCCATTATTATCTAATCCTCCTTGCAATAGGTAGAATTTGACAGTCCCAAGAATCATTCGATATCTCCCAAAATATAAAAATAATAGAAAAACCATGTATAGGGGTAAGAATGTTCTAGTCTCTTGATAATGTTCATAACCAAATATGAATTTTAGAAATAGGTTTGCTAGGAAAGCTCTCTCTCCAACATCACACACTCCTTATTTTTTTCTATTACAATTGCAAAACTTAGTGTTACTGTAATTTTCTTGGTCTGTATATATGTACCTACATACATACACATATGCATGCATGTATACATATGTACGTACGTACGTACGTACATACATGTATACATGCATACACATGTATACATACATATATGCATAGAAGCAGAACTTGCTTCTCCAACTCCTTACACTCAACTCTTCACTGAAGTTATTCTTCCAACTGTGAGAATAGTTACTACAAATTCTTGTGAGCCAAAGGATGCTGAACCTATGCTACATTTTCTAGAGACATGGGAGGAGATTTCATAAGATTTTGGATCATATAGTGATGCCCAAATTAACAACAATAGTAGATACTTGGGATCCTCATAGGGAGAGCTATACAAGCACAATTACATCCTTGGCTTCCATTGTTGGGCCAATGTATGGAGCCTTTATATTAAACCATTAGTTATAAATTAGGGAATGCATTTCATGCCCAACATTCAAGTGATGCATCTACATATTCAATTTTATCACCTTGAAAATTTGTATTTGATCCTGCTGGCTACGAATAGCTGATTGTTCATTTTATCGTACCTAATCTGATGATAGTTCTACAAGAATTTGTTAATTAACCTAGCTAATCAACAACTAGACCAATGAATCTTAGTGAAAAAGACATAAAATCTATGAATGAATTCCCTAAGAAAAGACCACGATAGTGAAAATAAAAAATATGGACATACTAGAATGAATTAAGAGAAATATAATAAAAAGTCTATAAAAGGTTCTGATCAAAGGAATGTGATTTATGGAGGTACCAAACATGATGATATTATATATGATGTAAAGAAAAAATATAAGAATCAGGATATGGAAAAGAATTTTTTTGATCATAGAACTAGTAAGCATCATACCAATGTAAAAAGTCAAGATGATACAAAACCTAGAAAGATTAAGACAATGGGAGAAAGAAGTAATTGGGGTAGAGATGCTGAGGGTGATAGGTAAAAAGAACGAGGAAGAAAGTAATAAGCAAGTTCTGCTAGCTGGAAACAACTAATTTCTCAATTTATTCTACCTAATTTGATGACAGTTCTATAGGAATTTATAATCATTCCATCTAATTAGAAGCTAGACCAATGAATTGTAGTAACAAAGGCATAAAACCTATGACTAAAGTTAGAGAATGTTCACACGAGCCTACAATCTCCTTGAGATATTATTTTGAATAATTTAGTATGTAAATGGTATGAGATTTTTTTTCTCTCTTTCTATAGACATATTAGTAAGAAGTAAAAGGTTTTATATTTTAGTTTTCCATTGACTCATAATCTATTATGGTGGGTTATATATTAGAATTTTGTAATTGCAAGATTTATTTTTTCTATCTTTCAAAATAGATTTCTATTTATAAATTGGCCAAACAATGTTTTTAGGCTTGCCATTTTGAAAATAATTAGAAGGTTGTTTGATAATATCAATAATGTACTTCACTTGAAACTTCATTTTTACCTTAAATGCATCATGCAATGAAGAATTCAGTTTGAAAAGGGTACATGGGATACTCAATTTTTGGTGGTACTATTTCTTAAGTTATTCAAAGTTAACATTTTATTGGTTCATGGAGGAAAACAGTTGTGTTTTACTTTTTTTATGCATACACACACATACAAACATGCGCACACGCACACACACACACACACACACACACACACACACACACACACACACACACACATGCACACATCCTTTGCATGGTTTAGAGGTAATGTCATTGTGGCAAAGGTTTCTGCAATAGAATGAGCCTTGTGAGTTAACATATAATGTCTTAAAATAGTTAAGAGTTACCTAACTATTTCCAAGGCATCTTCACACTAGCATCATACTCTGGCTAATAGGCTGCCTACATACCTATATCCTTGGGAGAAAGACCCTTAAATTGATCATTCTAATGAATATGTAGTTCTAGTTTCTAATTATTTTGATGTAGTTGTATCCCTATAATCACTGGTGAGCTTTAGGAGCAAGACCCTTCAATTGCTCATTCTAATGAATATGTAGTTCTAGTTTCTAATTATTTTGATGTAGTTGTATCCCTATAATCACTGTTGAGCTTTACTCACCTAATACATCTCTTCACCATCATATACCTATATCACCTATATTAGTAATTATAAATAGAATACTAAGATCTACAAAGCACTCACAATACCAAATAGACTAACACTTATAAGATGATAAAGGGAACACTATGGAGGAAAGAAGAACAAGAATTGTAAGCTCCTCAAGTGCAACCTTGATGACATTGATGTGTCTAGATGTGCATGGATATATGCCCAAGCATGTTTCAAGCTCCAAATGGTGAGTGTGGAATTCAAGCATAGAGGTGGATGAAGGATTCAATAATGGATTTGTGTATGTATTTTGACATAGTGATGATGTAAAATGGTTGTGTTGTAGTGGTTAATAGGGCATTATAAGTTTTCATTAAAGTTGATATGAATTGTGAAGGAAGAGGGTCTCATTTATAGGCTAAGTGGTGGTGATATGGAGGGTTGAGATGCAAGTATGGAAGAATGGTGAGGGAGGGCTAGGATGTAAGGAAGGGGGAGCACATGGATTGTGCTTCTTAAAAGCTCTAGCCTTGTGAAAAGTGTCACAAGTAGATTGGGTGGTCAAATGGGGGGTTAATTGTAATTGTGAGGGAGAAGGAATGTGGAAGAGGAATGTAAGAGGCATTTAAGGGCATTTATGGCATGCAAGATCTATTAACCCTCTTGGATAGGAATGTAAGAGGACATGAGAGACTATTGACTTTGGCTTGGGTTAAAAAGTCTTAATTGTTTCTTAAATTTGTGCACATGTTTAGGAGGGGGGTTAGGCTTAGCTTAGGAGGGGGGGTTAGGAGGTAAGTGGCTTATCTTTGATGGGATGGGTTAGTTAGTTGGTTAACTAAGGTTAGTATGGGTGAATGAGTTGGATTAGGGTAATGATAGGTTTTAGAGATGGTTTAGGGGTTTGGGATGATTTATTTAATAAAAGGGAGGTGTGAGATTAAATTAAATAGATTTTTACATTTATTTAATATAATAGAGGCATGAGGATTTAATTGATGAATTGGTTTCGGGTTATCATTTGATTTTATCAATTAGAATATAGTTAATTAAATAAACTAATTAACTAGGGGATGATGATTAATTAATTAAATATAAAATATTTAATCAATGATGTCCTAGGAGATGACTAAATAGGATTATTTAGTGATGTAGTCAGATTTAGGTATCTACAACACCCACTTGGGCAAATCAGATGGTTTTCTATAATTACTATAATATAATACCTTGGTGCAACCTTTGTGTTGTAGTTTATAGTTAATGTAAGCTTAACCTATATATATCCTAACTCACTCCTTATATCATTATGTTTAAAAGCTTGTGACAATAATCAATGTGAAAAAAGCTTATTTAAAAGCACATATTACTTTTATTAAATGTAAGGTTGATTACCTGAACATCCATACATGTATAAGAATTGTAAGTTACCTAGAATGTGATGAGATCAATCTTTAAAGTACCTAGAATATCCTCACCACCTCTTTCTACTCTTGGGGGAAGCCCATCTTCATTTCTCATGAGCAATTCATCACACAGGTACATCCAGGAATATCCTCATCACCTCCTACATAAAATGAATCCAATATTACAAAATGCCCCCTAAGATATAATAGTTCAAGTGACAAACACATTAAAAAATAGAGAGAAAAAGATGAATCTACTTACTAATAGCCATTGTCATTGTATCTCTTGCCATTCTACTTGTTGAGTGAGTTTTATTGTTTTTCTATTGTGACAAGATCTCTCTGTTTGTATACATGCATATATACACATATATACATACATAGATAGGTACATACATACATACATAGACAGATATATGTGTGTGTGTATGTATGTATATATACATATGTATATATATGTACATACATACATAGATACATATATACATACATTTACATCTACATATACATACAAGGAGACCCACACAGACACACAGACACACACACATCTACATACATACATAAAAACAACAAAACACTTTCTAAGAGTTCATAGTTGTTAAAACAAAAAAATTTAACAAGAAAATGTTGTTAAAACAAATAATCCATTTCTTGACATGAGAGGTCTACAAGTGAGGGTATTGATCAATCTTGAAAATTTGAATATTGAAACGAAAGATATTGATGATCAAACACCTATGCTAGAGTTACAACACACTATGAAGTTTATTTTGATAAGGTTGAGGCAAATATTCAAAAGTTTGATAATCAAAATTGAAGGCACAAGAGTAAAGGAGAAGGAACGACTTTAGAAAGAGAAGGAGAAGCACAAACTTTAGAAAAGAACTACATGGAAATAACAATAGCTAGAAAACATAAAGAGTACTATGGGAGCCACTAGATGGAATCTAGGAAAGTGTTGCAGCAGGTACTATGACATTGGAAACACCAGTTAAATTGGTCTAGTTATTGAATAAATAGGCTAATTACTTCATTATTATATGATCCAATGGTAATGTTAGTTATTATTTTGACATTAATGAAAATATTATTATTATTCATTATTATATATACATACATACATGAAAAAAACAAAGAACTTTCTAAGATTTTACATTTTTTCAACAAAATTAATGTTTTACAAGAAAATGCACCTAAAGAACTATTAGCTCAGAAGCAAGAACATGGTGTTGAAACTGTACAGAAAGTGCTTGACATTAGAGGTCTACAAGTGAGGGTGTTGACCAATCTTAAAATCTTGAATATTGAAATGAAAGTTACCAATGATCAAACACCTATGCCAGAGTTGTAATACATTATGAAGTTTATTTTAGATAAGGTAGAGGTAGATATTCAAAAGTTTGATAATCAAAATTTAAGGCACAGGAGAAAATGAGAAGGAGCAACTTTAGAAAGAGACTGCATGACAAAAACAACATCTAGACAATATTGAGGATATTTTGGGATCCACTAGATAGAATCTAAGAAAGTGTTACAATAGGTACCATGATATTCCAATCACAACTTGCAAGTGTCTTTGAGAATTTATAGTTCAAGTATCAAATGATTATAAGAGTGTTTCAAGTACTAGCACAATCTCCCTTCGATGATCCCAAGGATCAAATATTGATAAGAGTTTTTCAAGGTCAAGAACCACTTCAACATACTTTACATGGTTTAGAGGTAATGTTGTTGTGTCATTGGCTTCTACAAGGGAATGCACCTCATGATTATGGCATTTACACAGAAGTAAAACTTGCTTCTTCAACTACTTACACTCAACTCTTCACTAAAATTATTCTTCTAGTAGTGAGAATAGCTACTAAAAATTCTTGAGAGCCAAGGGATCCTAAAATTATGTTATGTTTTCCGGAGACATTGAGAAGTTACTACCATCTTCAATACTTCATAACATTTTGGATCATATTGTGATGCCAAAATTAATAGCAACAATAGATACTTGGAATCCTTGCAAGGAGAGCATGCCAATACATGCATGGTTACATCCATGTCTTTCATTGTTGGGCTAGTGTATGGAGCCTTTATATCCAACTATTTGTTATAAATTAGGGAATGTGCTTTGTGCCTGGCATTCAAGTGATGCATTGGCATATGCAATTTTATGACCATAGAAAACTATATTTGATCCTACTAGATGGGAATGACAGATTGTTCTTTTTATTGTACTTAATCTAATGAAAATTATAAATAAATTTGTAATCAACCTAGCTAATCAATAACTAGACCTAATTTACTAGGTTATGGCTAGTCTCTCTCTAAAAATATCTTGTATGATATGTTTTTGTAAAATTTCTTGTGAAAACTTCCCTGTTTTTCTAGTCCGCATTATTTTTGTGGAGGATCTTAAGTAAATCACATAGCACATGTTGATTAAGTTTTATTATTTTTTTCTTTGGATTCTAGAATATGTATGCAGCTGGATCAATTTTTCTATTGTGTTAAGATGTAATAAGCACCTTAAAAAAGATTTCTAAATATACATATTTAGAAGGAAATATAAAGAGATACCTATTTAGAAGGAAAATAAATGAACATTTACATAGCCTTTGAAGAAAATGGTAGAGATAGGGCATGGAAACAAAGCAATGACACAACACCACAATGAAATCATAGAGAAAAGGCATGAAGATCATAGTGCTATGACATGGTAACAAAATCACAAAGCAAGGGCATGCCAATGAAATACATAGATCACAAGGGCATGAATACCAAATCATAGAATAAGGGCATATTGATGAACTACAAAGATCACATAAATGAAATCATAGAGCAAGGACATAGAAAAAAAATGTAGAGATCATAGGAAAAAAATGCACCAATCATAAGGGCACAATAATGTTCACATTTGTCCACTCTCATTCAGAGCTCTCAACCCTCTTTCTCGTGCAACTCTCCACAATCAAAACACATGGGGAATGCTTTATATCATGTTTTTCTTAATATACTCATAGAGGCATCACAATTACGATGCCAACATCACTATTGCAATGGCATTAGGGAAGATTGCAAAAAATAAATTATGAAAATCACCAAAAAATACACTATTGTCATAAATTGTTGTCATAATTTGACCCCAAATGTCATAGTGATTTGATTGATATTGATCTCTAAGGTCCTGTTTTCATTTGTTCTAACAATAGATTGGTGAAAAAACTGATTCAAGTTAGGCTTGGCATGGCCCTTATCTCATCTAGATAGGACATTCTCTAACATACATCCTTAAAGGTTGATTCGAGGACCATATCAGACCACTCTATGCTAGTTTTTTTCATGGACATAGAGTCAACCTACTAGACAAAGGCCATTTAGGTATGACATCATGTGGAACTTGCACACAAATTTCAAAGATTGTATTGCATGATAGTGGGATGATCTGGTTGAAGGAACGACTTTTTTTGCATTTCTATAAAACTTGAAATAATCTACAAATAGGTTAGTGGATGGAGAAAATATTCATTTGGAAACATATCCATAGAAAAAAAGTCTATTGAAAAGAAGTTGGAATCTCTTTAAAATCATCTGCCACAAGGAAATGCTAAACACTGAGCACTAATAGGAGGAGGGGGGTATCGAGATAGGTGGAGTATCCTTCTAAATTGGGAGGATAGCTTTTGGAAATGGACATCTAGGGTACAATGGTTGAAGGAGGCTAACTGAAATATGACCTCCTTCCATAGATCAACATCAAGGAGAAAAAGCAGAAACGCCATAAACCTATTGATTGATGATAATGGTTAGGAGAAAAGGAAGTTGAGGAGATAGAAGGTAAGGACAATAAATACTTGCAGGAAATATACAACCCCTCAATTGTTTAGGTCAGTAGTAACATGCAAAATGATATTTTATGGTTTTTTAATTTGGTGGTGAATAACCAAATGAATGAGGCCATGACTAGTAAGGGCAAGGAGGAGAAGGTAAGGAAGATAGTGTTTAGCATTAATTAGTACAAAGGCCTAGGTCCTAATGGTTTTCCCCCATCCTTTTTCCAATAAGTTTAGGATATTGTTAGGTACATGATGCAATCCATGCATCTATCATCAAAATGGGAAAACTATTGAAGGAACTTAATGAGACATTCATCATTCTAGTCCCTAAGATAGATGACCATAGACATTGGAAAGATTTTAGACCCATTAGTCTCTGCAACATGATCTTTAATGTTCTCGCCAAGATTATGGTTAGCCATATCAAGCCCCTTCTTGATAGGTTTATAGGACCTTACCAGAATGGTTTGGTGCCTAGGTGTCAGATCATTGATGTAGTCATAACCATACATCAAGTAATTCATTCTATGGAAAGGAGAAAGAACCCAAGTATGGCCCTTAAGCTTGATATTTCCAAGGTTTATGATAAGATCAAGAGACAATTTATTTTTCCTATCCTAATTAATTTAGGATTCAATGAGAATGTTCTCAGAATTATCAAGAATGTTATGAACACCATCACATTTTTGGTGCATGTTAATGGGGCTCCTGGTAGATTCTTTTCTTCCTTCTAAGGTCTATGACAAGGTGACCCACTATCACCTTACCTATTCATCATTATGGTAGAGGTGCTAATTAGAAATTTAGTGACCATGGCTAACTCTAGCAGAATAAAAGGAATAAAACTTGCATCCACATATCCACCACAAATTATCCAATAATTTTTTGATGACACCTTCTTATTTGGAATCTCTATTGTTCATGAAGCTAGGGAGTGGATATCTATTTTGAATCAGTATGCAATGGTTTAAAGACAATGCATAAACTATCAGAAAAGAAAAGTCTATTTTTTCAACACTAATGCCAGACTAAAAGAAAAGGTGACTAGAATACTGGAATGGTAGGAGGCATTTCTGACAAATACCTATCTTTATCTCCTACTCACAATTAAAGAGTCTCCTACCAATACTATGGCAGGTTGGAAAAGAAAGATACTAAGCAATGTGGGGAAACTTGAACTTCTTTTAGCATCTTTGCAGGGAATTCTAGTGTATTTTCTCTCTATCTTTCAAATTCTTGAAAGATTTAGAGACATTCTTGGAAAAACTAAATGAAATTTCTTATGGTCAGGTTCTGAAGAGAAGTCTAGGAAGAGTTTGGTAAGATAGGAAAAAGTCTACCAACCTAAGGCACTTGGTTGTCTAAATATAAGAAGGATAGGACATATGAATCAGGCCCTCCTAATCAAGGTTAGATGGAGATTGATGAACTCTCTGGGTAGCTAATGCAACATTGTGATGTCCAAGTGCCTTGGAGAAAAACCATTTATCACTTCCTATGGAACCATGCTCTCTCCCAGGGTTCTCAATTTTGGAACAATGTGGTGCACACTCTGAAAATTATGAAGATGGGTTGTCACTGGATTGTGGAGGATGGAAATATTATTAATTTATAAGAAGAAAAATGGATTCAATATGACCCCCTCATGTGCACTAGGTTCTTACCCTTCCATGAGACTTATACTAGACATAATGATACCCTAAATCGAAGCTATATCACCCTAGATCATCAATGGACTAAAATTCAAAAGTAGGAGTTTATAGGGATAGGCTTTTCCCTAGAACAAAAAAAATCTCCTTTAGGTAATCAGATCCCTTTCACCCTAGTCAATGACTCCTTTATTTGGAATTTAACCCCTTGGGTGACTTTATGGTGGAGTCGGCTTATATTTTTTGTCAAAGTGGGGTGGTGGCCTAAGAAGATTGGAGAAAGGTCTAGCACCCATGGATCCTATCAAATAAAAATTTATTTTGGTACATGGCCTTACATGGGAATATCCTTACAATTAATAATCTTCAAAGGAGAGGGTAATAGATAGCTAACTATTGTATCTTATGTTATCAATATGCTGAATTTATTGCACACCTTCTCATCTACTACCCTTTTTCTTTAGATGTACGGAGAGGAATCCTTGGATTATGGGAGGTCTAGTGGTGTGCTAATGAAGTCTTGCAATAATTTTTCACTGAGACGGACCATCATATCACCCATATCTTAAAAATCTATGGATAATAATCCCAACATATGTGTCATGTAAAATCTGGAAGGAACAAAACAATAGAATATTCAAGGACAAAGACACTGCTAGTTCGATGATGGTCCAATAGGTTATCATATTCCTCAAAGAATATAGTGGTATTTAGCAATGGAAGCTCCCCCTAAATCCTTGGGAAGTCTTGATATGAAATGGGTGTCTACTTAAGACTTAGGCTGAATGGTGGCACAATTCGACAACTCTAAAGCTATGGATAGGCAAAGAATGGTGTTGCACCCCCTCTCTACAAAGACTTGGATAAAACTTAATTCTGATGGATCATCCATGGTAGGAAGCGTTATTGTTGGGGTTGTCTTCCGTAATTGTATAGTGGAACTAGTGGTTGCCTATACTAGGAATTGTGAAGGTGGCTGAAATAATGAAGTGGAAGCCCTTGCTCTTATGTGGGGAATGACAATTATGAGAGCAAGAGAAATTAATTGTTTAGTAATTGAGGGAAATTTAATGTTAATTATTAAAGGTACTAAAGGAGAGAGTTGGACTATCTATAAGATCAAAGAAACAATAGACAAAATTCATAAGTTGATGAAGGGGTGTCAAAAGATCTACGTGGACCACATTTACTAAATAGGCAATGGCATGGCAGATGATTTGGAAAAATTTGGCCATAGTTTCACACAACTAATCGAATGGGTGGATGTTAGTCAAATTCCATCATCAACTCAAGTGATGATGGAATGTGAGAGTAATTCTCATAAGGCCACATGAATCATTACAATAGGTGGAGTGCCTCTAAGAATCTACATGGGTAGGAAAGCTAGCAGATTTCCTTTCATAAAGTAATATTTAGGAAATATTGCATGAAGATTCACTTGTATGATCCCCTTCCCAATAGCCCTAATTATTTTTGAAAAAGGACGAATGTAGTGGATTTGTCAAAAAATTAAAAACGAACAAGGACACTTTAATCAAACCCCATTCCAACTCTAGCTAGTGATGGGTGATTATAGAAGGAAAGGTATTGATCATACGTGCCATTGAGGGACATTCTTTGGTTCTTGGGAAACCTTACAATATTGTGATGGGTTTTTTCTCCCTTAACATTTTCATCCTAGGTGCAATTTATTTAACCTACTGTGATTTTCAAACCCACAACAAGGAGATATTAGAAAGATATAAGGAGTTGGTGGTTGAGGTTGATAGAGAAATAGGAGCTAGTGACTGCATTGAAATAATGGGGATTAAGGCTTGTGTCCATAAGACTGAAGCTGCAATGATTTATTTTTGGGAAGGTGGTTTTTTTCCATTTAAATGGAAGAAATGGAAAAATATGACGAGCACATCTCAATGCAATTCTTCAACTCATGGAATGATAGGAAAGTGAACATCAATGGGATGGTGTTTGAAATCATGGAAGAGGTTATTGCCAAGGTAGGAGGGTTTTCCCTAGGGGGCAAGAATTGGTTCAAGTAGGCCAAAGTGAATTGTGAAACCTGTCTAAGGAAGTTCTTCAAATTTAATGAGGAGCTGGTTCAAATGCGTAGTTGGTTCGCCAAAGAACATCTCCTAATGCTTAGGATGTGGTTTTATATGCCATAATGATGTATATTACCTTTGAAGATTAGTTCTAGGTACTATATTACTACCATTTCCCTATTCTCAACCATTTTTGGAACCTAGATCATATTTCTTTTTCGTATCTTATTTTGAATTCCATGGAAGAAAGTGTCTAAAAGGCTAGGGAAAAAAAGAGGGTAAACCCTTTAATCTCATCCATCAGGTTTTATTGAATAAACTTTACAACTACCACCTTGCCTTAAACTTACTACTTTTGGTTGACCTATTGGCCATTGTCACCCCCCAATTATCCATGGACCCTAGCCCTGGCTCAAGCCACACAAAAAATATAAAACCCTTGCCTTTGAGCTTAAAATAAGCCTCATTGATTAAGATACAAACATGAAGATGAGCAAGAAGAATTCTTAGAGAACTAGTAAACAACTCTAATTGGATAAATCGAAGTCCCCCCTCTAAATAGGACATTATCTTTGAGTCTACAGAGAGTGAGAAAAAACCCACCAAGAGGAAGAAGCCACACTAGGGCATTAGAAAGAAGCCTATGTCTAGCCCTTCCACTCCCTCACACATTTTGGATATGCTTGGATTTTTCATGTCCTCAACTAGAAGTGGGGGTGGGGGGGAAGGAAATTTCCTCCCCCATGAAAGGCACTCCCAAAGGTGGGGGAAAGAAAGGGAAGCATAGCCAAGGCCAGAGCGAAAGTAAGGCTTGATTGGAAGGGCTAGAGCATTCAATGAAGGAGATGGAAGACAATCACATTGGCACCTACCAAAAATGTGACACCTTGGCTAAATTTTCTATGAAAGTTATGTATTTGGCTGTCACTACTCTTTATTTCTTGTAGTTTAATAAGGATGTTAAGGCTTTGGGCAACGAGAGCGAAACTACACGTTCCATTTATGGCTTCCTAGTGGAGGATTGGCTGAAGATGCTCCTAGACAAAAATATTAAAGAGGAAGGGCTGGATGTGAACATGGAAAGCCTTAGGAGAATAAGAATGAGGAGCTAGAAAAGAATGAGGGAAATGAGCTCTAATTTTCTCTTTTTTTAAAAATGTTTTTGATCACTCTAAACTTGGTGCCTTACAGGGTTTTCTTATATATGTATATGATCAAGTGTTTGACTGATAGCAACAATAGATTCTCTAGCTACTAGAATGTTTTTCCAATTTTTTTCTAATTAGTAGTAGGACTGATGGTAATGATTTTTCTATTTTGGAACTTAAATTTTTTTTGAAGTATAAAACTGGTATCAGTTAGATAATTGGGAGGTAACCTCCAGCTGATCCTTTATCCATTTTGTACTCTAGGGTCATCACCCCATCCTTTTGCCCACTATCCAATACTTCAAAAACACTAAAGTCTTGTTGAAACTAAATTGTAACATCATTGGTCCCAATTTGGTGTTTTTATGTTGGTTTCCATTTTTTTTTTAATAACTAGCTCTATTCCAATTTTGGTTTTATATTTGTAATGCATTTGAGACCTCTTGACTTATTATAATAAAAAATAATATTTTCCTTTTCAATTTTATTGAACCCAATCAATTTACACAATTTTTTCAATGCTAAATATTCACTCTAGGGATTTTAGATACACTCTCATTTATGATATCTTATTTTCTAATATAAATAATCTATTTACACTTTTAATTCATTAGTTTCTTGGTTTTAGTGTTTGGTGATTACTTATACTTTCCTATAAATTTGACCACATTACCCACCCTTATTTTACTATGATTTTTTTTAAAACTATATTCTTACATTTAGTTCACTTTTTTTTTTCATTTGTTGTCTATTACTAGATATGTGATTATTTAGCTCTAGGGATTCCTTTCAACTTTTTCCATTGTGAACAAAATTTCACCTAAATTCTAATATATACCCATAAAAATCTTTCATGGTGGAAATAATGTGATAAACAAAGGTTTCCATAAGGATTATAACCATAAATCTCATTTTTATGAAAAATTATTATATTTATAGTCTATTTATTACTTTGGATATTGTGAAGAGTTCTAAATCTCGAATAGATTTATGGTTTATGATGCTTTTGTAACTCATGAATTTGGGTTAAATAGTTTTTGAGATATCTATTGTAAATTTGCTTCATCTTTTTAATCATTGATGTGCCTACACTTCAGTTCCTATATGAAGAAAGATTTATCTACAATGCCTAATAATACATTCTAACATAAATTCTCCTTAAAATTAAATCTAGCATTATACATAGTAATAGATTATCCTCTTGAGACAATAAGTCTAGTTTTTTAAAATTAATTCCTTCCACATCCTACACTATTGATCCCCTTATATATTATATAATTATTTCATATTTTTTACCCTTACTTTTCTAATTCTACTCACATCTCATGCACACACAACAATAAAGTGTCCTTAACCAACCATAGTTAAGTTGTGCCCTCCTAAATCATATATATAATGCTCCTAAAATTAAACAAGTAGAAAATAAAGTGGATGTAATTTCCCATTTTACAAGATGGAAATAAACCATTGATAATAACCTAATCCATGCATCAATAGTTTTATTTAATGACTTAAAATCAACTCATCTCAATTTCTTCATATCTTACACTATTGTATTTTTGTGATGTGCTTGTTCAATCATACATGCATTCATTTAATGATCTTAATAGAATATTCGTTGAATTCAACTACAATTTTGTATGACACTTAGAGTAGCTATTGCTCATTTTTTTCATGCTCCCATCTATCTAATAATTACATCAATGATTACATACCATAACATTCTCCATAGTAGATTTAATGCCTTGCATGAATCATAATTTTAATCTTAGATAGGTTTCGACAAGGTAGTGACAAAGCACTTAGTCATTATCTAATAGTATTTTAGTGCAGACCGAGAGATTAAAGCAAGCCAAGAAAATACTGTATGCTAAACCATTCAAAAGGCTAGTTACAACATTAAGAATGTAGTAATGGCCAAGCATTAGAGTGTTCAGATGTCAAGTGATCAGTTTCAGACATAGTTGTTTTCAATGGTACAAACTTCTATATAAACCATTTTTGTGTTGAATAGTGATTGTTTTACAATTCTAGAAGATATGTATGGAGGTATATTAGAAATACCTATGGATTGCATGAAACCAATAAAATTAAGGGATGTTTTAAGTTGCAATATGAATCAACCTCATCCATTAATTCTTGTCTAACCCAGCTAGCCCACCTATGTTTACTTAAAGAGACAAACCCTAAAGAGTTTGTATGCAAGGAAGGAGATGATTGCTAGGTGTAGAGTGAGCATTGAATGGAAGCTATGGAGGTTGTCATAAAGATATAAATTGTAAAACTAGTTAAAGAGAATAGAGGAGAGCAGAGAGAGGATAGAGGAGGCACATCTGATCAGAATGATCAAGGATTTATCAGTAAAGAGAAGATTTAAGATAAAGCAATAGAGTGCTAACTAAAGGATAATGGTGTTGAATCATTTAAATATGTGATGCAGAGAAAATATCCTAACAGAGTAGTCTTAATAGGCTTTTGTAAATCTCTTAACTGATTTCTTGCTTTATTTTAAGTCCTTTAACAAGGTATACTTTTAGTAGGGTGTTAAAATCCTTTAACAAGGTGAGATCTAACAGTCTTTGTAAGCCTTTAATAGGGTAGACCCATCATAAGGTAGATCATAGTTTATGATAAAACTCATTATAAACATAATTAGCTACACTTTATAGCTATAGTAGTGTAGATTTGAGGGTGTCATCCCTTACTCAGTTTTATCTTCTCGTGGAGGCTTTTTGGGTAACAAATTTATTGTGTCATGTGTTATTTGTTTCATGCTATGGATGAATATGTGCAGTTATCTATTTTAGTTTACATGCTAAATTATGAGATGGATGTGTGGTGAATATTTTATGGTTAAGGTTTTGAAGTAATGATTCACACCTTCTTCCCTCCCCCCCCCCCCCCCCCCAACACCCACTCTCTTAGAGTTTACTTTCCCATTGTTATTTCTAAATATTAGTATTAGGGATTTTTTCTCTAGAAAATAATGTCTTACATCTTTGGAGTTAAGACCTTGAAGATGAAATTCTATAAGTTGGGAAAGACTATTGATAACTAGAAGATTGAAGTACAACTTGCCCTACACCAACTCAAGGAAGCAAGAGATGAAATGCAATTTTCATTATAGAGAAGAAAGGAACTAGCTATTAAGCTAAATGATACTCATTACCAAGAAGCTTGATTGTTTGAGAATGGAAACTCAAGTGAGTTTGATGTAGTAGTTGCAGATCTAATGGAAAAAATTAATTCCTTAACTAAAGAGGTTAGAAATTTTAAGATAGAACAAGAAGTCCAATCAGTATTGTTATGTGAGGTGACCAAACAAAAAAAGAAAACTGAGGAAGATAAAGTTATGATTGACGATCATAAAAGAATATTGACCAACAGACTGGAAGAGAAGATATTAGATGTGCAAATTCTTGCTAACATGCAACTAGACACAATGAATAAATTGGTGATTGTAAACCATGAATTGAATGGAAAGGAAATTGAGATCATAACCCTAAAGTTATAGAATGCTCAATTGAGATCATAAACCTATTGAAGCCATCAAATACTTTGAGAAACTGATGAAATATCCAAGAGCTAACAATGATACTATTGTATCCTATGATACACTAGTGCCAAGGAATGAGAATCATCTAAAATTTGTGAGAAAAGGAGTGACAAAGGTAAGAACTACAAACCCACTTGTCATAATTGTGGAAAGCTAGGTCATGTAGCAAATGTTTGCAGGAGAAACAATGCAAATAAGAACCCTAAGTAGAAATTTAAGGGTTACTATCATAAGTGCAACCAATAAGGACATCAAGCACATAAATGTAGGACCTAGACCATGAGCACTCGTCGATTTGAAGGAAAGTACCACAATTATCAAAAGTATGGACATAATGCATATGAATGAAAATCTAATGCCAAGTGGACATCAAACAAGTAGAAAAAGGTACAACAAAATGGAAAATACTATAATTGCGACTACAACAAAAGGTTCAGTTGTTACTATTGACAACTAGAATATGAACATGTTTTCTACAATTGCATTAGAAATCATTTCAGAGGCAACTGCAATAGATGGTTGAGTGATACTACATGCTTTATTCATATCAAGATTGGTCATATACTATCCAACTAGTAGGTCACCAGCACCAAGTAATGGAAAAAGTAAAAGCAAAGAAAAGGTCAATGTAGAGAAGGTAAAAGTGCAGATGAACAAGACATAGAAGAAGAAGGAAGATTGCAACACATCAAGTTCAGATGAGGTCACTTCATCTAATGGATCAGGTGATCACATCATCCCCAAATAGGAAATCAAGAGGTATGTATGGGACTGATATTTCAAAAGTTATACTATGCATCAGTTCCAAGAATCTAAGATCTAAAAAGATTATATGTGCATGTATTAAGATGCAATGTATTGGTTAGAACCTAGAAAAAAAATTTACTTTTATTGTTTTCTATGTTGGTGTCGAGCATGGAAAACATTACTATTGTTGTTGAACAAGGAAAGGAATAGTGTTTATTGCCGAATTATGGAGACATGGTAGTAAGTGCTAAGCTTGCAATTTTGAATAAGCATGTTCAAAGTCCTATGATAGCTAATCTTACATCTATGTAAGTACTGAGCATTTATTACCAAATTTGAACGGTTATATAGTCAATTTTTGACTCATTTTCACTTACCAAAGTTTATAGAGTACACAAAGAGAACAAAGGTGAATTAAGAAAGAGGATTCAAGTGTTTGTGAAATAGATTTAGTTGCTACTCATCATCATTCATTAGATTGAAAAGTATTTGACTATTGTCGAGTTATGCTCTTTGAATTTTTGCAAACCTTGGATATTTGAGATGGTTTCTAGCTATTCTACAAATTTTAGGAAAGAGGGGAAAGAGGTTTTCAATATTCAATTGATAAGTAATGATGTTATCTATAGATCCCTTTCAGGGATATTCTTCAAATAGCATATGACAGAGACTTGTTTGGTGCATTATCGATGATACCACCAAAAGTATTGATGATACAAGATGTTAGATTTTTTTATACGAGTAAGATACGAGAAGTAGGTGACAGGGAGACAAGAGATGTATAGAAAAAAATGTATGTTAATGGAGTCTTGATGGAAGAGTATAATATTGTTAAATGACAAGGGTTAAACCATTCCCTTGATTTTCCTCAAGTATTTAAGAATGAATAGATACAAATTGTTCTGACTCACATACATGATAACTACATCTAGTTGGAAGGTGGACTAGTTAAAGTCACAAAGAGGATCATAAGTCAAGTATTAGGGTACCCTACCCTTGATTGACATAAGAGTATGTATATTGATGCAAGGGAGGTGATTGAGAAGAATATTGGTGCTATATGGAACAAATTTGGGATGTTTATTGACACAATCTCAAGTTCCTTAATTGCCTTTATAGTGAAAGTGATTTCTCACAAGTTCTTTCAATCTAGCCGACTGAATAGTATATCATGTATGATTTTTGTTTTGGGTTACTAGATATTAAAATGGTACCATTCCTATGACCTTGCCAAGTTGCAATTACAACAACTATCAGAAAACATGGAGGCCATCAAGAAAGCAAATAATGCATCTTGAAAATTTGGTTCTTTACTTGATTGCATATTATTTAATGTGAAAAACACCTTCCCCACCTTTTGCCAAGTTGCTTGGAAGACTAATAGGTCAATTGTAGATCAAATTTCAGAATTCATAGAGAAGCTAGGTGATATCTTTCATTCAGTAATGACAATTTACATTGAGTATTTTAAGAAATCCATGAAACAAAGGTTAAGGATCCTTGTATCGTTAATGGAGAAACATTACAAAGATGTTTGTTTCTTAGTGGATGTTGACTATACATATGTGCAAAAAAATATACCTAGGGTAAAATGGATGAAGCCCTTGCCATATGAAATAAATGAAGATGAGGCCTCTACAACTATTATATCTCTATTAGTAGAAGATATTGACAAGAGTGACACCTCATTTGGTAATTATGAGGAAGCCAAATCAAGGATTAGAATAGACTTGAAAATAACTACTATTATTGGGAAGAAGAAAAAAATGGTGAAAAAGATAAAAGAAAGATTTGGTGAAGGAGTGAAGAAGTAGAAGAAGAAGAAGAAGAAGAAGAAGAAGGCCAAGCTCCATTCACATTAACTCAAGGTCAAGGAGAGGACCAAGAAGAAGATGCAAAAGGTGCTAAGGGAGAAGAAGTTGAGGAAGCACCTCAACCAACTAAGAACAAGTGAAAGGAAAAAGAACAAACAATGGAGAAACTTGAGAAGCCTATGAAGAAGCCATAGTAGAAACCAATAGTACAGGTACTACTAGGTCAAGCATAAGGGAAACCACTATTCAAGAAAGTGAAGTTGTAAAGCCAAAAGGAAATAGGACATCTAGCACAACAAAGCTGAGTGAGCCTACTAAGAATACCTACAAAATATTGAAGAAGAAGTTAGATCTTAAACCTAATTCAAATGAGGAGAAAATAGAGTTAGATGACTTGAGCCAATTTAAAGTGGTAAGCCACAATCCCTCCGCCGACATAGACAATTTGTGTAATAATATCAAGTCAAATATAGATTTATCTATTTTCACGCATATTGAATTTGGTAAGCTAGGGAAAGTTGATCAAATCCAAGTTTAGGAAGCCATATATATGGCATGATGGCTACATTTAAATCAACTCCTCTAGAAATTGCCAACTCACTACCCAAGAGTCCTTATGAATGAGTTGAGCATAGATGGCAATATAGCTTGCAAACTAAAAGACAAATTGAGGAGTCAAAATTAGTTCAAGTTATGCCACAATTAGACAAAAGAAAGATTACTAAAGCTATAGAAAAGCATAAGATTATATTTTCCCCCAAGTATAGTGCTTTCCATATCTTGATAAAGAATATTGAAGATGTGGTTAACAAAAGAACAAAAATTTGGAAATCAATATATGGGTTATCCACTCCAAAAATCAAAGAAAAAGGTGAGCAAGAAATGCAAGATCCTAAGAAAGGTGAACAAGAACTACAAAAGAGGTTCCAGTCAAGGATAGTAATGTGGAAGACAATGAGGAGACAATAGTAGAAGAGGCCATGGCTGATGAAGAGAAGAAAAAATTCAAGATAAAATAGTGTTGATTGTCATTCCTCCACCTGAAGACCAAGTGAGTACAAATAAAGGATATTCTTGATAATTTAGCCCAGAACAAATAAAGGGTATTCTTGATAATTTAGCTTAGAACATCAATCCCTTGAGTGAAGAAGAATTGAAAAGATATTGAAGGATTCCACCATGGCATCCCAATTATGTGCTAATCCTATACTAGTGAGAATGGATGAGATTGAGAAGGAAGAACATGCATTTGCAAGATACAAACCACAAGAAACATTGAATGTGCCTCTTGAATCTACTAAGGTGAATGAGATAGATTCACATGATTCACAAGCAGATCAAAGTGTAAACCAAGGATAGCAAGATGAAAGACACCAAATACCATATGTTATGACTACTATTGTATTTTTATTTTAAGGATTTAGAAGCACAAAATGTCACAACATCAGTGCCAAGTCTCAACAATTCTGGTTTACAAGCTTTGGTAACAATTGCGAAAGATTGAACTGTAGTGAAACTAGGTCAGGAAGCATGTCTTCTACCTACTCCACAAACACAAGGTAAAGAATAGAAAGTTGAGAGTATATATGATATAACTAAAGATTTCAAGGTGACTATTGTAAAACAAGAAAATGTTTCCATTTAGACTCTGGTTACCCTACTTGCATTTGTTACTCCTCCCAATAGTCAAGCTCTTTAGAGGTCAAGCACGCATGTTACTCCTTTGCAAATATCAAGGCCAAGTGAAAGTACATCAAGGAGCATAGATGATACATCTTTTTTGGATGTAAGTTTAAATAAGGTGATTGAGTTTCCCAAGTTTGATCTGACAACCATCACAACTGAAGAGATGAGCATTCTATAGAAAGCTCTATAGAGAAAGAAGACACAATA
Organism: Cupressus sempervirens; assembly: GCA_028749045.1. NCBI lineage: Eukaryota > Viridiplantae > Streptophyta > Pinopsida > Cupressales > Cupressaceae > Cupressus > Cupressus sempervirens. The sequence goes on along the minus strand of CM053790.1, from coordinate 77,771,916 downwards.
AATGATGAGAAGGAAGTATAAGAAAAAAACAAGTTTTGCATGAGATTAAAGATGAGATTAAAGACATATTTTATGATGATTTTAGTCTCCTTGAAATGCATGAAGATAAGCCTATTATTGAGAAATTTGTCACTTTTGTTGGCAAAATATAGTCCAAGAGTAAAAGCACAAACTTGTATCACCCTTTTGTAAAGGAAAAGGGTAACAATAGTATAACTATTCAACTTCAATGACATAAATTGGTATTATTATTTAGAATTTGAAAATGAAGTAAACTAATAAAATGTGTAGAAATGGAAGAAGTTTAGGATTATAATTTTTAATAATTATTTTGAATAAGAATTGATGTATTTTCCTAATTTTCATAGATAATTTTTAAGTTGTTGAAAAATGTTAAAATTAGGGGTTTAGTTCCCACCACAAAACTATATGGAAATAAACTTATTTCCATTTGATCTCAAACTATGTTGTAGATAACATATATAGCTAGAACAATCAAAAACAAAAAATTGTTATAGATCTATATTTTATTTTTTATAGTGATTAAAATTTCAACTCACCCAAAATCAATAGTTTTCATCTCCCACCACATTTTTCAAAACAAATATATTCTAACTAGAAGAAAAATTATATATTCCAAAAGAGGACTCTCTCCTCTAGAACGTAATATGATTTTTAAAATTATTTGATATGATTTAATATTTTTTCTCTCTCAAAATTGAAATCTTTTCAAGTGTTAAAATATTTTCCTTTAGAATTTCTTAATTAGAATATACTATATCTAATTAAATTACTATAAACTCTATATGAGAATACTCTTGACTTTGACCTCTATAAAATGTTTTTTTTATGTTATTAAAAAGAATATAATAAAAAATAATAAGAGTTATTGAAATGTCATTTTTCTGAAATAATTATATTTCTTTAGTAGTTGGATGCAAACTAGTATAAAATATGCATTTAATAGAAATTTCAAATTGGAAAAGTGTGAGACCATATAAACTTAGCTTGAAATAATTTATCTGGATCATTTGTTTGAACAAAATTGATTTTTATATAGAAATACTCAAATTCAATCATTCTGATAAGTCAGCCTAAAAGGTGACAAAACTTTTTACTTTTATCTAGGATGAAGACCTAGACTCAAATGTTAAACTTTTAGAATGGTCTAAAAGGAAATTTCACACCAAGGTACTTGAGAATATATCTAGTGCTATTGCACTTAAATAGGCTGATTTAACAACCAAAATAGAGGGTGTGAAGAAGGTGTTAGAGAACATTTTCTCCCTATACACCAAGCTATGTGATGTGAATCTTTTCACACAACAGGTTTAGAGGTTTATTGACCAACTGGAAGGAGATTTAAAAACTATAGGTACTAGTCTTAAGTTATCTCGTGGTAAATACCAAGTTTATTTTTAGAAGTTATTATCCACACAAGGTACGCTTGTCGAGCTAAAAGAACAGAATGCAAAAATTTGAGCTACCTTGATCATCATCCAATCCATGTTGACCCCATAAATTGAAGTGTTGCATAAGGTGTTGGAATAATCAAATGGGAAGAATACTTTTGAGAGGGGGGGGGGGGGGGGGGTGTGAATCAGAAGTATCACACTTTTAACCTTTAAAACTTTTAACTAAAAATAAATTGCATGCATGTAAACATATAAGTCAAGCATAAAGTAAACAAATGCATCAAAACACATAACACCAAATTTGGTAACCCAAAAACCCTCCAAAATGAGAAGGTAAAACTGGGGTGGCGATGATACCAACAAAATATCACTACAACAATAATGTTTGACCACTTATGATGGTTTTCCCTGTTAAAGGCCTGCCCTATTAAAGGCTTTACACTATATCAATAGTGACCTATTTAAAGGATTTACACACACTTTACATAAAGTGTCACCCTGTTAAAGGATTTTATCACCTTGTCAAAGGTTCTACAACCTAGCTATTAAGCTAACCTATCAACATATGTAGGATTTTATTTCTAATAAAATTGCTATAGAGGATTAGATTAATAAACCTAATAGCTTAAAATCCTTGATTTCTCAACTCAGGTACTTGATCTTCTCTCTCTAATCTTGATCCTATGAGATCTGATATATATTTGATGCCCTTGCTCTGTTCTGATCAACTGAATATTGCAATGCCACTCTGTTCCTCTAAGTCTTTTCACACTTCCCTTTGAATTTTTCTATAGTTTACCCATACACTTTATTCATCCACACATACAATGGGGTTTAGTCCTCCTTTTAAGGATTTCAAAGACTTAGGGTTAGGTGTGTATCTATGATCCATATTGAATCTTTATTTCTGCTCATTCCTTGCACTTTTCTTATAGGTTGCATGTATTCTCCATTTTTCTTATTGGATACATGTTGATTACATAGGAAATATAAAAGATTTTTTCTTACCCTTAATATCCTTCAAGATTCTTCTATGTTGGCTCAAAAAATGGTTTAGGAAGGTGTTTGTGCAATTACAAACAACTATGTCCAATATATGTTACTTGACACTTGTTACCTCTCATGCTCAACTCATGTAGAAAAATTGGATCACTCGGCACCTATAGTAATTTTGTTCCACTCGACATCCATAGTAACTTGGCACCTATACTTTGCTCAACACTTGATCTTGACTCAACACTTGAAGATTGCTCAGAACATGAAGATCACTCAACATCTATTGACTTCTCTGGCCCATCATACATTGTAGCTTGGCATCAACTATTTACTCAACATCTATATATATATTTTACTCGTCATTTTTTACTAGCTTGACATATTTTACTTGGCATGTGTTAATAGCTCAGCATGAACTGAGTAAATATCTTAAGTGTGTGGACACAAAATAGTCAAAACCTCTTCTTAGATTCAACAATCTTCCCCGTTGACATGAGTTTCAAAAACACTTAACAATATAATCTCCTCGAGTGAAATATGCATATAGTTCAACATATATAGAAAACTTCAAAACATCTCAAAATTCTATAAAAACTATATATACCTCAAAAATTTTGTTTTATAACTCCCCCTAAGCTGATGTATTCATGTAACTATAACCAAAATGCTTGTGCTCCCTCTGAGCTGATGTGCCTATACTCTATGTCTTTGTTTTCTTCCATTCTTATTTACAACTCCCCCAAAACATTATATCTCCTTCTCAATGATTTTTCTCCCTTAACTATATCTCCCCCTTTTTTGATACTTATGTCAAAGGGGTCTAAGGATTAAGACCATATTTTTCCAAAAATGTTTTATTGACCTCCATAATCATCTTGAGAGATGTATCCCAATTTTCCAAAGCAATTTTTGATGATTTATGCTGGATAGATGTCTCTGGGGCAAGATGAACAAGTCATTCCATAGTAGAAAAATTAGGATCTTTCTTTAGAACAGTCTCTGCATAGCCTTGTTCTTTATGGAGTACTTCCAAGTGTGGAGTTATGGAGGACTATATCTACATCATTTTGGCCTTGATGTTGGCCTCCTCTGCTATAAACACAACTAGTTCCTTTTGTGTGTGAAGCATTTGAGCAAAATGCTTCTCACTTTGAGTTGGATCATTTGAGAGTTGAGTGCTAGAAATCTTTATATTTCTCTCCAAGCTCAGGGTTCTTTGGCTTGTCTCCTACGTGAAGTATGAAAAATCACACAACTTTTTGTACAATAAGAATACATTCTCAAGTACCTTTTTCACTTTGTCAATTTTCTTTGCCAATTCAACCTAGGACAGTGTTATTTCATTGGATATTTTATCATTTAATTTTCCTTGAAATTTCTTCTCTAACCATTCCATGAGTTTCACATTGGTTTCTTGGTCTTCATTAGTCACCCGGTCTACAATATCTGACAATTGTTCCAATATTGGCTTGGTTTCATTAGGGTTCTACAAGCTGAATGCATCAAGAAATATTTCCTTTATTTCTACTAGTGCTTGCTTTTTCTTATACTCATTTTTGAGTATCTCTTGTCTTTTCTACTTTTCTAGTGTCTCGTTCATAGATCTATTGTAGTTTCATTATCTTTGAGTCATAGCTTGGTATGACTATTTCTTCATCAAGAGCAAGGTCTCCATAGTGAAGTACCCTTGCAATCTTTGGTAGTTCTTGAGCCTAGTTTAGAGATTTTTAATGGCATTGCATTAGTGCTTGGCTATTTTTGATGAGTCCCCAAGGTAGGCAAGTTTATTAATGTTTGTATTGCCTCCTACTCCTTAGGGGTTTTCTCTACTTCTTTCTCCTCTTGTTTTCTACCTTGGTCAATTATGAAAATTTGAGGAGGTGCACCTAGAGTTTGTGCTATAGGAACATGTTGTTGTATCGGTTCCTTTGTAGGCTCCTCGGCAGTAGTTTTCATCCTTGTTGTAGAGTCAACCTTAGCAATTTTGTCTTGTACTTCTTTCTCTTTAGGTTGATCTATGGGAGGTTGTTTTGATTGTTCTTGAGTGGTTTATTTCTCCCTTTTTATTGTTGCTATAGCTTTATACATCTCATCAACACTCACTAATACTAGATCTATGCATAATTGTGCTTGTAGTGTTGATTGGTGAAGGATCTTCTTGAGATTCTCTATAGTTAAGGGATTGATGTTCTCAGAAGAAGTGTCAGAAACATCCTTTACTGTGATTGTAACTACAAATGCTATGTGTGGAGGGCTAGGATGTGGCAATTGTGTATCTTGTACATCTTGTTCAGTTTGCTACTCCTCTTCAGCTATTACCATTTCACTTTCTTTTTTTGTTTCCTCCTCCACTATTTCTTTCTCTGGCTCTTTTTCTCCTTCATCCTTTTCTTATTCTCATCCTTCTTCTTCCTTGCTAGCCTCAACCTTATTTGCATCTTTATCTTTTTTAGTGTTTTGTCCCTTAAAGGGATCTTCTTCTCCATCCTTGATAGTTGTCAAGCCATAGATCAACTTCCACATTCTTGTTGATCTCTGGACAACTTCAAGTTTATGTTGTAAGATACTAAAGGCTCTATATTTTGGTGCAAACTTGGTCCCAATATTTCTTGTTTTCATTAGTGATTTTTCCTTTACTAAATTCTAGCATCACTTGTGCCAATGTGGATTCTCTTATCCCTTTTTCCATTTTCAAACAATAATCCTACTTATTTTCAAAAATTTCATATAATTCCTTGGGCATTGTATTATCCAATTCAAGAGGAGTGTTCTTGAATTTTGTCGTCATGGCATATTTTGATTCTTCTACCTTATTCTAAATCTCTCTACTTAATTTATTGAAATCAATACTTTTCAAACCCAAAAAATCTACATTCTTTCTAACATTATCACAAATTTGTCAATATTGGACTTGGAAGCATGGCTTACCACTCTAAATTGGCTGATGTATTCTAATTTTGTTCTTTCCTCATCATCAAATTTTAGTTGCATAACAAATTTTCTCCTTTGTTTCTTTTTCATAGGACCAGTCTACTCAGTAGCATTCTTCTTCTCTTTGTCTTGTTCCTTGGCCTTTTGAGTTGAGGCTCTTGTAGTAGCTCTTGTCACTGGTATTATTAGCTTGGCTTGGGTGGTTTTTGCACCTTTCTTTTTTCTAGGCTAGGTTGTAGGTTGAGATTTGGCTTTTCTCTTTTTGGGTTCAACTTGAGCTGGTGCTTCCTCGGCTTCTTCTTCCTTGACACCTTCTTTATTTTCTTCATCCTCACCTAAGCCTTGTGTAATCTATAGTGGGCCTTGCCCCTATTCATCTTCTTCACTCTCACAATATTCTTCCTCTTTAATAGCCACTTCAATTCCTTCTCCAAATTTCTTCTTTAGTTTCTTCATAAGCTTAGCTTTCTTCTTTAAGGTGGAAATAGTTTTCAGCTCCATTTCAACTTTGGATCTTACCACATCATATGTACCAAAGTGTGGTGCCTCCTTATCTATTTCCTCCTCAAGAAATGCTATGATTGCTATTGATGCTTCATCAATGTTCATCTCATATCCTAGAGGTCTTAGCCATCTAGTCCTTGGAATTTCTGCTTGGACATAAGTAAAATCAATATCAACTAGGAAACAAATATCATTGATGTGTTGTTCTACTAGGGAAACTGGTATCCTCAATCTTTGCTTCATGGATTTCTTGAAATCCTCAAAGTAACTTGTCATTAGGGAGTCAAAATTGTCTCCCATTTACTCAAATACATGTACTCATTGATTTGAGTAATAGTTGACTTATTTGATTTCTAGTTTACCTTGCCAAAAGATGGAAATTCTTCCAAAATGTAGAAAAATGTATAGATCAAAACTTATTCAAACATACACTAAGAACCTTTTGACCTTCTTATTGCTCCCAAATTCTCCATGATCTATTGTAATAGTAATTCTACTAGATCATATGCATGATCCTTCTTAGCAATTTTGTAAGCCACATCCACAGCAATACAAGGAACACTATTCAATCTTCTTGATTGATACAACTTGTGAGATATGATCCTTACTACAAAGTCTAGAAGGGGATCTATGATTGTATCAATAGTCATGCACCTTTTGTTCCATTTTCCCACGGTGTTCTTTTCAATAGCTTCATTTGAATCACTTCACAGGGTCTTGTGTCGATCTAGGGTTAGAAAACCTATAACCCTACGAACAATTCTCTTTGTTATCTTGATAGGTCCTCCTTCTAGCCATAAACAACCATTATGTAGTTTTCTTAGAACAATTCTTATCCATTCAATTTTAAAAATTGTAGGAAAAACTAGGGCATGGGTTAAACCCTTTCTCTAAACTATTTCAAATTCTTCCTTAAGCACTCAATTTTTGCATAGTTTATCATATGCTTGAAAAATCTCCAAGTCTCCTATTGCTCCTATCTTGCAATTGTAACATTTTCTAACATCTTACACCATTACTACTTTGGGTGGAATCATGGAGAGTGCACCAACAGGGTCATTTTTATAGGAAACTTCTGGAATCGGTCTAATTTTTTGTTGTTTAACCTCATTGCTAACTAACTAAACCTCAAAACCTTCCTTTTCTTAGGATTTTTAGAACTGGATGCCATTTTGTAAATCTAGGGTTTCAACAGATATAAAACTTTATAATTGCACAACTCAACACATGAAGAATACCTTAGATTGATGAAAATGGTGCTTGATCTTGGTTGAAATCCATGCAAAAGCTTCAACTACTATTTTCCAATAACTTTTGTGCTCTTCTCATTCTTTTTCTACATTCGGATGATGAGAAATGATAAAAAAAATTGACCTTATACTCTTTCAGAACCTACCATTAAATGCTTAGTGCGTATGTAGTTATACGCTTGGCTCCTTGAGGATTTCAACATAACTTGGCTTTCATTGAAATTCCCTAACTCGGCATCAATTTAAGATTATCTCAACATCAAATATCAACTTGATCACAATTGACTACTTGGCATGCACTAACATTTACTTGACATCTAAGGACAACTCGGCAACATTGGTGAAAACTTTGGATTTCAACTTTTGCATCTCTAATCATGATGATTTCTTCTCTTGAGTACTATTTTTTCTAGGACTGATGCATGATGAAACTTTGTAAATCAGTCCCTTATCCCTTATTTTTCTTATTTTGATGAAGTGTGACCACTTGACCTATTAGGTGAAGTGATCAATTCATTTGATGGGCTACACTCCTCTTTCTTCTTCCAAGTCTTGTTCATTTATTCTTTGATGTGTTCAACATCTACCTTCTATTTTCCTTTGTTGACTTCTAACTTAGGTGCCTTTGACTTTGTTGGGTAATTCCTACTGACATCACTAGTCTTCAAGCAACTGAAACATGTGGTTTGACTTAACCATCTATTGTAGTTTCCTTTGAAATGTGTCCTTATGTAGTTTTCAGGAATGTGTCCATACTCCTGACAATAATGACAGTTATACCTAGTGTTATAGTCCCAATTGTAGTGATGACTATGGTTACCTTCTCTTGTTGCTTGATTTGATGTCCAAATACACTTTTACCTACACTCAAATTCTCTATGTCCATACTTCTTGCAATTGTAGCAATGACCTTCAAATTTTGTTGTCCTAATAGTCCTAGTCCTACATTCATGTGTTTGATGTCCTTGCTTCTTGCACTTATGACAATAGCTTGCATTCTTGGGCTTATCATGCTGATAGGCATTCTTGCTCCTACATACATTGGAAGTATGTCCTTTTTTATCACAGAAATGACAAGTAGGTTTAGTGTTCTTACCTTTGTTACTCCTTTTTTCTGTAGTCTTGAATGAGTTTAGTGCTGGTGTAACCAAGTCCTAAAATATCATTAGTAGCCCTTGGTGATTTTATTAACAACTCAAAGTACTTGATGGCCTCGTTGGGTTTGTTGAAGCCTTCTAAAACTTTCTTTTCTCTTTTTAGGGCATTTTGCAGCTGTTCATTCTGCATCTTCAGTGTAGAGATCTCTGTTGGAAATGAGAATGGAGTAACTGAGAGGGGAGGGGTGAATCAGTTACTACAAAAACTTTTCCCACAAGTCCCTTAAGATGTCAAAGGAAATACTCATTGTTGATACTCATATAATCAAACTGAAAACACAAGAAACAAGAGACAAGAGACACCAGATTTAACGTGGAAACCCAATATGGGAAAAACCACCAATGTATCTAGTTACTGTTTTTCACTCTTCTGAAGTGAGCCCTGTTAGGAGCCAACCTTGTTAAAGGTTACAAAACATGCTGTTAGGTTCGACCTTGTTAGAGGATTTAATCACCCTGCTAGGAGTGGCCTTGCTAGAGGTCTTTAGATCAATTCAACTGAATTGCCACCTTGTTAGAGGATTTTACAAAAGGCTATTAAACCCACTCTGTTAAGAGATTTGAAAACACTGTTACAATTGTTAGAAAGTAACAATGAGTGATCTAAAATAAATACAACTTATCTTTGCTGATACAGATCTTTGTTCTGTTCCTCTAGATCTTCTCTGATCAAATGCAACTCTGCATCACTGGTCCTTCAAAAATTTGCTCTGACCTTTCTTATAATTCGCATATTAGATATTCAATCATATCTGCTAGCTTGTTCACATTCATACATCCATACTTGAATTCGCAACTTGATCCTTCATATATACCTTTCAGATTATTAACTCGGCTCAAATACAAGTTACAATTATAAATAATTGTGCTATAAGTCGGCTTCATACATTACATAAAGTAATTAACTTTAATTACTTAACCTTCGAGAAATCCTTTGCTGGCCGACTTAACTCGGTAAATACTGCACAGAAAATAATTCTTGTGTTAACCGACTGAGCTCGATTAATACAGAGAATTTTGTGAAATCCTTCAGTCGTCGAGTGAACTCGGTAAACACCGATTTCTCCGACTTTCCTTTGATGACCGAGTGAGCTTGGTTAACACTGTCTGTTACTTTTCTTCGATGATCGAGTGAGCTCGGTTAACACTGTCTGCTATTTTTCACTGTCTGCTACTTTTCTTCGATGACCGAGTGAGCTTGGTTAACACTGTCTGCTACTTTTCACTGTCTGCTACTTTTCTTTGATGACCGAGTCAACTCGGTAAATACTGACAGCCTATCTCATATCCTTTGTTTACCGAGTGAGCTCGGAAAACACTGAACTTCCTTTGTTTACCTTGCAAGCTTGGTAAACTCTGTCAACAACTGTACTTACCTTCTGAGCTCGGTAGACTCTGTCTGATGACTGATATGACATTTGTGTAACATCAAAGACAATCATGCAATTATCAATTGTATCCAACAATCTCCCTCTTTGGCATTGATGGCAACACAACATGTCATAGCAGAAATAAAATTTGAAAACAAGTCCTTATCAGCACAATGTGTCATCACAACAATTCTCCCTCTTTCAGTAATCTCCCTCTGTGAAGGAATTACATAAGAACTTTCTTTTTCACACAAATTTCAGAAAGATATGACAGTAAAGTAAATCTCTCCCTCTTTGACAACAAATGCCAAAGACAATAGAACTTAAATGAATTGGAATGTACCTGTAGTACTGATTCATATTCAAAGCTTTCAGATTTGACTGCATCAACAGATAGATTTTCATTTTGGTATGCGTTGATGCATCACTAAAACTTGTTTTTAGTGAATTTCGGATAGGGGTGTAACCCCTAACTTACCTTTGAGATACAAGAATGCATTATTAGGTAGTGGCTTTGTGAATATGTCAGCAATTTGTTCCTTTGAATTGACATATTCCAATCTGATCTCCTTGTCTTGTACCAATTCTCTGACAAAATGATATTTGATTGCAATATGCTTGGTTTTAGAATGCATCACTGGATTCTTTGATATATTGATTGCACTATTATTGTCACAGAACATAACAACTGGTTCTTTGATTTCCATCCTCATTCCTTGCAATAACTGCTTAAACCAAACAATATTTGAACAATTTACTGCTACAGCAACATACTCTGCCTCTGCTGTAGATTGGGATGTACAATTCTGCTTTTTGCTTGTCCAAGAAACCAATCTCTTTCCAAGAAAGAATGCTCCTCCACTTGTGCTTTTCCTGTCATCAAGGTTTCCTGCCCAATCAGCATCAGTAAATACTTTCAAATCCAAATTACCTCCAAATTTATACCATAGCCCATAATCTTCAGTTCCTTTCAAATATCTCATTATTCTTTTGATTGCCATTATATGAGTTTCTCTTGGTTTTGCTGAAAATCTTGCTACAATACCGACTGCAAGGGCAATATCTGGCCTAGTATGTACTACATACTGCAGCTTTCCAATCATAGATCTATACAGTGTTTGATCCACTTCTTTGGATTCATCTTCCTTGGTAAGTTTCAATCCAGTACACATAGGGGTTCCAACTGGTTTACAATCCTCCATATGAAATTTTTTTAATATCTCCTTGATGTATTTTGACTATGTGATGAAGATGCCATTCTTACTTTGTTGGATTTGAAGACCTATAAAGAATTTAATCTCACCAAACATAGACATCTCAAACTCCTTGTTCATTTGTTCTGAAAATTCTTTGCATAGATCATCATTGCCTGTGAAAACAGTGTCATCTACAAATATTTCTGCCAAAACAATCTTATTATCTGGACCTTCTTTTATATACAAGCTACTGTTATCATTAGTCCTTTGAAAACCAATCTGAATAAGATAGTTATGCAATCTTTCATACCATGCTCTAGGAGCTTGTTTTAGACCATACAGCGCCTTATGTAATTTGCAGACCATGTTCTTCTTATCTGGATCAATAAAACCTTCAGGTTGTTCAATGTAAACTTCTTCATCCAGTATTCCATTGAGAAATGTTGACTTGACATCCATCTGATAAACTTTGAATCCTTTGTGAGCAGCATATGCAAGTAAGGTTCTTACACCTTCCAATCTTGCAACAGGAGCAAAGGTTTCTCCATAGTCTATACCTTCTTCTTGAGCATATCCTTTGCATACTAGTCTAGCTTTGTTTCTTGATACCTTGCCATCTTCATTTAGTTTATTTCTGAATACCCATTTTGTTCCAATCACATTCTTATCTTTGGGTCTAGATACAAGAGTCCATGTTTTTTTTTTCTCTATCTGTTCTATTTCTTCATTCATAGCCTCAATCCAACTATCATTTGCCAATGCATCTTTGATATTTCTAAGTTCAAAATCAGCAAGTAAACAAGTGCCTTTTAACTTACTTCTTGTCAGAGTTCCTTCAGATTTGTCTCCAATGATCTGATCTGGAGCATGATGCCTTCTGACATATTTAGCTAACACAGGTTCTTTACTTCTTGAATGAGTTTCATTGTTGTCCCTTTGTACTTTAGATTCTTGTTGTTCTGGCTCAGTAGATTCAGACTCGGTAGATACTTGCTTGGTAGAGTCTGAAAGTGACTCGGATTCTTTTAGCTCAGTAAAAACTTCCTGTATCTCGGTTTGAACTTCCTGCAACTCGGTCATTGATGACTCGGGAGTTGAGGATTCCTGATTAACTGGAGTACTTGGTATAGTATCAGGTTCAATGTAAATAAATCTTCTGTAGTCTTCAGGAACCTTCTTGCTTTCTTCTTCTAATTTCTCTGCAAACTCATCAACTTTCACATGTGCACTTTCTATGACCTTGTGAGTAGATAGATTTAAACATCTATATGCTTTGCTTTTACAAGAGTAACCTAGAAATATTCCTTCATCTCCTTTTACATCAAATTTACCTTTTCTAGATTCTTTCAGAATATAACATTTGCTTCCAAATACTTTCAGATAACTTACATTGGGTTTGTAGCCATACCATAATTCATAGGGAGTTTTGAATGAGTCCTTTTTCAGTTGTACTCGGTTCAAGGTATGAACTGCAGTGCTGATAGCTTCCTTCCAGTATTTGATAGCAATGTTCTTTTCAATCATTAGGGTCCTTGCACAATCCATAATGGATCTATTTCTTCTTTCAGCTATCCCATTTTGTTCTGGAGTTCCTAGTGCTAAAACTTGTCTTTTAATTCCTCTTTCAATGCAGAAGTTATTGAACTCATGTGAAATGAATTCACCACCTCTGTCTGACCTTAAGCATTTCAATCTTTTCCCTGTTTCTTTTTCTACTCTTGCCAAGTACCATTTGAATTTCTCAAAAGCTTCTGATTTATTCCTTAGATACATAACAATCATCATTCTTGAGTAATCATCAACAAAAAGAATGAAGAACTTTTCTCCAGTATAACTTTCAATTCCAATGGGTCCACATAAATCAGTATGCACAATTTCTAATATATCTTCAGACTGATAGCTTTTACTTTTAAAACTAGTCTTTCCCATTTTACCAATCTGACAATTCTTGCATAAACCAACCTCAGGTTTCTTTATATTAGGAATGCCTCTTACCTTTTTGAATTTTCTTATCTTCACCAGATTATCAAAATTGACATGACACAACCTCTTATGCCATAACCAACTTTCTTCAATTTGAGCAATAAAACATGAGCATTCACCAAGTTCTAGGTAGAACAAGTTACCTTTAGTTTGTGTGCCAGATCCTATCAGCTTTCCTTGCTCATTCAATAGTCTTGCCTTTCCATGCATGAATTCCACCTTAAATCCAGTATTGAGTAACTGTGCCACACTTAGCAAGTTATGTTTAAGACCTTCAACCCAATAGGCATTGTTGCATATAAGTTCTTTGGTTAGAGAGATTCTTCCTCTTCCTTTTATGAAACGAGGTTTATTATTACCAAACCTTACACTGCCACCATCATAATCTTCAAACTGATCAAACTTAGTTTTATCACCAGTCATATGATGAGAGCAACCACTGTCTATAATCCATGTATCATTCATACTTATATGAGAAATAAGAGCCATTTTATCTTCCTCATCACTATCAGAATCATCTTTTACAGCAATATAAACAATTTCATCTTCACTATTATCAGAATCCTTAGAATTTTCAGCCATGAAACATGATTTATTACCTTTGTTCTTGAATGATTTGTAATCTTTCTTTCTATTCCATTTATGACCCTTCTTTTCATCATTGTTCTGCTTGTTTGGGCACCTAGCTGCAATATGACCAATTTCTTCACATGAAAAACAGATTAGAGGAACTTTACCTTTATATTTTCCTCTACCTCTGGAGTATTTCTTTGCCAGTAGAGCTTCAATTACTTCAAGATCACTGTCTGAACTTTGGTCTGATTCATCATCACTTTCTGACTCTGATTTCTTTTTGCCTTTATCTTTGAATGAAAGTTTGGCCTCAAATGCTGATTCAGTGTTTTTGGAAGCTGGAACATAGTTGTCAAAATTGTCTAGTTCAAATGCGGTTAGTCTTCCAACTATAGCCTCCAAATTGATATTATGATTTGCTTCACACCTTCTTTCTTGAATTGCAGAAACTCTGATTGCATAGATGGGAAGCAAGGTTCTGAGAACTTTGCTTATAACCGTCTCTTCTTTGATATCACCTCCAGATGCCCTGATTGCACTGACACATGCTTTGATTCTATCAACATATTTGGCAATGTTTTCATCCTCTCTCATTCTCATTTGGTCAAATTGTCCTCTTAGACTTTCTGCTTTTGCTCTTTTCACATTGTCATCTCCTCCATAGATTTCTTTCAGCTTGTTCCACATGTCAAAAGCGGTTTGGCAATCCTTGATATCATCAAATTCTTCATAGCTTAGTGCAGATGCAATGTCTATCATCATATTGTTATGAGTCTTCTTTCAGCAATATCATTGACAGATAATGTGCCGGATGGTTCTTTGTATTTTTCATCAAGATATTTCAGTCCTGTATCACCAATAGTAGCCAAATGAAGTTTCATCAATCCTTGCCATGCAGAGAAGTTATTTTTGTTGAGTCTTGGAATTTCTCTCTTGTAAGACATCTTGATCTTTGGCTTAGATCCTTGAAATCTTTTCCTACAAGCACCAATAAGCTCTGATACCAATTGTTGGAAATGAGAATGGAGTAACTGAGAGGGGAGGGGTGAATCAGTTACTACAAAAACTTTTCCCACAAGTCCCTTAAGATGTCAAAGGAAATACTCATTGCTGATACTCATATAATCAAACTGAAAACACAAGAAACAAGAGACAAGAGACACCAGATTTAACGTGGAAACCCAATATGGGAAAAACCACCAATGTAACTAGTTACTGTTTTTCACTCTTCTGAAGTGAGCCCTGTTAGGAGCCAACCTTGTTAAAGGTTACAAAACACACTGTTAGGTGCGACCTTGTTAGAGGATTTAATCACCCTGCTAGGAGTGGCCTTGCTAGAGGTCTTTAGATCAATTCAACTGAATTGCCACCTTGTTAGAGGATTTTACAAAAGGCTGTTAAACCCACTCTGTTAAGAGATTTGAAAACACTGTTACAATTGTTAGAAAGTAACAATGAGTGATCTGAAATAAATACAACTTATCTTTGCTGATACAGATCTCTGTTCTGTTCCTCTGGATCTTCTCTGATCAAATGCAACTCTGCATCACTGGTCCTTCAAAAATTTGCTCTGACCTTTTTTATAATTCGCATATTAGATATTCAATCATATCTGCTAGCTTTTTCACATTCATACATCCATACTTGAATTCGCAACTTGATCCTTCATATATACCTTTCAGATTATTAAGTTGGCTCAAATACAAGTTACAATTATAAATAATTGTGCTATAAGTCGGCTTCATACATTACATAAAGTAATTAACTTTAATTACTTAACCTTCGAGAAATCCTTCGCTGGTCGACTTAACTCGGTAAATACTGCACAAAAAATAATTCTTGTGTTAACCGACTGAGCTCGGTTAATACAGAGAATTTCGTGAAATCCTTCAGTCGCCGAGTGAACTCGGTAAACACCGATTTCTCCGACTTTCCTTTGATGACCGAGTGAGCTTGGTTAACACTGTCTGTTACTTTTCTTCGATGACCGAGTGAGCTCGGTTAACACTGTCTGCTATTTTTCACTGTCTACTGCTTTTCTTCGATGAATGAGTGAGCTCGATTAACACTGTCTGCTACTTTTCTTTGATGACCGAGTCAACTCGGTAAATACTGACAGCCTATCTCATATCCTTTGTTTACCGAGTGAGCTCGGAAAACACTGAACTTCCTTTGTTTACCTTGCAAGCTCGGTAAACTCTGTCAACAGCTGTACTTACCTTCTGAGCTCGGTAGACTCTGTTTGATGACTGATATGACATTTGTGTAACATCAAAGACAATCATGCAATTATCAATTGTATCCAACAATCTCAATGTCTTTCATATTCAGCTCATGATGTGCATTCATCATCTGGCTTAAGGTGTCCAGCTAAATGTTTGAAATTCTTTCAAACTTAATTTTCTTTTCCTCCAATCTATTGGAAAGATTTCTCTTTTCATCTTCTATCATAGCCTTGTCTTCAATGGCTCTCTTCTTTTATTTAGTTACCTTACAAAGCATTATGGCTTGTGATTCTTGTTCAAGCTTGAGTATTCTAATTTCTTCTACTTGACCTCTATTCTTCTCCATCAATGCTTCTATTGCTGCATCAAAGTCTTTGGAATCTCTATTTGAAAACACTTTTGTGGTATGAATCTCCTTGTAGTGTTTGTCATTTTCAGCTATGGCTATATCCTTCCTTCTTTTCAAGGATTTTCTCAATTCTTCTCTAGCTTCCTCCAAGTTATGTAGAATGAGGTGCACATCAATCACCTAATTCTCTATAATCTTCCTAAGTTTGAAGACTTCCATCTTCAAATATTTTCTCTAAGCTGTTAGATTTCTCCTTGTGAGAACCTTGCTCTGATACCAATTTTTGGACTAATCAAATGGGAAGAATACTTCTGAGGGGTAGGGGGTGAATCAGAAGTATCACACTTTTAACATTAAAAACTTTTAACTAAAAATAAAGTGCATGCATGTAAACATATCAGTTAACCATAAAGTAAACACATGCATCAAAACACATAACACCAAATTTGGTAACCCAAGAACCCTCCAAAATGAGAAGGTAAAACTAGGGTGGGGATGATACCCACAAAATATCATTGCAGTAATAATGTTTGACCACTTCTAATGGTCTTCCCTATTAAAGGCTTTACACTGTATCAATAGTGACCTATTTAAAATATTTACAAACACTTTACATGAAGTGTCACCCTATTAAAGGATTTTATCACCTTGTCAAAAGTTCTACAACCTAACTATTAAGCTAACCTATCAAGATAGGATTTTCTTTCTAATACAATTTCTAGAGAGTATTAGATTAATAAACTTGGTAGCTTACAATCCTTGATTGCTAAACTCAGGCACTTGATCTGCTCTCTCTGATCTTGATCCTTTGAGATCTAATTTCTATTCGATGCCCTTGCTCTATTCTAATCAACTGAATACTGCAATGCTGCTCTATTCCTCTAAGTCTTTTCACACTTCCCTCTGAATTTCACTATATTTTAACCATACACTTCATTCATCCATGCATACTATGGGGTTTCATTCTCCTTTTAAGGATTTCAAAGACTTAGGGTTAGGTGTGGATCTATGATCCATATTGAATCTTTATTTCCTACTCATTCCTTGCACTTTTCTTATTGGCTACATGTTTATTGCATAGAAAATATAAAAGATTCATTTTTATCCTTAATATCCTTCAAGATTCTTGTATGTCATCTCAAAAAATGGTTTACGAAGGTGTTTGTGCAATTACAAACAACTATGTCCAATCTGTGTTACTCAGCACTTGTTACCTCTGATGCTCAGCTCATATAGAAAAACTAGATAACTCGACACCTATAGCAATTATGTTCCACTCATCATCTATAGTGACTTAGCACCTATGCTTTTCTTGGCACTTGATGTTCACTCGGCACCTAAAGATTGACTAGCACATGAAGATCACTCAGCACATATTGACTTCTCTAGCTCAGCATACATTTTAGCTCAGCATCAACTATTTACTAGGCATCTATACATATTTTACTTGGCATGTGTTACTAGCTCAGCATGAATTGAGTAAACATCTTAAGTGTGTTGACACGAAATAGTCAAAACCTAGTCTTAGATTCAACATAAGGAACTAGCCTATGCTAGGACATTAATGAAGAAAGGTACCCAACATTTAACTCAATTGACCTTGCTTCCTAACTAGATATTTAATATTAATCTCTAGAGGTAGCCAAAAATAATTGGGATGCAACCTTGAAGATTATAATGGAGGTCCATAAATCATTTTTGGGAAAAAAACATTATCAGTGTGTAGGTGTACTTCCAATTCCCTAATTTTAAGCTTCCAAATCAGCCCCATCAAGAAAATCTTTTGTTGGTTCATTATGCTAGTTATGGTGTTGTACGATTCATCTTCTAAGAAGATTGCATTTGAAAGAAGCACTGGTCCTAAATCCTAATTATCAAAGTTTAGAAGGTTCAGAATTGCGAGATTTTTCGAAGTTCAAAAGTGAGTTCAGATATTTAAAGTTTTAAGATTCAACATCTAGAACTCGGGAAAGAAGATTCAAAGTTCCAGTTCAGGATTTGGGGTTCAATTTAAAAAATAAAATTCCTTGTATCTGAGAAAGATTTGATTGTAAGAGAAGAAGCTTGTCAAATTGGTTTGTTATTTGGTGGATTTACTAGATCTTTCCATGGTCTTCGTTGGAGACATAGAGATTCTTTGTTGTTTTCCATATCATCTGCTTAGGTTGCAAAATTGGTCCAATTGCTTTGCTAGTATATAAAGCTATCCAAGAGAGTTGCAAAGGTGGTTCTATTATTTTGGTTTCTCTATCTGCTTACTTATCCAATAGGATGGATTTCTAGTAGCATAAATTTGATCCATATGCTCCAGTTATTCCATGTTCTATCTTACATCCTGATATAGCTTCATGTTTAGCGCATAATGAAAATGTAACATATTCAACATTTAGAAAAACATTTCCAATATATTTCTCTTTAATGTTTGTACCATTTTTTGTTCTTCATCTCCAAAAGTTTATGGAGTCTCCTTTGAGAACATGCTAGAATGCTACTAAAGGGGCAGTGTGATCTACATCATTTCTATCACCATGTGTAGGACTATTCTGGGCAGTTATATGCTTGCAACGAAAGAGATCACAAGCTTATTTATTGGTTTTTTGGATGGATTTTTGCCTTGTATATTCTTATAGAGAAGAAGATCAGATGAAATACAATGGATCCCTTTCTCAGGGGTCTTCTCGAGTGGTTTCTTACTAGTAGGATAAGCACTGTTGACCTACCTCCAAAACTTGGAGCTCCATATCCCTATGTTGAAACTGTAAATTATAAATGTGCTTTGAATTTACAAGAATAGAACTCTCAAAGCTCAGCCACTCATCTCTCAAGGGGAGAGCATTTAAATTTGGAGGCTTTTTTAGGACTTCGACTAACATGCATATCATACTTGCATACATGCCCATGTTGAATATTGTATTTAGATATCCATGGTTCCTTGTTATTATCTTCCATGAATATTGAGGAAACATATGAATTCATGCCATTGTAAATCTGTGAAGCCACGAAGAGTGATCAAATACTCCAGCTAGTGACGAGATAGGGTCTCAAACACTGAACTTGAGAAAGGATGGCTATGAAGATTTCAACATATAGAACATTGATGTTGAAGACTCAAAAGAGACTAAAATTTCCCTCTCTTTTTATCTCTTTTAGGAGACACTTTATCTACTAAAGCTTATAATGAGTTAATGAAAATGATAGTAGAGAAGGATGCTAACATGTTTGCCCCTGCTAATGTCAAGGATGCCAAAATTTCAAAGCAGTCAAATTTAGTTGATAGTTGTCACTGCAATGGGGGAAGCAAATAAAAACAAGAGGATGGATAGATGGATCAAGTTCAACTAGAGTGAGCAATTTGGAGGGATCTCAACTGCCAATCCTTTCTATACATCAGACTTGTATTGGATAGAAAGAGTAGCAAAGTTAGCTTCTAGATAGTTTATACTCGATATAACAAGATCACAATGTTTGGAGGGAGCATTAGAAGTTGATGCAGGTAAAGACTCATGTAAGCAACTATGCAAGGTAGGGATGTCCTAGTGTTCTAGAAGCTAGAAGTATGCTAGCTTCATTGAATTAAAATGGTTAAGGAACTCTAAGAATTGATGTTGGACATGCTAATTTAAAGCATTCAATGCTAAAAATCATGAAGCCACAAGGAGTTCTTGAGTCATGTTTGGACTCTAAATAATATAAGACAAACATTGAGCTCGATAATGGACAGTGATAAAGTCTGAAGCCATAGTCATCTACCTATGGCTAGTGAAGACTTGGTGTTCACGAAGAAGGAGGTAAAAGTCTCAATCACCATTCATACATGAATCGACATTGAGTTCTATTTGGGGAATGGAAGACAGAGCATGGAGGTTGTGGTTGATAGGAAAGGGTCAAAATATTTGACCATATGCAAATAATGAAATGGAGTAATGAGCCCAAACCCAAAGTCACTCGCATAATCACAAACTTTCATATTGGGACATCATTACATCTATGGCATGAAGCATAGTTTTGAGAAGGTCATTATAGAATTTCAACAAGGGAATCTATTTCAAAAATGTAGATATTGTATTAGGTGTAGAGTTCAATCAAAATGATGAATTATTTTCCACTATTGGTGTTTCTATGTGTATCAAAGTGTTGGGATTGCGATAGCTATAAATGAGCTGGCAAATATGTGTTGCCCTATTGTTGAGATAGCTACTTGGCCAAATTTAAGTTGCTTAAGTTGGAACAAGTATATCAAGAGTCATATTGCAAGTAGTGAAAGGAATGCATACAAAGGAAATGTATCGAGCTGAGGATCTTCTCTCAAATAAAACAATAAGGGTCCAACCCCTATTTGGAAGGTGAAGAGATCAAATGTTAAAGGGTAAATTAACTTTTGAGAAGATAAAAAGTCCGAGAAGAGTATTAGATGAGAGAAACATAAAGCATCAAATTGGCTCCTAATCATATGATTTAGCTATCATTATCAACTTAAAAGATTAGAGTTATTATGACATATTAAATATTACTTATCACAAGTGTCCAATTAATATTTGATTGTGTGTCAAATTTAGAGCTTCCTTCTCACATAAATAACATCATCCACATCCATTGGAGAGAGGAATATGAATAAAAAAGAATAGAAAGGAAGTAAATATTTGATAACAAGATTAATTGGATTGATTTCCAAGAGTCAATTTTGAAACTGAAAAGTCATGGAAAGTTATTTATTGGTAATCTTTTTTCGAAATGGTTCTTCTTCTTTTCCTACATACAATCAGAGTGCTGGAGTAGAGGAGAGGGCAAGTTAGTTTATGTATTTAATTTCATTGCATATAGGGATTATTATTCTGATTTCTATAATAGATTTGACGAGAAACTATGAGAAAATAAATTTGGGTATTGTATTTGTGCATTCAAAACAAAGAAAAGTTTCATTTTGAATCAAAGTGTTTAGTTGTTACTTTTCTGATTATATTCAATTAGAGTGTTGGTATATTCAGTCTTGGACACTATCTTGCATTTTGTGTCAAATATCGAATGTGATGTAGATGATAGTGTTTACATGTCTTCCTATGATGCAAATTGGAATATTTAACTCACGCTCCATTTTTCATTCTGCATTCCATCTGCATTAACAAATTCTTCATATTGCATTACCAATACTGATGAGTCATAAGATTGTGAATTCTTGGGATTGGCTAGGTTTAGGATCTCAAATCTGCCTAAGCTAGTCTTGCCTAGGATTAGCTTGGTTTCTCCTCTTCCATTCTTAGGTTAAGAACACACCCAGTTAGTTTAGGAAATAAAAAAATTCATTACATATCATTCTATAAGGGAGTTTTACCTTTCAATTCAGAGTAAATCTATCAACCCTATGATAGATTATCCAACTGTTGGCATCTAATTGTTCTTTCAGATTTGGGCATTTTGGGAGTTTATTCAAAAGAACAATTTTTTTACCAACACAGTGTACCACCTAAATGACATAAGTGTCGAAAAAGGGGGATTATGAAGTTTTGAATAAGGGGGAGCAATAGTGTAGAAATAGGGGATATAAAATCTACTCAACAAGAGTATTAGATTTAGATAGGTAAAAGTACAAAGTTGTGTCACCTTTTAAGATGACTTATCAGAATGACCAAATTTGAGTATTTCTATCTAAAAAATAATTTTGTCCAAACATATGATCTAAATAAATTCATTCTAGCTAAGTTAAATAAGGTCTCACACATTTCCAATTGGAAATGTCTATTAAATGCATATTTGATACTAGTTTGTATCCAATTACCAAAGAAATAAAATTATTTCAGAAAAGTAGTGTTTCAATAACTCTTACTATTTTTTATGATTTTTTTTAGTAACATATAGACACCATTTTATAGAGATTGAAGTCAATAATATTCTCATATAGAGTTTATAGTGTTTTAATTAGATATAGTATACTGTAATTAAAAAATTCTACAAGCACATAGTTTAACACTCGAAAAGATGTCAGTTTTGAGGAAGAAAACAATAATAAATCATATAAAAAAATTAAAAATTAAATGCCATTCTAGAGGAGAGAGTCCTCTTTTAGAAGTATAATTTTTCTCTTGATTAGAATAGATTTGTTTTGAAAAATGTGGTGGGAGATGAAAACTATCAATTTTAGGTGAGTTAAAATTTGAATCATTACAAAATAGAAAATATAAGTCTCAAGTTGATTTTTATTTTTATTTTTCTAGCTATATATGTTATCTATAACATAATCTAAGATCAAAGGGCAATAATTTTATTTCCATCTAGTTTTCTGGTGGGAACTAGACCCTTAATTTTCAACATTTCACAATAGCTAAACAATTATCTATAAAAATTAGGAAAATATATCAATTATTATTCCAAATAATTATTAAAAATTATATTCCTCAACTTCATCCATTTTTACACATTTTATTAGTTTACTTCATTTTAAAATTCAAAACAATAATACCAATTTTATGTCATTGAAGGTGAATAGTTATACTTTTGTCAGCCTTTTCCTTTACAAAAGAGTGACACAAGTTTGTGCTTTTACCCATGTATAAAGACCTAACATTTACTCAGAGGGAGTAATGGAGTAATGGAGAAATAAGGTATGATAGTCATAAGTTTTGCAATTTTACAAATTTTGAAATTTGGCATAAGAGTCAAGTCATAGATATATATTGTCTGAGTTATGCTCATAATAAGGATTGTATATGCATGACAAGATGTTTTTGCCACTCATTTCAAAGAGGGGGATAGTTAATCTCAGATTCGTTTTGAAAAGGTAGTGACAAAACACTTAGTCAAATTATCTATTAGTATTTCAGTGCACACTGAGTGATTAGAGAAAGCCAAGCAATCATTGTCAACTGAGTGATCAAAGTATCATAATAAACTTTAAAATAGCCACCTCCAAAAAAAAGATATAAAATATTGGGAAATATTTCATTATTTTGAGAAAATAAAACTATTTCTATTGGTGAATCTCTCAATTTTTAATTCTAAATATGATTAATATTGGTGATTATTTTTGAATCATAAATTTTTTGTACAAAACATTGACAAAAATTAATAATAATACGAAGTTCATTAATCACCATGGACTATTAAAAATCAAAATTAAACATTTTTTTACCTCATGGAATATTATGAGGATCATTACATATACTTTAAATCAATAGTGAAAACTAAATATTGGTGATGTATCCCTAAAGTAACTAATAATAATGATAATTATTGGTCAACTCAATTTAATTTCTCAAATAATATTTAGGTGACTCAAATTTATTCATGTAAAAAATATTATGGTGAATATTTGAGTTTAAATTTTTTAATAAAATAAATTATTGAGCAATTTTAAATATTCTAGAACTGAATTTTATAAAACTATGGTGATTTAGGTTCAAATCTTAAACTATTAGCCAAATTACTAGCCAAAAAATTCTAAAGTTAGCCAATTTATGAATATTAGCCACTAAATTATACCTTGTGAAGTATACTAAGCATCAGTTTTCAGTCAATACATACCGAGTAAACAATATATATTGGTTCATTTAGAAGTTGAGTTACATCTTTGAGAATGTAGTGATGGTTGAGCATCAAAGCCTTCGAATGCCAAGTGAAGAATTTTGGACATAGCTATTTATAATGGCACAAACTTCTATGTAAATCATTTTTAGGATGACATAGCAATTATTTTATGATTTGTAGAAGATATGTATGGAGGTATATTATGAATCCCTATACATTACATGCAACCAATCAAATTAAGGGATGTTTTATATGTTAATATGAATCAACCTCAGTCATTGATTATTACCTAACCCTATCCCACCTATGTTTACTTAAGGAGGTAAACCCTAAAAATTTTATATACCAGGAAGGAGATGGAATTTTTGATAATGATTCAAATTGCAAAATTAGTTAGAGAGAACAAATCAAAGAAGAAAGAGGATATAGGAGACATACCTGATTCGAAGGATCAAGGATTTATCAATAAATTGAAGATCTAACATCTAGCAATAGAGTGCTAACCCTAAGGATCATGGTGAAAAATCATTTTAACAGGTGATCTAAAGAAAATATCCTAGCAGAGTTGCCTTAATAGGCTTTTGTAAATCTCTTAATAGAGTGATTTCTTTATTGTAAGTTTATGTCCTCTAACAAGGCACACTTTTAGTAGGGCATTGAAACCCTTTAACAGCGTAAGACCTAATAGTCTATGTAAGCCTATAATAGGGTAGACCCCTCACAAGTTAGATCATAGTCTATGATCAAACCCATTGTAATCATAATTGGATACACTTTATATATTTTTGCGTGTCATCCCCACCCTAATTTTACCTTCTTAATGGAAGCTTTCTAGGGAAAAAATTTATTTTATCATGTGTTATTTATTTCATGCTATGGTTGAATACTTGTGTAGTTAGCTATTTCAGTTTACATGCTAAATTATGAGATGGATGTGTCATGAATGTTTTATGGTTAAAGATTTGAAGTATTGATTCACACCCCACCCCTCTGAGAGTTTACTTTCCCATTGTTATTTCCAACACATACAACACAAAAAATTTATTATCCAATAGAATCCATTCTACATAGTAAAAAAAATTGATAACCAATATCATGACTCTCTTTATGGACCCCGAGCATAACTCAACTCGATAGTTGTTGGATAGTGTAGCCTTTTTTCATCTCAAATAGGTGTATTTTATTGTCTCTATCTAGAATTGTGGTCACACTATATTACAACATTATTCTAAGAATGATATTAATATTTTATACCCATTTTGTATTGGTATCCTTTCACGTAATTAGCATAGAACCTTTTTCTTTATTCAGTACTAATAAATTATTATTTTTGGACATGTTTATTTTAAATTGAAGGTTTTTCTATGGGTTATTAGAGTCCAACACTTCAAGTCTTGTTCATCACTCAATATAGTGTCATTTTATCCCTAGTAAATCTAGCTCTTGGATGCTCTATCTCTCTCTAATTTAATTATGATCATGTGACTATAAGCATATTCTAGAAAAAGTGGGGGCTAAATTTCGTGTCATATACCCTTTTAACATTTCACTCTTATTAGTATGTATTTTAGTGTGCTTTATCATAGATCATTTTAAGCCTATATGGACATATTAAACTCTAAAACTTCATTTTACATCATGTATTCTATAATCTTTCTCAAATTCTAAAGTTAGGACTAAATCTAACATCACAAACATCTTAAACTAACGTTTCCCATTCATATACTCGATTTTAGTGGGATTAGGGTACATAGCTCCAAAAGAAACATTTATCAATTCTTAAATTTCAAAAAGATCAAACCCTTAAAAATGATAGGATATCTACAATCAATTTTTCAATAGATATGTGCAAGAGACATGCACAATTTGAAAATATTATACACTCTCATATTGGTCTTGTACTATTGATATCTCTAACTATTGTTGTATATTAGTGTTAAACACTAATTCATTTACTTTTATAAGTATGTATGTACTATACTCAATAGGACTTGAGTAAGTACATGGATGTCGAATACTTCTATACAAGTTAAGTTCAACACTTACCAAGTAGCTCAATCATATAAGTGTCAAGTTACATAGTAAGTGTTGAGCACAATACATATCGAGCATCAACAACAATGCTGAGTATCAAAGTTAGTAAGTATGAAGAAATGAAAAGTTTGCATTCAAATTAGAAATGATACAAACTTTGAGCTAAACCCTTTTCAAGCTGACATGGAAGGAACATTTAATATTTGTAGAGGTTTTTAGAGAGAGTTTTATTCATTTGATGTGGATCACAGATCCCTATGTTTGGTGGTCAACAACTAAGATAAAGAGGCAAAACATGTAAGAATATGGAAAACTCTTTATGGAACTCTTTAAATAGAGAACATCTTAAGCTAGATGATATGAAGATGGTGAGAAAAGAGCATAGAAGTAAATGAGATATGTGAACAATGAAGTGAAGGATTAAGATCAGATCAGAAGTTAGTGGAAGTGTTATGTTATTGCATAACAGAGAAAGTGACCTATCAGTGCAATGAAGGGGGAGAAAATCTTTTTCAGATTAAAAGAGAGGATCAATTTGCAAAGAGGACACTCAAGATCAGCTTATAGAGCATATTGAGAGTTAGGTACTAAATCAATTATAATCAACTTGAATCAAGGAAAATCTCTTAATAGAGTGGTCTTAATAGATCTTTGTAAATCAATGATCAAAACATTTTTTATCAATTGAGTACTAATTTTTATAAATGAAAAATAGAGTTTTTATAGACGGGCATTTTGTTTGGGTCAATTTAATCTACCCATAGATTGCCCATCATCACATATAAAATCTACAGCACTTCAATAAACAATTTTCCTTTCAATATTGTCAAGCACAGTGTCCTGATATAGTAGAAATCTTGAATCTATGGTTGAATCTTGAAGACTAACCTTTTTTCCAAAGCTTAACTAGAAGCTTGAATCTACGGTTACAAAAATTTAAGAGCCATGATCAATGGGTTCCTTTCTAAAATATTTTTGCAACAACTTTATTTGATCCTATACCAAATCTATTGTACCTATATAGTGATAAATTTGGCCACAAAATCAAAAGCCATGACAGTAAAATGTGCCACCCATTGCTTTTTTGCATTATCGTTCCATGTTATGATAGTATTACTCGTGTTATGCCTGCTTAGTATTATATATGGCTTCTCCATAGGTATCGTCACCTTCTCTCTACCAAAAAAAAATAGTAATTCATGGGTCATTTAGGAATGTTGTTGACTCAAGCTATTGTATAAATTGGTATCTATTATTCAATAAAAAGAAGCTGAAAGTTCTTTCTTCTCTTCATTTTTATTTCTATTTTTCTATATTTCCAATACTAACATACATAATTCAAAGAAAAATGAGCTCTTAAAACTCATTTTAGCAATAAATACAAGAAAAAACCAACAAAAGTAGAGGATACAATAGAACTGACAAGAGTCCTGAAATGCCAATCATTATATAAAAAAGATAAGCAATGTTAATGGAGGAGGAGGAGGAGGCATCATGCACATGGCAATCCATGAATGAACAATTGAGCAAGCAAGCAAGTAAGACAACCAATCGGCCAAAATTTTCATTACTTTCTAAGAAAGACATTGACAAAGTGATCTGATTAGGATCTAGGACTATTACAGAGGAATGCTAATTTATTACATAGAATTAATTTAAAACTTTTAATGAATCAAATTAACGTAAATGAAATAAGAGAACAACAAGATTAAGCTGATAAAAGAGACAATGAGAGAAAGAAGACGCAAACAATTTGATCTCGGAGTTCATCCATATGGACTATGTCTCCGGGTCTAGCTCCAATACGGGGACCGATCCGATTATCTCCAAAAATCATGTACAAATGTTTACAAAGTCATTCCTTTGAAGTACAACAACATCACGATGTTTCAAAGTACAGGAATGAGCACTTCAAAAATCTCCCTTATACTCAACACTTGGATGTTCCCTCCTTTTTCTGAATGCCCCCAAGAGTCTCCTAAACCCCCTTTTTATACATGAAATTAGCCAAAATAAGGCTATAACCAAATTTACAAAAATAACCCCTTTAATTAATTCCCCTCTCGGAATAACCTTTTAGCCATTTTTAACAGATTCGGCTCATGTCAATTTTGGGGTTAAAAAAAAGATTATAACCTTAATTTACTAAGGTTGGAGGTTTGTTTGGCTAAGGATAAAATAAAAATCGCGCAACACATTCTCTAAGCGCTAAAATGGCGCAACGGTTAACTATAATTTTATGGTAACCACCGGTCAAGGGTTCTAACCCCGTCGGCAGTCTACCTTATTTGAAATTGGCACTAGCCAATGTTTAAATTGTAGTTGCCGCCCATAAGTTTTAAAAGTTGTGCTTGGTGCAACGGTTGAGGCATAAATTTTAAAAGAAAAGGGTCACAAGTTCAAATCCGACCATGAACTCTCTTTTTTTCCTATTTCCCCATTTTTTTGACATCATGATGACATCAACTATATTCATCTCTTACTTTGAACTTCAAAATGGCATAACTTCCATGTACGGGCTCCATTTTTGATGAAACAAACACCATCAGAAAGCTCTCGACGAGCTCTTTATTTTGAAATCCATTGTTGACCACTTTGGAGATGATTATTTTTTCACCTTTTTATGACCTTTTTTCTTAGTTTGACCAACCTTTGACTGACCATAACTTTTGCATATGGACTCCGTTTTTGTCCATTCAAATTGCATTGGGTCCAGAATTTCAAGGAGTTTAATCTGATGCTAATTGTTGGAGTTTTGGAGATACTTCAATTTTGACAAAAGTATCCCCCGGATCAAGCCTCCCCACTGAGGAGCTTTCAGACCACCGAAAGTTTGGCTTACTCAGAAAGAAGGTGAGGGTATAGTTCCCTCACTTTACCAATCTCCATCCATCTTGCCTTGCTTGGATGCATCCCCTTCAATCCCACTCGGAGGTATTCAACTGGTCCTCTTCGTGAAGTTCTGACATTCCTATCTAGGATAACATCTTCTGGCAATTTTGACATATACTCTGGTGAAAGATCATCAACTGATGGAACCTGAACACTGATGTCTTCATCCAATATTATTAGAGGCTCATACAATTTCAGATTCTCAACATTGACAACTAAGTAAATTTGCATGTATGGAGGAAGATTAAGGTGAAAAGCATTAGTACCGATCTTTTCCAAGATCTCAAAAGGACCATACCTGATAGCTTTGAGCTTCCTTCCTTCACCTTGCATTCTTTCCTTGCTGATATGTAACCAAACTCTATCACCAACTTGGAATTGGTGATCAATGCGATGCTTATCATGACAAGCCTTGTATTTTGCTTGGCTCTACTCTAATTGTGCTTCTACTGCCTGATGGATTTCTTGGACCTTCTGGATGAACTTTAAATCCTTTTCTGCATCATGGCATCCATCTACAACATCGTCCTTCCCAAAAGAAAAATCCATTGGTGTCTTAGGCAAGTAACCGAAGCAAGTCTCAAAAGGAGACCTCTTTGTAGAAGAGTGTGTTGCATGGTTGTAAGCATGTTGCACATAATGAAGACTTTCATCCCACAAATTAGGATGTTTGTTGCAGTAGCTTGTAAGTAGATGCACAATTGTCCTGTTCACTACCTCTGTCTGTCCGTCGGTCTGCAGATGGAAGGTTGTACTCTTCTTCAGCTTGGTGTCCATGGGTCCCCATAAAGATGACCAAAATTCCCCTAAGAATCGAGAATCTCGATCTGATACAATAGAAGTAGGTAACCCAAAATGAACCCATACATTTTGGAAGTAAAAATGAGTAGTCAGTTCAGTAGTAACTTGCTTTTTACAAGGCATTAAAATACAGATTTTGCTGAACCGATCAACTACTACATACAAATAATCATGACCCTTCCTAGAAATAGGTAAACCTCCCACAAAGTCCATAGATACACTTTCCTATGGATGGGATGGTACAGGTAATGGTGTGTACAAACCTAATTTCCTATTACTTGGTTTACTGGTTGCACACATTACACATCCTTTTATATACTTGGTGACAGTTTCCTGCATACAAGGCCAGTAACAATATTTTTGCAATTGAGCTAATGTCTTACTTACCCCAAAATGTCCTACAATCAATGAGGTGTGTGCTTCACGGATTACATGTGCTTGTTCATTTCTAGGAATACATAATTTTCCCAAGTGGTACAAAAAATTATCCTACACATAGTAATCTTTCTCTTCTACATGTTTACCCTAGATTAAAGCTACATAGATATCCTTAAAGTTCTCGTCATTAGCATATTGTTCCTAAAAAATTTCATGAACCATAGACCTATTTTGAAGGATTATCAAAGCATTCTGAACAAGAGGCCTAGAGAGCATATCTGCTACTTTGTTATGGGAACCCTTCTTATACTTAATTACCAAATGAAACTGTTGCAGAAAACCCATCCACCTAAAGTGCCTACTTTGTTGCAACTTAGATTGTGAGTGCAAGTATTGTAGTGGTTGGTGATCCGTGTGGATTACAGTTTCCTTTCCCATTAAGTAGTGCTTCCATTTTTTAACACTCTAAGCTAAAGCATAAAGTTCTTTATCATATGTAGGATAGTTACTTAATTCTCCTGAAAAAGTTTTAGAGTGGTAGCAGACTGGTTTACCTCCTTGCATGAGTACAGCTCCCATGGCAAACCCGCTCACATCTGTCTCAATCTCAAATGGTTGATGTAAATCAGGTAGAGCTAGAACTGGTCCGGTGCTCAACTTTTCCTTCAAAGTGTTGAAAGCCTTCTGTTGCGGACCTCCCCACTGAAAAGTTGCCTTGGTACTGGTTAATGCATGCAACGGTGATGCAATGAAAGAGAAATTTGCAATGAACTTCCTCCAGTACTGAACTGCACCTAAGAAACTCTTGATTTCTGTAACTGTACTTGGCTTAGGCCATTTTACAATACATTCGACCTTCGTAGGGTCTAGTTTTAGTTGACCATTCCCTACGACATAGACTAAGTACACTAAGGATGTCTTTGCAAATTCGCATTTTGACATCTTTACATATAGTTTTTCTTTTCTAAGTATTTCAAATACTTTCTTTACATGAATTAGATGATCATCCCAAGACTTACTAAATACAAGAATGTCATCTAAATAGATTATGACAAAATCATCAATAAAGGGACGAAAGACATCATTCATGACTCTCATGAATGTAGCTGGTGCATTACAAAGCCCAAATGGCATGACCAACCACTCAAAAAGTCCCTGTTTTTTCTTAAAAGCTATTTTCCAAATATCACTTTCTGCAATTCTTATTTGATGATATCCACTATGTAAGTCTAGCTTAGTGAAATAAATTTCATGTTTCAACTGATCAAGTAAATCATCAATTCTAGGAAGAGGGTACCTATTCTTTACCATTATCTTGTTCAGAGCCCTGTAGTCAGTACACATTCTCCAAGTCCCATCTTTCTTTGGAACCAATACAATAGGAGAACCACAAGGAGAAGTACTAGGACAGATAACTCCTTTCTCGACCAACTCTTAAACTTGCTTCTTGATTTCTTCATTCTGCAACATTGATAAGCAGTACATGCCAATATTAGGAAGTGGTGCATCTTGCTACAATTGGATCTCATGTTGTATCTCTCTCTTAGGAGGCAATCCTTTCGGTTCCTAAAACAAGACATCATAAGCGGAAACAACTTTGACTATTTCAGCCTTATGTTTTGGATCACATCCCTTAAATGCATCAGATGTTTCATCTTCTTTGGCTTTTACAAGCATCAACACAAAATTCTTACTAGAGTTGACTAACCTTTTCATTTAACCAGCATTGACTAATGCCAGATTAATCTTAACCTTATGTGCCCATACAATGTATTCAATCTTGTCTTTAAACAAATGATATTTATTTTCCCCCCTATAAAAGATAGCTTGATGATCAAACAAATAGGGACTCCCAAGTACAAGACCACATATATCTAAAGGGACTACATCAGCTTCTACCTCATCTACAAAGTTTGCAGTGATAGCAAATCTTAACTTGCATTGTTTAGTTACCTGTAACTGTGCATCATCGCAAACCCATCCAAGAGGGTATGGTTTTGGATGAGGTGTTGTAGTCAAGTTCAGATTTTTAACAACTTCCTCAGATATCAAATTAACTTGGGAACCCGTATCGAATAATGTATCAACCTTATTATGCTTGATAACAACTCGAATGTGGAATAATTCATTCCTTTGCTTATCATTCTTAGAAGAATATTCTTTACTTGTACTTGCACTTATGCTAGAAGAACTTGGAGCTGATGAAAGAGATATACCTTTTCCTTTACCTTGAATCCCAGTAGCAACAATCTTTGTCTCATCTCCGGAGTCAGATCCAAGATCTTGTTGAATTACAGCAGCAGTTTTCTGTTTACCTTTGTTTCCACCATATCGCTTTGGCCTCTTTTCAGGATGTAACTTCCAGCACTTAGAATCATCATGCCCTTCTTTCTTGCAATGTGAGCATGTGGGTTTCTCACCCTCTTTCTTTACTATTGCTGTCTTTTTACCCTTTCCTTTTCCTTTGGACTTCTCCTCGAACTTAGATGGCTTTTTATCAGACTTATCAATGAAAGTACCCTTACCCCTTGATTCTAAATGTGTTGCCTGGACACATACTTCATCCAAATTACAAGGATTCAGGACAAGAATAGAATGCCTTAGGTAAGAATGAAGACCACCTATATACTTGAGTAAGGTGTCCTGGGTATACAATGGGACATTTAATGAAATAGCCTTTTTTCAAAATTCATGGGTGTAATCCTGGATAGACTGACCTTTCCCTTGCCTAAAATGTTGCCAGTTCATCATTAACTGCTGCATATGGCCTAGGGGGTAGAATTGCTTTTTTAAAGCAGTAACAAATTTTGACCAAGACAAACTAAACTTACCATGTTGTGAAGTTTCATCCCGAGACCTACTCTCCCACCAAGTTAAGGCTACACCACCTAAACGAAGAGTGGCTAACTGAATTCTGTCAACATCATCTACAAGGTTTTGAACTCTACAGTAGACTTCTACTTGCTGAATCTAGTCATCTAGTTTCTCGACATTTAACTCCCCACAATATTTTGGTAAGTCAAACTTTACATCCAACTTAATTCGAGGCTTATGTCCTCCTTTGAAAATATTAGAAGACTCAGAATGGGTAGAAGAAGGAGAAGAGGGGGAAGAAGGAGAAGAGGCAGAAGAAGGAGAAGAAGGAGGTGTCTTTGGTTGATCACGATCAACACCTTTCTTTTTCCCTTTGTCTTTTCAAGCTGCACATCTTTGCATCTTCTCTTCTCTTTCTCGTACCAAAACTTCTACCATTGTCTGCAAATTCTAAAGAGTCTTCTTAATACTCTTATCTTGAAAATCTTGTCCACCTTCATTTTCCATTTGTGATGATGGTTTAGTCCTTCGTTTTCCAATCTCAGGATTTTATTCCTCAAGCTTTCCTTTGCCTTTCTCAATCCTGGATCTTGTTAGCATTCAAATCTGCAATACTAGTCCAACAAAGGCTCTGATACCAAATTTGATCTGATTAGGATCTAGGACCATTATAGAGGAATGCTAATTTATTACATAGAATTAATTTAAAACTTTTAACGAATCAAATTAACGTAAATGAAATAAGAGAAGAACAAGATTAAGCTGATAAAAGAGACAATGAGAGAAAGAAGACGCAAACAATTTGATCTCAGAGTTCATCTGTATGGACTATGTCTTTGGGTCCAGCTCCAATAGGGGGACCGATCCGATTATCTCCAAAAATCATGTACAAATGTTTACAAAGTCATTCCTTTGAAATACAACAACATCATGTTGTTTCAAAGTACAGGAATGAGCACTTCAAAAATCTCCCTTATACTCAACACTTGGACATTCCCTCCTTTTTCTGAATGCCCCCAAGAGTCTCCTAAACCCCCTTTTTATACATGAAATTAGCCAAAATAAGGCTATAACCAAATTTACAAAAATAACCCCTTCAATTAATTCCCCTCTCGGAATAACCTGTTAGCCATTTTTAGCAGATTTGGCTCATGTCAATTTTGGGGTTAAAAAAAAGATTATAACCTTAATTTACTAAGGTTGGAGGTTTGTTTGGCTAAGGATAAAATAAAAATCGCGCAACACATTCTCTAAGCACTAAAATGGCACAACGGTTAACCATAATTTTATGGTAACCACCGGTCGGGGGTTCTAACCCCGCCGGCGGTCTACCTTATTTGAAATTGGCGCTAGCCAATGTTTAAATTGTAGTTGCCGCCCATCTTCTTTTTTCTATTCTACTTCTCACTACATAGATCACTATTGATTTCCTTGATAAACTGACACAACTGTGGAAAGGTGACATCATTTATAGACATATCAGATGTATTCATGATACTATACAGAATTTTCTCTCTATAGTAAGATTGAAGCTGAAGAGGAAAACCATTGAGAAAGGTATTATACATCCAGACGTTGTTGTTTGTCTGGCCTGATCTGTAGAAATTGGTGTACTGGTCGCTACAGTACTCATCCAATTTACTCATATCACAGATTCTATTTTTTGTGAACTTTTTCAAAGCTGCACGTTGTTCATTGTCGTACTGACCAACAAACATTCTGTAAAGTGCACTACTAACTGTTGTGACACTAGCATTTATCAAGTCATCTTTATAGTCTGTAAGTAGACTATCCTAAGCACTTCTAGCAATTCCTATAAGGGCATTCAGACCTTTTCTTATAGCTTGGTCAGGTGTCATGTTTGCTGCATAGATGGCATTGTCCATCCATGTGCGGAGTGCATCCAGTGTAGCTTTGTTCTTAACAGGATCATAACTATCCAGATTAATGTACGGTGGTACATTCTCATTAAATGCATACAATTGATCATATGGGTCCTGTGACACCATATTCACTTGCTTCCATGTATCGGTTTTAGGATCAAACTCCTGAGGTTTGGGCTGAGGTACATGAACTACTAAGGCTTTACCAGAGTGTAAGGAACGTAGCCGTTGGTGATCTGCCTGCGAGCTTGGAAAGCTACTTGGAGGTTTAGCAGGGGCTGGCTGTGGTAAAGAGCTTAGTTCATCAGTGACAACATCTTTAATAGACTGCAAGGTTTGATGGATGCCTTGAGCATTGGCTAGTTGTTGTGAGCAAACTTGCGTTGTGGTCTGTTCTATAGTTGGAACTTTTTTAGCAATAGTCTGTGTTGTGGTGGTGAGTGTCTGTACTAAGGATGAAACTTGATGGGTTGTAGCAGACAATGAAGACAGGCAATTTATACTATCGGTCCACCACGCTTCGCTAGATGTGTGGAAACTCTGATAATTAGAGCGGAGACTATTGATATCAGACTACATGGTTTCAGAAAACTGCTGTGAGAGTTGGGACTCAAGAGATTGCAAGGAGGATATTGCAGTATGAAAATTAGCATTATTACTGGCATGGGCTTGCTGGGCAGTGAGTTCCATCTGAACAA
The DNA here is from genome assembly GCA_028749045.1 of Cupressus sempervirens. Taxonomy (NCBI): domain Eukaryota; kingdom Viridiplantae; phylum Streptophyta; class Pinopsida; order Cupressales; family Cupressaceae; genus Cupressus; species Cupressus sempervirens. The sequence goes on along the minus strand of CM053790.1, from coordinate 77,736,949 downwards.
GCTTCTGCATTTGGTTCTGCTGTACGAGTAAGGCCTTTTGGATACACAGATTGGCATAATTAAGCATTTTGATCTGTGTGGGGGCGTCTGGTTGACCAGAAGCTATGACATGTTGCGGCCAGTAAGGAATGTTGTATTTGTCATTAGCAGATTGTAGAATGAAGTCATGAAACGTAGGGACTTTAGGAGACTGCAGTCGAGCTTGGTCAAAAGAAGTTTGTTGACTAGATAAATACATTCAAACAAATCTAGGGCAAATAAAGGAACAATTAGTGCATTGCATCTCACCATTATCCAACTCCATGAACTGAGGATGTTCACAGGGAGCAGCAAGTGGATTCGAAACAGAGGTTGGTGAATGCATAGGAACTGAGGTATTCACAGAGGTATTGATAGGCACCGATGGAAGTGTTTGAATGGAGGCATTGAAGGTTGTCTACTCATTGGTGGTACAGAAGATGAACTAAGAGAGGACTGACTCCTAGTCAGAGACTGACGGGCAGGAGTAGAAGCAGAGGATGAGGTTTGCAAAGAAGCAAACAAGATCCTAGCTTGATGGTAATCTTCCTGTACATTAGCAATAGTGGTCATGTTACTTGGACCTTCCAATTTTCGTAATGCCTTCATATCAATTATCCATTCTTTTGGTACTTGGATATTTGTCAATTGTAACATGCGAGGTGCAGTGATCTGTGCACCCTTCACATCTGTCTGCCAAAGCAGAGAATACCTATTTTGGGATTTATCAACTCTTGGATCCTTAACAACATGAACAGTAGTATTAAACAAGCGACCATATAAAGAAAACCAAAGGGCATGAGTTCTTGACCCTTTCTTCATATTCAAATATTGTGTTCTGAACTAGAACATCATGATCTTGTCTAGATGATCATCCAATAAGCTGAAAGAAAAGTTTGGGATGACATCGAAAGCAGTGGCACCTGTGGCCATGGGTACAGAGATTCCACCCATAAGCATATCACTGTATCGATTGTGTCTTGCATCCAGCAACGTCATCATGACAGTTGCAGGGATTCCTTTGCGATACAGGGGTTCTATCCCAGCCACTATACTTCCTATATGAAGGTATTTATAACCATTCTTTGTTTTGGCTTGTTTAACTAAGTTGTGAATATCTTTACTTGACAAGAGATTGATAAAACTATGAGGTTGATCATTTTTTACTACTACTTGTAACTCTATCAATTTGCAAATAGTTTTAGACTTATATGCTAACAATCCTAAGTCACTGTAAATCTCATTCCATTTCTTTACAGGAAATTTAAATCTATCAGTAGGCATAGAGTATGCCTCAGACTGTGCAATATCTTCTTCCACATTTATATCTTGAATGGAATAAAAAACAAAGCTCAAACTTACTAGTTCTGCTATTTGTTTCTGCAATTGTCAATAGTGTCTCTTGTGTTTCTGTCTGGTTCTCGTGTGAAGTAAGTCCTCTTTGTTGAAGCCGTGTGAAGGTGTGTTAGAGGCAAGGAAGGTAGCGCACTTCGAACCTACTTACAGAAAAGAGATCAAGATGGCCGAGGAGTGCAACAGTTGAGGCATAAATTTTAAAGGAAAAGGGTAACGAGTTCAAATCCCACCATGAACTCTCTTTTTTTCCTATTTCCCCATTTTGCTGATGTCATGATGACATCAACTATATTCATCTCTTACTTTGAACTTCAAAATGGCATAACTTCCACGTACGGGCTCCATTTTTGATGAAACAAACACCGTCAGAAAGCTCTCGACGAGCTCTTTATTTTGAAATCCATTGTTGACCACTTTGGAGATGATTATTTTTTCACATTTTTTATGACCTTCATTCTCGATTTGACCAACCTTTAACTGACCATAACTTTTGCATATGGACTTCGTTTTTGTCCGTTCAAATTGCATTGGGTCCAGAATTGCAAGGAGTTAATTCTGATGCTAATTGTTGGAGTTTTGGAGATACTTCAATTTTGACGAAAGTATCCCCTGGATCACAAAGCTTATTAGAAAGCCTCTAAATAGTGTTGTGAATGAATACTTAAACTTAATGGGATTTTCTCAGTTACACTCCTGTTAAACTACAATCCAAGCTACATTTTTCTAATAATTTTTTTTATATTTTTGTCCACGGTGCTCAAACATTGTAGATCATGGTGCTTATAACAAAGCCACAATTTTGCAATATGATACTTTAATTTCTCCCTATTGAAGACGCAATGTGAGTGGATTGGTGAGAAAATTTGTATCTGATACCAATTGTTTGGAAAGATACTAGTGAAAATGCCTTCCAAATGTCAATTTAGCAAGAAAATTATATAAAGATCAAAACTACTAAGATGCATAGGAAAAATAATAATAGAGAAAATAAAGGCACAGATAAGATAAAACACACGAGACAAAGATTTACGTGGGAAACCCTTGTTGGAATAATCCACCAACCAGGAACCAAAGTGTCACCCTACATATTACAATAACCAATACATTACATACAAATAATAGACTTAGGCTCAGATTTCCTTTACAATCAACCCCACTTCTACAACTATGACATTTTTCTTCAGGCTCATGGCCTTAGCCCTTGCAGCCTCTACAATAATACAATCATCACTATCAACTATAGACTTAGCACACACTATAAATAAATCTTGCATACATTTATATAGTATGCAATTCATTATGGAGTTTGGTATGTCAACCATCACATAACATAACCGATCAACCAACTCTACTTCATACCATAATTGTCATCATACTGGAAACATCCATGTACCCATGCCCACCACACTTGTGCTTGTCATATAGATCTATGCTCATACTCAGCACCCTATGACACCATGCTTGTACTCAATATCATTCTCTCATGCCCTTGTACTTGGCATCTACTCCAACCATACAACATCACTCTATTTACCTCCAGTCTTTTCCATACACAACATGACTCCACCATACTATCCAACAACACTATATTGTCCAACACCATCACCACTATACTGTTTGGCACCATGACACCACCATACTGTTTAGCACCATTGTACCATTGTATGCCACCATTTTGACACTGATGGAACAAATATCCCTCACTATACAGCTCAATCATAGTATGGTTCATTCACCATATGTTTAAAAAATATTTGTCACTGTATGGTGACATACCTCCAATGTACAGTGGACTCACCTTACGGTGAGGCTACACCATATGGTGCACTTCGTCACCACAACAATCTCCCACTTGACAAAGTAGCATCGACCATTCCAAAAAACTCATCTCTAATCACAAGAGATAACACCATCATCTATATCTCTAAGTTTCCATAAGCACCTAAAACTGATCAATCCATGCCAACTCTGAATGCAACACGAAGTATCCAACAAATGATCAATATACTCAAAACAAAGAAACTAAACCAAGATCAATGTCAAAGTTTCAATCATGGCTTTGGGAATATAAACATGAAAACATGATCTAAACAATCTCAACCAAAGAGATTACATGGTCCATTTAAATAAAAATATAAACTACACACTTATCAAAGTCTGTATTGAGCCCTCAAGATGTCAACATCTTCAGTCACATGAAGATTAATATCTCTACAGGGTACTTCAAAAAATAAGAAAAGATCATATTGCCACATCAGGATCTCACACCTTCAACATCTATAATACCAATGAAGACCATTCACTATGTCATTGCCAACAACTCCCATTAGATCATGGTGTCAAGTTACACATGACATCATGACAAACATCTTCCACACGAAGATTGAATCACTATAACCAGTCATCATCAAATGACCAATTAGCCAAAGAAACACTACTTGTATCTTCATCATCACTCTAAGAAGACTCAGAATCAAAGAACTCTTCATTTTCTTCTTCTTCTTTTTCTCTTTGCAATCCATCGAGATATGACCAATTTTCTAGCAGTTCCAACACTTTTCTTTGGAATTTTTCCCAGAAGATTTAGGCTTCATGTCCTTCTTGCTTTTGTCCTTCACTCTGCCTTGAGCAATGAGAGCCTCTAAGCCACCTCAGAAGATTTCCTCTACATTTTCTTTGATAGAAGTGCAACAACCACTTCATCCATTTTTAATTGGGTGGTAGTACTTCTAATGACCATCACAAGATGACCCCATGAATCAAGCAACAAGCATAGTAATAGCATATAATGCTCTTCTTCACTAACAGACACACCAAGAGATGTTATTTGTGTAATCACCATATTGAATGCATTTAAATGATCTACCATAGTTGTTCCTTCATCTCTCTTCAAGGAGTACAACTTCTTTCTCAAGAAGAGCTTGTTTACCAAGGATTTTCCTTGATAAATATCTCCCAACTTCTTCCATAGAAAATTTGTAGTTTTCTCCTCATGAACATTCAAGAGAGAAAAATCTACAAGACATAGCCTTATCAGTCCTTTGGCCTTTTGATCTGTTAAAATCCAATCTTCTTGCTTCATGCTTGAAGGCTTGTTACTAGACATAGCAATCCATAAATCTCAGTCTACCAACATATCCTCCACTTTAAGTTTCCATAACTCAAAGTTTGTGCCATCAAATTTTTCAATCTCTATTCTCCCTAGTATACTTGCTATCACAATTTCCAAATGAACACTTTATAAACTCCCACTAGAACCAAATTGACATAGAAAATAACATTACCTAACAAGAATAATTTAGGTTCTAATACAATTGTTAGGAAATCTACTAGCATAGACGCCTTCCAAATGTCAATTTACTGGGGAAAATTATATAAAGATCAAATCTACTAAGATGGATAGGAAAAATAAGAACAAATAAAATAAAGGCACGCACAAAATAAAACACATGAGATAGATATTTACATGGGAAAGCCTTTTAGGAAAAACCCACTAGCCAAGAACCAAAGTATCACCCTATGTATTACAATAACCAATACATTACATACAAATAATAGACTCAAGTTTAGATTTCTTAAGGCTCACAGCCTCAGCCCTAGTAACCTCTACAACAATACAATCATCATTGTCAACTATAGACTTAGAACACACTATCAATGAATCTCACATACATTTGTACATTATGCAATTTGTTATGGAGTTTGGTATGTAAATCATCACATAACATAACTAGTCAACCAACTCTGCTTCATACAATAATTGTCACCATACTGGAAACATCCATATACCCATGCCCACCTTACTTGTGCTTTTCATATAGATATGTGCTCATACTCGACACCCTATGACACCATGCTCGTACTTGAAACCATTATATCGTGCTCTCATACTCGGCATCTATTCCAGCCATACGACATCACTCAACTTACCTCTAGTCTTTTTCATACACAACACGACTCCACCATACTATCTGACACCACCGTATTGTCCAACACTATCACCACCATACAATTTGGCACCACAACACCACCATATTGTTCAGCACCATTGTTACATTGTACACCACCATTTCGATAGTCATGGCACAAATATCCATCACTATAAAACTTAATCACGGTACGATTCATTCAGCGTACATTTTTAAAAATATATGTCATTGTATGGTGACATACCTCCAACGTACAGTGCACTTTGTCACCACAACACATTTAGCATTATACCAATTCCTTATCCTTCTTATTTTTTTGGTATCTTATTTCCCCTATTACATCTGAACAAGTTCTATCATGATCCATTGAGGTGACCAAACGCTAAAGGAAAACCCAAATTTGTTGCTCAATGGCTAAAGAATATTTGGTCTATTATTTTTGAATTCTATAAATGGTTTTCTGTGAGGATTAACAAGATTTGGTCATATTGGTAAATGGAGAAGATAGAGTGAGAAAAATGGGAATGTGGGTTTTACATTGATTTGAAGTTTTATGGAAGAGGAACGAATTTAATGTTTTAATTGCTTCAAGGCTTTTGGATTATTAATGTCGATAGTTAATGTCAATAGGCATTCTACAATGGTAGAATGGGGGAGTGGGATGGTGTGAGCATGTTAATGTCAACTTGTATTCCTGTAGGTTAAATTTGACAACCATCTACATGTCAAAAATTTAGATTTTATTATAAATAGAATATACTATTAAAAATAATTTAGTAAATACCACATAAAATATCAATTTAAATTATAATATTTGGAGATATAAATCATCCATTTTTTAAGAAATTAAAATAAAAAACTTAAGTTGGTAAAAAACTAAATAAATGGAGATAAAAGAAATATAAATAATTTAGATGCAGTAAATTAAATTATAATTATTTTTAGTAGATATCTATCAGCATTTCTTTAGATAGATTTATTTAAGATATCTATACTAGTTTATGTATAGGCAATAGTGTATAGTACAATGTTAAATAAATAGTGGTTATACTAATTTTAAAATAGAATTTAAATAATAATAATAAATTTACTAATTTTATCACAATATTTTCTCTCCTTTTTTATAGTAATTTGGAAAACATCAAATTTATGAAAAATATATCAAAATTATAATACATGGAAAGCAATTCTAGAATATATAAAATATATAAATTAATGTCAAGTTTTTAATTGATAAAATAAAATAGTTAAATGTAATTGGTGAAATTAATTCAGTTTACATTGTATTAATAATATTAAATAAAGTTGAAAAACATAATATTTTTAACATTTATTTATTTATGTTAGGAATTTTCTAATAATTTATTGTTCCTATGATTAATTAAAAAACAACTCATTTTCATTGGTTGGTTGAATTTAAAGTAATTCACTAATTGTGTGAAGTGAATGCCCAAGTACAATAAATATTGGGTTTGAATCTACTCCTTCTTTATGATCGATTAAGTAATACAATCAAAATATCGATGATACAAAAAATACTATTCAATCAAAAATATAAAACAAAGTTAATTTTAAAAATAATCTTAAATTATTTTATTAATTTCCAAACAGATATTTTTCTATGGGGAAGGAATAAATTAGTATGCTAAGAGATTATAGGTTATTAAAAAAATGAAGATTTTTTTAGTTATCCACTACATGAGAAATTAAATGAAGATAACTCCTATAACACAAATCCTATTGCCAATGATATAATTTGTATAACATATAAAGTTAAATAAATTTTTTTTAAAATTAGAAATATTTTAATTATACAAAAAATATTACTTGTGATTGATGGGAACTAATAAAGTTTTCACAAAAATTGAATACAATAGTACATTCCCTACATAAAATAATTATTATTATTAATATTGGCATTTTGAATTTAATAAGTATGATTCCTCAATTTCGTTAGTCTACAAGTCTTTCAACAATATAATGATGAGTTCTAAAAACTTAATGTCTTTGATGTGGTTATATGTTTTACCATTGTTATATGATGAATATTATTTTAAAAAGAGAATAGCTGAAATGTTTTAGCATTATTATTTTCATGTCATAATAGATATTCTTTTGAAAGGGTTATTTCCAAATAAAAATTCTTAAAATTGATGAAACATAGTGATTAGTTAGTTTGACATTACCCAAACTTGCAAAATATAGAAATGAAACAATCAATTTACATGTTGACATACATGTTGCAATGGTTCTTGTAACCGCTAGTTGCAAAAAAAATAATCCATCTTTATTTTGAGACAAATGTATCGAACTTCAAGATTTGAAGTACCAATTATCCATTGCATTTTTAATAAATTTTTGGCCTTGATGCATCTGTGTTCTCTCTAGTTCTATCCAACACTTCCTATTTTTGAAATCTGGTTTTTAAGTCAAACGTTATCACAGGTTAATGGAAGGAACCAAAATACTTATTTTTAATCAAATCATTATCCATTAACCCTTAAAAAGTTTAAGGTTATGGGATCAAAACATGTATTCCAAACCATTAACCTTAACCATTAAGTTCTAAAAAGGTTAAGGTTCGAGGTCCAAAATACGTGTTTCAATTTGAAACCTTAACCTCTCCATCAAAAAGGTTAAGGTTCGGGGTCCAAAACACATATTTTGAATATGGTTATTAACCTCTTGAACTTCTTGGTGAAGGATTGTGTATGTGAGTGTTCATGATTGGTCATAATGAAAACTCATATATTTATAAGCAACGAGCTATTTGCCTAGATTGCAGCCTCTCATTTCTCATGCAAACCAAAGACAAGACATCATCTTAGCCTATGGCTTCCAAAAGAAATCAGTGTTATTTTCCATAATTCAAGCATGTGGTTTTCTTTATAAACTCCTTTGTACCCTCCAATTTGTAGCATTTAAATGGTATTGGAAGCCAATGCACACAATTTGTTTGATGGAATGTCTCCCAAGCTAGCATCAGAGATATCTCATTGGGTAATATGAAGTGTGTAGGAGTCTCAAATGTGTGTAACTTGTTTGACCAAATGTATTGAAGATAGCACTATGATAGAAAAAGAATGGTCACTATGAGTTAGCACCTCTTATGTATTTGAACACATGGGGATCAGACCCATGATTGATGTAGATTCACACTCAGTCAAATTACCAAGGGTCCACTACAAAGAAAAATTAGTGACATGATAATTCTGACACACAATTCCAACCTCCAGCCCATGATAGATGAAGTCTTTAAGACAGTTGGTGAAACTTGAAATCTTGGTGAAGATTCTTAATAGCCCACATAACACATCCATTAAATTTTTTCAATATATTACTCATGGAAAGTTGCCTTTGAACTTTGTAGAAGGAAACACTATGCAAGTGAACTGTTTGATAAAAGAATCCAATATCCATCCCACACACAATGAATACATAAGAGATATAGAACATCATAATAGCTCTAGCATCCTTTAAACATATTTTTTAGAAATAAAATTCTATAGTGCAGACCAAGTCCAATGCAAAACAAGTTGGAAAAAGAAACTAGCTACACATTGAATGGCCAATTGGTGAACAAAGTGAAGATATATTGTTGTGGGAGGAAAATGATGCTGGTCTACAGTAAACTTCAAATGGAAAAACAATGTTTGAATTCCCATCCATAGTGGGTTTTCTCAAGGTAGTTAACATGGGATATTTGGGATCTTAAAATGTATAAGGAATCACCGAAGCCTTCAAACCATGATTCTACATGCCTGTGAAAAGTGAAGTGTGTCGATTAAGTAGAAGAGTTGCATTAAACAATCATATTTGGCATGAATTATAAATGAAAGAGTCAAGCATGGGAGAGTGGTAGTAGTACACCAAATGTTTGAGGAAGTAGAAAATTTAAAGGAAGAGTTTAGTCATCTATTACAGTTGAAATTGTCATGGTTGACATGTAATCAGAATATAGAGGCATATGGGAGAGCATACCCGCAATCAATATACATAGCATAGACATGAACTTTAGTATCAATAGAGGTGACTCCAACTCTATAATTTTGATGAAGCATGAGATATTACAATCTAGATCTTGATTACTGTAGAAGGCCTATGTACTGAAGTTGTAATTCTAATGATAGAAGGCATAAAATATGTGTCGTCTAACTATGCAATGATTAATGAACTACTTGACACACATAATGGACTCATGTTATTAACAAGTTCAGATGTAACTCAATGGTAGCCATCCTTGATAGTTACAGAGCCTTCAAGAATTAACCTATCACATCTTGATTGATGAATTCCAACAACTAGAAGCCTTAGTGATTAGATCTATATCTCATGCTCTTTTTGATGAATTTTGTCATGAGTCATGTTCTTAGAGTTTTCCTTGTATAGATTTTTTTTAGCAAGGTTAATTAACCTCTCCAAATTTCCATATTTTGGAGGTAGTTATTAACCATGAAGTGGTAGTTCTTAATCTCTATGTCTATATAAGGAGTCATTTTCACTTTGTAAAGGGACTTTTTTGGACTTTAGAAAAAGGGAACACTATGCTAAAATTTTGATCAGGAGATAATATTTGGAAAGTGTATACAAATTTTATCTTTGTAATCAAAAATTCCTCTTAAGTTCTTGGTGCAAAAAAATAAAGGAATGTGGAATTTGACTTCACTTCTTTCAAATCTAAATTGTTAGAAATATTGATTCTCTTTGCAGTGAACATTGTCATGGTATTGTGAAAATGTGTATGAATCTTTGGATCAATATTGTGCTAGCGATAATTCTCAAGCATAGATCTTGATTGTTGTAATTACTAATTTAAGTCAGTCCTAGAAAGCTTTGAAGTCATCTTGTGCATTCATCATCAATGGCTTTCTATTGATCTTTTAAAGTTTAATTTCACTTTTCTGAAAAATTTCAAAATTATATCATACGAGGGAGTTGCCCCTCTAAATGCAGAGGAAGGCCACATATCAAGGGCCTATCCAATTGTTGTGAATAATTTTCCACATGCACTCCATTGGGCTAGTTTTAAAGCAAACAATCTATTTACTAATAGATTTTTGGAGACTCTACTAGGGACATCAAACAAGAAAGAATGATATTCACCTATAATGAAGGAGGATATTGCTTTCACATGAGAATGTGCTTCTAGGTCTCAGGCCAAATCTAGGTTTCTAAGACACCTAGGAAGATATTATTTCAGATTTGAACACTCTAGCCTAGGGGTGTAGATGAAGTGCTCAACAATATCATTAGGTAAATCAAGTTCTAGAAGAAGAAGAAAAAGAAGAATTAGGAGAAATCTAGTGAAAAGCTCCTATTGGTCAAGACATTGTAGCCATTGAAAGAATAGTTTTTATTCCAAGCAGAAATAGTCATAATCTTGGTCACATCCAAGGTCAAGTAAATAACAATCAGTAAGTTGACTAATAAAGGTATCTTCACTCTAATGAAGGTTGGTGACTCTATTTCGAAGATTGAATATTGGCAACTCTATTTGAGGTTCAAATTCAAAACATGGTTTTGTACAAAGGGAAAGTGGAAAGTGATAGTGATAGTGACAGTGACATGGAATATTTTTCATACTCAAAGAAATAGATTCCTAAAGAACCTCTATAGGTATATTTCTTGAAGAATTTCTATGGAGACAGGAGGCTAGATCCTAGAATGGTTCATCCTTACTGCAAATTTTTCAAAAGATCGAAGAAAATGATGGAAAATCTTATGGGTTTCATTCTCATGATCACGATTCTTTATTTGAAAAAGACTCAACATATAAAGATAAAGGTCTCTTAGTAAAATGTCTTTCATCTAAATCAGCAATAAAGAATAATGGGAATGTCTCTCTTTCACCTATCTCTCAACAAAATCAAATTTGTATTGATCCTAAGCAAGGTAGCTTCTTGAAGAGTTTCTATGGTGGGAAAAAACTAGATCCAAAAAAACATCCATCCATCTTTGCTTTAGACCTTGCAAAAGATAGATGAAGAAGATAGTAAAGATAGTCAGCTTTTCTTTTAGAAACAAAAATCATTTTTAGAAAGATGTTTCACATGCAAGTATAAGAAAGAAAGTGATCAAAAAAATATTTATGTGAATCAAGGAATGGTGGTCAAAATGGTGCCCCAACGCCTACACCTATTTCTCATCAAAATCATACATCCATTGATCCCAATTAGGTTGAATTTATTAAAAGCTTCTATGGAAATGCATGCCCAGATCCTAACAAAGTACATCCTCCTTTACTTCAAATGCTACAAGAACTTGAGAAAGAAGACCCATGCAATAATTATTTTCTTGATAAAAAAACATCTTCTGGTCCAAATGTTAGAAAGGATTCATCTAATTTTTGATGCACATGAAAGAAGATAGTATGTATATGTCTAATGAAGGTTATGGTCAAGAAATGGAGTCTATAGGAGAAGAAGAGTCTATTAATGTATCAAGACATGATTGTGAAAATTTCAAAATCCAAGAGAAAGTATTCAATCATCTCAATCGTAATGAGAAAGAAAAGGAAATATCAAAATCTCAAAAAACTACACAACATATGATTAAAGATAAGGGAAATGTGGATCAAGGTGAATTTCATACTACTTTTATTCCTACCTGGTGCCTCAATGTTTCAGATGATGACTTCCTATGTGGAGAAGATCTTCCTGTTCATCCTTCCATGATAATTCAAGGTGAAGGATCTATTGAGAACATCAATTATTTAGATATTATGGCACATTTTGAAAACACCATTGATGGAGATAAAAAAAACTAATGAAGCTCTACTATTATCTATTTTCCCTATGATAATGGAGACCTTTACATTTTATTAAATTGATGAACTTGTGATTAAAATATTGGTTTAAGGAAAAGCTAAAAATCAACTTCAAAGAGAAGAAGATGAACCATCTAGCCTTCATTCTCTATCATCCATGCCAACTTTCACATTTCATGCAAGAAGTCTTGGAGAAGAATCGATGATTCAAAAGGACATAGATATCATTGAACATATTGAAAATGAAAGATATATGGATATGAAGACAAGTTCCTCTAATCCAATAGTTGTGCAATTAAAATCCTATGGATCTTCCAATGTTGAAGGAAATTCTCTTTTTGAGTCTTTTCATCAAATAGGAAATCCTATGCCAAAGAACTTCTACAAGAAGAATAACCATGATGAAGAAAGTAATGAGTTAGTAGAGATCTCATGGAGGAATCCAATGAAGGAAATTCTTATGATGTATTTACTCCAAGCTAGGAATCTCATAATTAGAATTCAAGGAGCCAACTTATATTTGAGTCCACAAGAATCTGAAAGTTTTCACATGTTAGCACACAATGGTATTTATTTTTTCTATTTAGTCAATGGATTTTCATGATTATACCTTGAATAACTAGAGGTAGGGAGACCTACCTTGTATATAGTCTAGTTAGGAGCTTTTGTTGTGCCTGGTCTTCCTTTTAGTTGTCCCATTTTTTGGTGTATGTTCCCCCTTCACAAAGTGGTTCCTCATGTGACTCCATAGCCCAATGGATAAGGCACTATTCTAATTTTTCTAGATTTGAGCTTTTTCCTCGATAGTCCTTGTCCCCAGATAGAGCCAGTGCTTGCCATGGTTCTTATACCTGCCAGTTGTAAAAAAAAATCCAACTCAATTTTGAGTAAATTGTATCAAACTTCAAGATTTGAAAGGACCAATTATCCATTGCATTTTAAATAATTTTTTGGCCTTGATGCATCTGTGTTGTCTTTAGTTCCATTCAACACTTCAAATTTTTGAAATCTGGTTCCTGAGTCAAAATTTGTCATAGGTTAATGGAAGGAACCAAAGCACATATTTTTAGATAAGTAGGAGATAATTACAACAACATGTCAAATTGTGATATTAATATCAAGATTTAACTATGTGATTTTGAGTCAAACTCATTGACCCATGTTTCATGAGTAGTGATTCAACACAAATCCATCTCTCATGAGAATAAATGGAACACTTAGCACTCATTGGATCTAGGTGATGCTCACAAGGGTGAAGCACCGGGACTTCCTGGGAGGTCACCCATCCCAGTACTACTCCAGCCTGAGCGTGCTTAACTACAGAGTTTTCTCCATGGTTAAACCCAAAGCTTACAATCCCATTTGTAAAACCTTCACCAAGTGTTGTGCCTTATGAACCATTCATCAGAAAGCCCCTTAAGCTCATCAATTGATAAGTAGGAGATAATTACAACAACATGTCAAATTGTGATATTAATATCTAGATTTAACTATGTGATTTTGAGTCAAACTCATTGACCCATGTTCCATGAGTAGTGATTCAACATGAATCCATCTCTCATGAGAATAAATGGAACACTTAGCACTCATTGGATCTAGGTGATGCTCACAGGGGTGAAGCACCAAGACTTCTCGAGAGGTTACCCATCCCAATACTACTCCAACATGAGCATGCTTAACTATGGAGTTTCCTCCATGGTTAAACCCAAAGCTTGCAACCCCATTTGAAAAACCTTCACCAAGTGTTGTGCTTTATGAACCATTCATCAAAAAGCCCCTTAAGCTCATCAATTGATAAGTAGGTGATAATTACAACAACATGTCAAATTATGATATTAATATCAGGATTTAACTATGTGATTTTGAGTCAAACTCATTGACCCATGTTTCATGAGTAGTGATTCAACATGAATTCATCTCTCATGAGAATAAATGGAAAACTTAGCACTCATTATATCTAGGTGATGCTCACAGGGGTGAAGCACCGAGATTTCCCGAGAGGTCACCCATCCCAGTACTACTCCAGCTTGAGCGCACTTAACTACAGAGTTTCCTCCATGGTTAAACCCAAAGCTTGCAACCCCATTTTCAAAACCTTCACCAAGTGTTGTGCCTTATGAACCATTCATTAGAAAGCCCCTTAAGCTCATCAATTGATAAGTAGGAGATAATTACAATAGCATGTCAAATTGTGATATTAATATCAAGATTTAAATGTGTGATTTAATATCCAGTGAGTGCTAAGTGTTCCATTTATTCTCATGAGAGATGGATTCATGTTGAATCACTACTCATGAAACATGGGTCAATGAGTTTGACTCAAATCAGTTTGACTCAAAATCACACAGTTAAATCTTGATATTAATATTACATATTTTTAATCAAATCATTAACCATTTACCTTTTAAAAGGTTAAGGTTTGGGGGTCACAACATGTATTCTGAACCATTATCTATAATCATTGCCCTCTAAAAATGTTAAGGCTTGAGGTCCAAAATACATGTTTCGAATTGAAATTTTAACCTCACTATCAAAAAGAGGTTAAGATAAATTTCCAAAACATCTATTCTAAACCACTAACCTTAACCTCTTATCCAAAAAGGTTAAGGTTCGGGGTCCAAAACACATATTTTGAATACGATTATTAATGTCTTGAACTTCTTGGTGAAGAATTTTGTATGTGAGTGTTCATGATTGGTCATAATGAAAACTTACATATTTACAAGCAATGAGCTATTTGCCCATAGTGGAGCCTCTCATTTCTCCTGAAAACCAAAGACAAGACATCATCTCAGCCTACGGCTTCCAAAGGAAATCAATAGTACTTTCCATAATCCAAGCGCATGGTCTGCTTTATAAACTCCTCTATACCCTCTAGTTTGAAGCATTCGAATGGTATTGAAAGCCAATGCACACAATCTATTTGATGGAATGTCTCTCAAGATAGCATCAGAGATATCTCATTAGGTAACATGAAGTGTGTGGCAGCCTCAAATGTGTATAACTTGTTTGACTGAATATGTTGAAGACAACAATATGATAGGAAAAGAATGGTCACTATGAGTCAGTGCCTCTTATGTATTTGAACAAATGGGGATCAGACCCATGATTATTGAAAATTCATACTCATTCAAAGTAGCAAGGGTCCACTGCAAAGACAAAATTAGTGAAATGACAATTGTGACACACAATTTGAACCTCCAACCTATGATAAATAAAGTCTTTAAGATAGTTGGTGAAACTTGAAATCTTAGTAAAGATTCTTGACAGCTCACATAACACATTCAATAGAGTTTTTGAATCTATTACTCATGAAAACTTTCCTTCGAATGTTGTAGAAGGAAACACTATGCATGCGAACTATTGGACAAAATAATCCAATATCCAACCCACATGCAATGAATACATTAGAGATATAGAACATCATAATAGCTCGATCATCCTTTAAAAATACTGTTTAGAAATAAAAATTTATAGTGCATGCTAACTCCAATGCAAATCAAGCTAGAAAAAGAAACTAGTGGCACATTGAATGGTTGATTGGTGTGTAAAGCAAAGATATATTGTTGTGGGAAGACAATGATGCTGGTCTATAGTAAACTTCAAATGAAAAAACAATGTTAGAATACCCATCCATATTGTGTTTTTTGAAGGTAGTTAACATGGGATATTTGGGATCTTAGAATGTATAAGGAATCACCCAAGCCTTGAAACCATGATTCTACATGCCCCTGAAAAGTGAAGTGTGTTGATTAAGTAGAAGGGTTGGATTAAACACTCACATCTGGCATGAATCATAAATGAAGAAGGAGTTGAGCATGAGATAGTGGTAGTAATATGCCAAATGTTTGGAGAATGCCAATAATACCATGTGATGGCAGACTCAATGTCAATAGCAGAAAATTCAAAGGAAGAGTTAAGTCATCTATTATAATTGAAAGTGTCATGGTTGACATGTAATCAGAATATAGATGCATGTGGGAGAGCACACACACAGTCTATATGCATAGCATAGACATGAACTTCAGTATTAATAGAGGTGCCTCTAACTCTATAACTGTGATAGAGCACAAGATATCTGGTTTTCTCCTTGAGAATTTTAAGGTTGTGACATTAGATATTACAATCTAGATCTTGATCACCATTGTAGGTCTATGTAATGAAGCTATAATTCTAGAATGATAGAAGGCATAAATTATGTGCCCTCTAACTATGCAATGATCAAAGAACTGCTTGACACACATAATGGACTCGTGTTATTAATAAGTTCATATATAACTCAATGGTAGCCATCCTTGATAGTTATAGAGTCTTCAAGAATTAACCTATTACATCTTGACGGATGAATTCTAACAACTAGAAGCCTTAGTGATCAGATCTGCATCTCATGCTCTTTTTGATGAATTTTGTCATGACTCATGTTTTCAGAGTTTTATGGAGGTTGTATAGGTTAGTTTTTTCAAGGTTAATTAACCTCTCCAAAATTGCATATTTTGTAGGTAGTTATTAATCATCAAGGGGTAGTTCTTAACCTCTATGTCTATATAATTATTCATTTTACTTTGTAAAGGGAATTTTTTGGACTTTAGAAAAGGGAAAACTATGCTAAAATTTTGATCAGAAGATAATATTTGGAAAGTGTTGTACAAATTTTGTTTTTGTAATAAAAAATTCCTCTTAAGTTCTTGGTGCAAGAAAATAAAGGAAGGTGCAACTTGAGTTCTCTTCTTTTGAATCTAAATTGTTAGAAATATTGATTCTCTTTGCAGTGAGTATTTTCATGGTATTGTGCAAATGTGTATGAATGTTTGGATCAATATTGTGCTAGAGATAATTCTCAAGCATATATCTTGATTTTTGTAATTAATAGTTTAAGTTAGTCCTAGAAAGCTTTGATGTCATCTAGTGTATTTTTCATCAATGGCTTTCTATTAATCTTTTAAAGTTTAATTTCATTTTTTTGAAAAACTTAAAAATTATATCATACAAGGGAGTTGCCCCTCTAAATTTAGAGGAAGGCCACATATCAAGGGCCTATCCAACTATTATGAACAATTGTCCACATACACTCTGTTGGGCCATTTTTACAGTAACAAATATGTTTACCAACAATATACTAGAAGCTAAAGCTCTTTAATGTTCAAGTTTATTAGCATAGAGTTCTATGGTAGTAAACTTATTTTATACTAATAAGCTCAATCTAAAGCTATAAAGAGAATACTTTTTAAAAATATATGACCTAAATTCAAGTATCAAATAATAATAATAATAATAATAAATGACATTAGTTTCAAGTTCATATATGGAAGGTGGTCTTTAGTAACAAAAATAAGATATTATATTAAAGTCTCATTCTTTTCCTAAAAAAAACATAGTGTTTTTTCCTATTCTATTGATTTAGTTTCATTGTACTTATGGAAACACATATTACTCAGTCCCATGAGTAATTAAGAAAAAAATGGGTTGCACCTTTCTTCTATCTTTTTAAATAGAATCCACTTCAATTATATATTTCTCCTCAATATGTAACATTCTTAGCTTAGTCCATTACTCTTACTCATCTTACTCATCCTCTCATTCCCTAATTTCAAATACAAATTTTCAAACCTTTGTGATTTGGAGAATGGAATGCCCTAGAAATACTTCCCTTGTTAACATCTCTCTTGTCTACAAATAATTTGTGTACATCTCAAAATTGATGTTGCATCCTTTGAAAAACACCCATCTCACTTTGCTCTAAATGTATTTGCTAACACGCTCCTAATTTTTTTTTCTATTTTTGTTTCTAAAACTATAAAGGGGCTTTCTTCCTAGCCTACAAAATTCTTCTCTTTTTCTTTCTCTATTGCAGAGGTGGAGTTGGGAAAAAGAGGTGTTTCATTGGATTTCCTATTTTTAGATGTTTGCACTTATTAGATTTTTAAACTAGTCATGGCATTTTCTTCTAGCACTAGACTCTTGGATCTTTGGGAAATGAAATGGGCACATGTTTTAGGTTAGGTGGAATTTATACTTGTTCTACTATTCTATTTGTCATATTCTTTGATTCAATATATTTTAGGGATGTTATCTTGTCTCTAAGTACCCATGAAAAGACATTTCAATCCCCCATCCCTTCATCATTGGAAAAATTTCTTCAACCCCTTACTAGAGCTTATGGAGTTTTCTTACACCTTGGTTACACTTGCCCATATCCTCCTTCACTTCTAGTTAATTCTACTTATGGATCAATTTATCAAGGTTGATTCCAATACTAACCACTTCACTTACACCTTTCAAAAAAAATTGTTGGATTTGGGCATCTCCAAACAACTAGCAATTGATGTATCCCTTAAGGTAGGTGATCTATAGTGGAAATAAATCTCCTAGATTATGAAAGGGTCTTGTCTAGGTGTAATATTTTATGCAAGATTATTTTGCCCTCTCTTATAATTTTTGTTCTCTTATAGTGTTATCCTTTCAATTTTAAAACGCCATCCTAAACTATTATATAGACTATATATGCCCCCTTTCCAACTTTTTATGTGGATTCAATAGCTTGCACTCCTACTTTAATTGGCATAGCTCATGTTTTAATGGCCCAATTTATTGTTTTTATTGTTTTATTATATTTTATTGTGTAAACTCATTTGGCTCTTTCTTATTCTCTTTCAAATGAAATCCTTATATCATCCATCTCTCTCTCTCTTTATATCTAGGTCCTCTTCTAAATATAGTATCTCACTTGTCTAACTTTTCTACTTGTTTTGATCTGGTACTACTATCACAAACCCCTTGTCTCCTTGGGGAAGGATGTTACTACTTGGAAAATTATTTTTGAAAGAAAAATGTGTGTTCCCTTTTGGCTTAAAAATATCAAATTATTTGGTTGGGTCCAGCCATTGGTCATAACATAAATCTTCATTAAGAAGTGATTTTAGATGTAATGAAACTTTCAAGTGATCTTATTCTATTACCTAAAGGAAAAAATTTTGTGTGGTATCATGATAAGTTTTTGTTCAAATCGTTTAGGAATGTTCAAAATTCAGGATGCTATCTATAAGCAACACTAAAGTCTTGTTGAAACTTAATTGTAACATGATTGGTTCCAATTAGGTATTTTTATGTTGGTTTCCAATTTTGGTTTTATATTTATAATGCATTTAAGGCCTCCCCACTTATTATAATAAAAAATAATATTTTCCTTTTCCATTTTACTGAAATGAATCAATTTACACAAGTTTTTCAAGGCTACTTATTCAATTTAGGGATTTTAGATACACTTTGATTTATGATTATATCTTATTTGCCAATATAAATAATCTATTTACACTTTTAATTCATTAGTTTCTTGGTTTTAGTGTTTGGTGATTAAGTTTATACTTTCCCATAAATTTGACCACATTACCCACCCTTATTAGTCCCTACCTTAAAGGGCAGGGATTAATATTTTTGTATCTCTATTTCCATATGAGTTGATACTTTGGAAATCTTGAAAAGGTTAAAATATTTTCTATATACTATGGTCATGGGATTACTTCCTATTAAAATGAATTTTCTATTTTAAAATTCTTAATTTTCCATTGGTTTAACTACTTTTATCTAGGGATATTTGTATTTTTTCATTCAAAAAATGAAGCATATGGAGTTATGCCTTGAAGTGGTGGCACTGAACAATGACATATTGTTTCCTTGAGGGCCTTAGTTGTCTCTACATCTCCTACATGTCCAATTATAGGTTTCTAAGACTTTGGTTTAGATTTGCATAATTGTGGTCATCATTCCTTTCCACCTACAGATTTTAAATGGCTTTCTAGTATTTGTCTGTGTTGCTCGCATATAGTTTTTTATCTGTTTCCTGGTGCATATTTTTGTCTTCATTTATCATCTTTTGGAATGCTAGAGCTATAAATATCTGCCTTATTTTTAATTTTCTTCCAAGCTAGTATCTTTTAGTTACTAGTCATTTTAGTAAAATTATCATTTACAGTTTCAAATTCTTAACCAATTTCAGGTTTCAAATTTAAATTATATACAAGTTTTGTGTATCCCTATCATGTTGTAGGCTACCAAATGAGAACATGACATGAGTATCATTACCATAGGTGCCTCAAAATTGTTGTTGTTGGGGCTTCAACTAACACAAAATCAAGTGGCTTTAGAGTATACTTTTCTCTAGTTTTCCTTTTATCTAGGATATTGGGAAGTAGGACATGGAGTTAGACTAAAATTCAAATTCAACACTTATTCTTGTAAACTCTTTTTTTCTGCCCATATGTATATGGATAGAGCAATAAATTCTTATATTTTATGATGTTTAGACATATTTTCTCTAATGTCATTTCATGTTATTAAGAATCATTTATCGGGTGTTTTATTTTGGAGAATGCATCCATTTTAGCACCCCATTTTTTTGGTTGAAAGGTCACCTAACATGGAAACCCTTTTTAGTTGGAGGAAAGGAAGTGGCCTCTCCACAATTAAAATTCCATAATTGAGCTTGAGGTTTGGAATTTGTCAAGAGAATAATTCATAGCATTGTTCTGATGAATGATAACAAACCTAAGGACAAAAAAATTGAACAGTATGTGGGAAATATAGAGGGGATTTTTTTTCAAGTCCCATGGGGATGCCAAATATGAAGAGTGGTCAAAGTCTCACAATAAGTGAAAACACTAACACTTGCACCTCAGCATCTTCCTCCAATCTAGTGATGTTCAGTAGTATTTTTTTTAGCCTCATTTTGGATGCAGATGATGTTTAAGGTTTTGAGTCTCCTTACATTCCCACACTTTATTAAATTCATGATGCATATGGATACTACACACTATTCTACCACATTATTACGATTTATACTTAATCCATACCAACAAAATGACTTCAATCACCATCTTCAACCTAATTAATCCAATAATAACAATTTTAATTGCTGCAAAACTAGTAGTTTCTTCTCTATTGGTTACCTCTATTTATAATTGTTTTTGTCATTGAGCTTAAGAATTCTTATAAGTAAGGTTATTTATCTTAATAATGAAGGTGCATTCACTTGAAGTCCATTATCTACCTAATTTACTAGCTAGACATTGATAACATTTTCAAATTGTATGTAAGATAAACATGGGGCTAGGGCACATGGAGGACCATGTGTAGGAGAAATGTGGGAATTCATATTATATTATGATTCAAACTCAATGGAGGTTATTGTTAGAATATGTAGTCCACTGATATAACTTAGAGCAGGGGGGTGAATCGGTTATCCAACTAATATCATAATTAAATATCTTAAACAATCTTAACCATATGAGTAATGTAAACTAAAACCATAGCAAGATACTCATGCACAATAACACTAGATATGTTAACTAGGGAAACCCTTGATCAGAGGGAAAACCCCGGTGGGGATGAAACCCACAAGATGATGTACTAATATAAATATTCCTTGTTAGAAAATGGACCATGTTAAGAGTCTGTTACAACATTTAGTACATATGAGTCCCTGTTAGGAGAATTTGAAACCTTGTTAGGAGATTCCAACCCTAGTAGGAGTTTTAGAAGACAACTAGACCCACTACCCAAATAGGTTAAAGAGAAAGACAAATGAACCCACTATCCAAATAATCTTTGTATTATTCCTTGAAGAATAATAGAACTGAAATTTACTTCCTTCCTCTATCTATGTTCTATCACCCAGACTTCTATTCCTTCATATCTTGTAACTAGATCTCAAATCTTGCATCGACTAATTCCTTGGATCGTTAACACACATTCAATAAGTACTTTGCTTCTTTTCAAAATTCACACTTCAACAACGATCTCAATACATATTTTTCACATTACAATCAAGATAAACATCTTTCCTTTATACCATATCTTCATAATAATTCCTTCAGTTGGCCTTGAGGTTTTCCCAATTAATTGAAATAAGATAATTAATTAATTACAATTACAATAGCACTGTCGGCCCACAGTCTATACAAATCTTCACGCATATTGCCTAACTACACATCACTTCATTACATCTGAGATGTAAGATAGACAACAAACATCAGGAACTGCTTTCCCAATACTCTATCTCTAAACTGCTCTTTGTAGATTAGGTACAACTTCCATACACGGTCAACTTAGACTCTACACACTAAACCATGTCATTAGGAAATTGTTATGTACATGTCCATAACTGCGCATGAATAGACAATCAAACCATTGTCTATACCATCAAGTTCTTTGTCTACTACTCTGTTAGTCTTTATAGAAATAATGCTATGTTGACATCAATGACAAACATAGTCATAATGCAACATATCAATACTCTTCAATGTAGTATCATTAGCATTCATGCTAATAATGATTTCATAGATGAATCATGCTCATTCCCCATGAAGGCTAATGGCAAATGTACTATGGAAAAGACTCATTTTCATTTCTGCATCTCATGCCTTGTAAAAGTTGTAGAAGGTTTGTTGTAGTGGACACAAATTTTGTATCTCCAATGCCCATTTAATGCTATCATATATTTAGACATAGGATTATTTTCCCAACAAAAAATTATGTGTGAAAATACCACCAACATGTGCTTACACTTCCATAGATCATTATTTTTTCTTGTGTTAGGAATTTTAATATGGGAAGTCAATCCCTCCAACCTTTCTCTTCTTTGTTGGTAGACTTTTTGAAATATGATACAAAGAAATACCAAGATTATTTTGGTATATTTTTAAATCTTAGTCTAGATTATAATTTTTTCTATATCTTGTGTTATATTCTCAGATCTTGTTGAAAATTTTCATGAGATTTATTTATTATTATTTTAGTTTTCTATTGTTTTGCATAAAAATTATAACAATGCATAACAATTTTAACTCTTTCAGCTTATTTATTATATATATCTTGAGATGGGATTTAAATCCCCTACTATTGTTTACTACTTTAATTTATTATAAGATGACTTGGTTTCTTTGAATTACTATCTTAAAAGGATTTTCCTGAGACCTTTTTCTTTGATTAAAAAGATTGAGATCAAAGCTAGTTTATAATTATACATAACCCTAGGTTGAACCAAATCAAAGATGTTTGTGAGAATAATAAAAATGAGTTGAGAAATATAAATCATTCTAGGAGCTTGAGAGGAGAGTGTATTTTCACTAATATCTTCTTAACACTTCTATTATGTGGTGACCCCAATTATCCCTAGATGTTCATCGCAAATGTTATCCTAAAATGATCCTTCCTATTCCTCAACTATGATGTTGGCTTTGTGGTTATGTGTCCTGTAATCAATAATTGGCAATGGTGATGTTGATTAGAGTTTACTAGAATCTAAGGATGAAGATGTGCTCTCCTTCTTTACGGAGCTTTGTTACCTTGCAATCATTTTACCTTTTTAGGTCCTTTTCTATGTGTATCGATAAGAAATTTTAATCTATATGCTTTATGTGTAATTAGTTGTGGCAAGAGGATGGATGGAAAGTTGATTGATTTCCTATTCCATTTCCCTCATTCTTGGGTTTCCACAATAAAGAGCCATACTCTTTCATTTCATCATATTTTTTTCTCTTATTTTTTTCATGTATAGCAACTCAAAGAATATTAGCTCTGACACTTTTTACATTGTGATTTCTACCATATTAAAGTCTAACTCAATTAGTGTTTTGCACACATCTAAATATATCAAATAACCATTAAAACTTAAAGAGGTTATAGATTAAATATTTAATAGCCAATTTCATCTTAATCTACTCAAATCTTCATCAAATCTCAAGGTTAGAGGTTTGAGTGTTTTCAAATTTATTGTGTGCCAAATATAGCTTTTTGTTGAAATCACTATATATGACAGATTATTTTTTTTAAGAGCCCACATGTTACTTAGCTAGGGTTGTATATGCTTTGTGGATACATTTACCTTTTGATTTTTATCATGGATACCTTGATGCAAATTTTTTTTTAATGTTAATAGCTTATTTTCATTAACTATTTTCCAAGTCCTATCTTAATCAACTTATTTCATCTATTATGTCAAAGACACCAAAGAAAAGAATAAAAAAATGAATGCTTAGATCCTTTGTAAATTTATTTCTTTGACCTATGAAAGAGCTGATGGAAGATAATGTTTCTTAATTATAGTTTTAAAATTTGCAATCAATTAGCAATTGTATTTTCTAAAACAAACAAGCATTAGACAACATAACAATGTCCTTGAGAGCAAATTATTTGTGTGACATGGTGTTGTATTTTATGATTATATTGTATTGGTTAGTAATTTCATTATTTCATCAAAAAAAATAATCTATGGATCTCTAATACTGTTTACTCAAGCTAAAACCTGCTCTGCCCACACTTTGGTAGGAACTAAGCTACACTATAGCTAGTGTATCTCTAAGTGAACCACCATAATTATGAAGAGAAAGATAAGAACAAGCTCAAAATTCAATGCAATCAAGGGAGACCTTAAACCCTTTAATCCTATTTATTTTAGAAAATGTTGCATATTTTTTTTCCATCCTTTAGTGTAGCAACTCTAAATCTATATGAATATGGAAGCATTGGGTCCAGTTCTATGACTATGTACAAGTCCATCTTTTTTTCTTTGTTACAATAGTATATCTAAACCTTTTTCTTATACATCCATCTAGTTGGCTTATAGCAAGAGATCCAACCATTAGCCACTTCATATGCAAAATACATGTCCTTGCTAAAGTTTACTCTTTCCATACCAACTAATGAGTACACATACCCTACTATTGCAATAGCTTCAAAATGATTTTGAGCATCCCCGTACTATTTTTGTTCTAGCATCACACAAAGCAACTAATGCAATGCTAGAGCTCTCCATATATGCACGATGAAGTACACTCTCCTAACATCTCTAAGAGTTCAATGAAAGCATCTAATATCATATCATTCTCCATTCCAATATGGCTTAAAAGGGAATATAAAGAAAAAGAAGAATGTCCAACCAAGGCCATTCTTTTCCCACCTTTTAACTTACATTAAAATTTGAAAACCTGTGGGCTCTATAAATATTTTGATAGTTCCCTTAAAATAGCCCCTAGGCAGGAAGAAAGAAGTATTATTTCATTTTCCTTAAGACCATAATCGATGAAGATCTCTCCATCATGCATATTGTAAACAATGCCTACTTGATGTTAATCATAGGAAGACTTCATGTTTTCACAGAAAAATTTGTTGGAAAAAGTTCGAGCATTATCTCTAGGAGAAAAAAAAAAAGGGGGAGAAACACTAACAACAAATCATTTCTTCTATTAAATAAACAATCAAAACCATGAAAGAAAAATTTCTATGCTATTGAGTAACACCATGCATTGGTATTAGGTTAGGCATTAAAGAATGTGTATTGTCCTTCCCTAATATAAATTGATTTAGTATCTGGTGTTGTTGCAGGTGATTGTGTTGTTGATGCAAATGATTTTTTCTTAGTTGTCTATGTAGATGTTTTTTTGTTCTTCCAAATCACACAGTTGTACATATACTAATTTTATTTATCTCTTTCTAATAATTTTCCATTTATTAGAGTTTTTAATTCTTCTTTTACTTTTCTTTGTATCTGGCTTGAACCTTTTTTTAATCTACTTGATGCAATTGTAGCACTAATTCTTTATGGGATAATACTTCTTTCTCTTAATAATTCTTAGAATGGAATTTTTTTCTTTTATATTATATGTGAGTGCTTGAAGTTTGATCATCCTATTGCTACAAGATAATTTTACATTCAATTCAAATCAGTCCATTGATGCTATGGCTTGGATTCCTAGTAATTTACTTAGAATATATTATTTAGAGCATGTAAACAATGTCAGCAAATCATTTGTATCTTCAACTTCCAATTGAACTGAGATTTGACTTGTGAAAAAATTAACCTCTCTCTTTTGTTGTACAACAATAGTATACTTGCAATACAAGGGGTTCCATGTATTTGAATATCAGCTTGGTCAAATAATCCAATAATAATGCATGTTCCTACAAAATATTTGCATGCTTACATTTTTTTCATATTTTCTCTATTATAGAAATCTTTGAATGACTCTGAATGTCTTGTCATTTCAATAGGATGAACAAGGGAATCGGGAGACTTGTAGCTTGGCCACAATCCAAATGTCAAAACTATCATAGAAAATTCTATTGTAGCACATAGATGAAGAGGATTCAAACGGAGGTATTCCTCATAATATTTACACATTGGTTGAGATTGTGGGACATGACTTTACACCTATCAGTTGCACTTTCTTGAATTTTAAAAAAAAGTGTTTCGGACCAATTTCTTTTGTATAGATTCTAAACTCATTTTATCTCATTTCTTGTGATAATTATTTGAGGCATTCAGTCAAACATTTTCGTGAGATCAGATGTAGCTAGATCAACACTCTTTGTGATTCTATTTTGATGTTGAATTTTGTGAAATATTCTCTATTTATGCTCAAATTGGAAACAAAAATTATGTTCATTATACTTTATGAAATAAATTCTCTTTGTTAAAAGAGATTAGATGCTTTGTCTATGCATTCACATATTTTATATTTTCTTGAAAGTTCTTTATCAATGTAATGATCATGTGAGCTTCCATAAACCATTTTAGGCTCAATCTAAAATGATTTAGACATAAATGGCACCTCTTCGATGTAACATGTCAAACAATATAAGTCACATGAAGAGAAGTAGAGCTTGAAACATGAAATTGAATCTTGATCATTTGGAAAGCTCCCTAACACTGCATATATTCTTGACCATTTTAAAAACTCCCTCCACTATAGTTAGACCTAGAAACTTTGCATTCTAGTGTGAAATGTCTACCATCCTACCATACCATCTTTGGCAGGAACTCCACTACCCTACAACTCTTGTTTGATAGTGGAAAGTGTAGGAGGGTTGATGAAATGCAATACTTGTTGGAAACAAATGATACTCCAAACTTGCATCATGTTCAAGGCATTGAATGTACCTTCATGATTTTAATTTACTCATAATTTGATATAAGAGCCAAATATTAAGATTTTGGGAACCACTCTACCTTAAGGTCAATTTAGAAAAAAAATTCTATTCCATTTTTGATAAATCAATAAATTTATTAGAATCAATTATACACTTTTTGCATTTCCAAATAACTAAATTTCAAAGATTTTGTGCATCTAATTTGTATGACATCTAAGCTTTGTTGCTTTGTACTAATTGTGAGTCATGATTAGATGTTTAAACAAATTTTGACAATGGTGATGTTCAAATAATATGTTGATTGATATTTCTAACTATATGATGTAGAACTTAAGGAGAAATATGTACATCATGTAGATAGAGGAAATTTAGCTATTTCTAAGTAAAATAATCAATTATACTTCCATCTAAGAAAAAAATCAAGATAAAGGTACTCTAATTATATATAGAAACTAGGTATAAATCACTAAAGAAAGGGTGCTAGCTCAATGGAAGAGTACCTGTTTTACAAGAAGATGGATGGTGGTTTGATTCCATCATGCCCTATTATGATCAAATACATTATTAAATATGTTACTAAATATTTGATCAAATATACTACTAGACATGCTACTAAATATACCACTAAAAATATGACTAAATATACTAAATTTGTGATCAAACATGCTACTAAATATATTGCTAAATATGTGACTAAATCAACTATCAAATATACAACTAAATATGTGACTAGCCACATGATCAAATATAGTACTAAATCAATTACTAAATATACTACTAAATATGCCACTATAAAATTGGTTAATAGTAAATTTAGTAGTGTTCTACTATTAGTCATGTGACTAAACTTAGTTACATATATACAAATTTACTAGGTTTTTTACTCACATATTGTTATTTTTGTACTAGTGTACGTTGTTCTATTATGCAATATCTCACAGTTGAGGGTAGATTTCATATTTTCCCCGTATCAGTATCTTGACCTCATATTGACCTTGTATCCTTCCTATTTTTACCCTACAGTATACTACACCAAGCCTTTATGTATTCCAACCTATAAATGTGCAAGTGGTACTTCCTAATCTAGCTTGTCTACCCATACCCACCAAATCTCTACTAAGGTGTTGTCCACTATGGAAACCAAAACCTCAAATCCCACCATCATGAAGAAAATCAAAATGGAGAAGGATATCCATATTGTGGACTCGAATGTTGAAATCAAAGGTGGAAGGAGGCAATCCTTGACAAACAAGAAGAAGAGGGTCAATGTTGCCCTTCGACCTAAACTTAAAAACCCCCTAGTTCTGAATCCACTAATAGTGGTAAGTGCAAACCACCTCAAAAAAACATAAAGAGAGTAGAGGTTTGATGAGGTCACTAGGTTTGTTGTGAGGGTGATGCATTTAGCAGCCTCTACACCTCAGCTTTTTATGTGGAGAAAGAGGGTATGACTTCTACGGTAGGAGTGGAGACTACGAATTCAAGATTGCTCTTAGCACCTGACCTATGAAGTTTCTTTGTTAATTCTAGATTTTCGAGTATTCAAGTCAGCTCCCCTTTTTTTTTGTTATTTTCAATTTGAAAACAAATATAATCAATTTATAAATGATATTTATTTTATATAATTTAAAGATATATTGAATAAAATGATTCAATATAATTAAATTATATAAAATATTCTGAAACAAAATTTAGTTCATTAATATGATTTGGATGTGAAGACCAAAAAAAAATTGATGCTATTCACTACTAGACAATAAAATAATATGTTTTTGGATATAATTCATATGGTCTATTGTCTTAAATGTATTACTTCTATCGAACTGGTTTTTATAATATATAAAATATATAATAGCTTCGTCCATTTTTTATTAAAAAACATAAAATATATTGCATGTTTCATTTTACTGTATATTAAACAGAATCCTCGTAAAGATTTAATTGATGCTAATTTACGTGATCATAAGCACAAATACAATATGTGAGCAATCGGATTAAGAATGAATCAATGAAAACTAGCCACTGTTTACGCGTGATAGAATACACTCTGGCTCTGCAGCCAATTTAAAAAGGATTGCTTGTGGATCCTAGAAATGCACCCAACATTTAAAATTCCATCTTTAGAAACATGAAAACAAATTCCAAATTCGTAGAAATATGTCCAATCGTTCTCATCAACCGTTTTTGGGAATAAGATTCGTAGCCCTTGTCAATTGAGTTGGCATTTTCCTGATCCACTGATCGTCATTAACAAAACTAGTACTGCTCAGGAAGGGGGCGGCATCTTTATCACTCAGCTCAAATGACCATGCAACTCTTCCCGCGCCGTTTGAGCCTGGTCCTGAACATTTATACTGCGCATATGTTTAATCATCAAGAATGTAGAGACTGAAAATGGGTTTCCTCATTTTGTTGGATTTACAATGAATTCATTTTTGGATTTGAAGAAACTCACTTTTGCCTAGAAGTATCATTCCAGTCATCCCACCCTTGAGGGAAGATGATGTTATCCATGTAAGAGCGAGCGAATATAACTCTGGAGTAAGCTCCCCATGCTCTGCCGAGAAACATTAATCCACTTCCTGTGATTTTACAGCTCAAGAAAACAAACCCTGTTTGTTCCGCTGCAGAAAGCCTTCTTTGCGCTGTAATGGCCCCGTTCAGCAGAGGAATTGTATGCAGATGACATTTCTGCAAAAAAACGAATTGCATCAGATTCACTGATCATAACTGTTTTTAATCAATCCGATACTGATTTTATAAATGGGAAATAGATTTCTTTACGGATGGGAATTTTGTTTTGTTCAATGTAATGTACCTCATAGACGGATTGACCATAACCGCATATGAAATCTGCGGCACCTTCAATGAAACAGTCCTTGAAATAATGTCTTCCACTGTCGTCAAGAACAGTGTCCTGATATCCTAGAAATCTGCAGCTGTAAAACGCAGATCTATCTCCAGAAATTCTGATTGCAACGGCTTGATCACCAGGACCATATGTATTCTGCATCGATTAATATTTCAATACGTTAAGATCGAGTTTGTTTTCCAAATTTTAGTGGAAGCTTGAATCTATGATTAGAAATTTGAAGAATTATTTTAAGACCCATGATCAAGGGTTAGCCAGATGAGATCATAAACGCAACTTTTATTGTTTTCGATACCAAATCTGTTATACCTGTACTGTGATGAATCTGGCTACGAAATCGGAAGCCATTACTGTCATCGTTGCACAGTAATAAGTGCCTCCCGTTGCATTTGCATTCTCGTTCCAAGTTATGACTGTATTGCTTGCGTTGTGCCCACTTAGTATTATGTATGGCTTCTCCAGAGGTATTGTCACCTTCTCCCTGCTAAAATTAATTCATGCGCAATCTTAATCTCCAGTCAAAAAGTACCACTTAACATACCTGAAAATTGAAATTTAGGCGTAAAGGAATTTTTAGAAAAACACAAACAAAATTTATATTCCATGAAACTATTAAATAAGAAGTGTCTTGATCAAATTAACAGATTCTAGAATATCCTGGAGCACACAATTATGACAAATTAATGCAAAATCTAATGAGAAATTCAAAAGAATCAAAGACTTCCTTAGAAACCCAAGAGATTCAAAGGGTAAAATTCTCCTCCGAATACCTGTAAATTCCAGGCTGGACACGAATAAATATGAGGTTTTTGTTATCAACAGGGACAGCATTGATTGCATCTTGAACTTTAGTAAAATCCCCTTCTCCTTTGTTCTGAGAAACAACAATGAGAAGAGCAGAAGTGTAATCTACACTAGTGCCCAGATTCCCAGCCAAAGATCTCTGTGTTTTTCTTGGGAGTTTCTTTACAGGAAATTCACCAACACCAGAGGCATGCTGTACACATAAGCAAAAGGAAAAAACATGTAGTGGTGCAGCAATCATACAGAATACAGGCCGAACTGAGCTCTTAAAACTCATTTTAGCAATAAATGCAAGAAATAAACCCAACAACAAAAGCAGAAGATATGATGAAGTACAGACAAGAGTCCTGAAATGCCAATGATTATATAAAGAAGAGAAGCAATATTAATGGAGGAGGAGGAGGAGGAGCCGTCCTGCACATGGGAATCCTTGAATGAACAATTAAGCAAGCAAGCGACTAAGACAACCAGTCCGCCAAAAATTTCATTACTTGCAGAGAAAGACATTGACACAGCTTATTAAAAAGCCTCTGAACAGTGTTGCAAATGACTTCTTAAAATTAATGAGATTTTCTCACATACACTCTCGTTAAACTGCAATCCAAGCTACAATTTTCTAATAATTTTGTTTATATTTTCTTCCATGGCACTCAAATATTTCAGATCACGTTGCTTATAACAAATCACACAATTTTGCAATATAATACTTCAATTTCTTCCACTTGAAGAGGCAATGCCGGCGGATTAGCGAGAAAATTTGTATCTGCGTTTAGCATCATAATGATTCCTTATCCTTTCAATTTTTCTGTGATTTTATTTCCCCTGTTACATCTGAACCAGTTACGCTTAAGGCAAACCCAAATTTGTTGCCCAATGGCTAAAGAATATTATGTCTGTGAGCATTAACGGGATTTGACCGTATTAAGAAATGGACAAGTTAGAGCAACCCAAACGAATTTAACTGATTTGAAGTTTTACGGAAGAGGAACGAATTTAATATGTAATTTTGTTCCCCACAAGGAATCCCGGTGAAAATGTTATTTTCAGTTCTAAACCACTTGTTATATGAACTTATGTATTTATTCTATTTGAGGGGAATCTTTGTCTTCGTGGGGATTGTGGAATGACTTTTATTTGCAAACAAATGATAAAAGAAAATGAATTTATTATTATTATTATTATAATATAATTAAAATTTTGTTGAATTTTAACAATGGTTTTATTGTTTCAATTTTTGGATTATTTATGTATAGGTAATAGTGTATGATACAATAGTAAATAACTAGCAGTCTTGCTTTTGTATATGCAACGAGTGCGCTGATAGGAAATGAGATTTAAGAAAAAAAAATGTAGAATGAACACTAAATAATAAATATAAGTTTTTTAAAAATAAAAATACAAAAATTAGAAAGTTGAAGATTAAAACATAGATATAAAATTTACAATATTTAAGAAATTTGAATATTGCTTAAGAAACGTTTCAATAATTTCAAGATTTTACAATTAAATTCAATTTATCAAATATGAAAAAAAAATCATTTTAAAAAAAAACAATCAAAAAATTTATTACAAAGAAATACAAAGAAATAATATGAAAAATACTCTAACAAATATTCTATTCACTAAATAAATTATAAAAAGTGAAAAAATATATTAAAAAAAAAAAACTAAACTAATATAAAAATAATAATTTAAAATAATTTAAAAACAAAAATCTAAATCAATTTAAAAGACAAAAGTTTAATCAAGAGATCACAACATAATCTAATCTAATGTGGAGATCACAAGTAACTATTTTCTAAATAAATAAGAAAAGAAAAACAATAGTTAAAAGTAGATATTTAAAATATAATCTTATGTGAACAAATTAGATTATTAATAATTTTAAATTTAAATAATATAATACTTACTAAATCTTTTTAAATAGATTAATAAATATTATTTATTTAAATTAAATTTATCATGAAAAAATAATCATTTAAAAAAATTCATCAAAAAATCTATTATGAAAAATTAATAATAGAAATACAAAAATATAATATGTCTAACAAATATTCTGTTGACTAAATAAATTATAGAAACCAAAAAATAATATTTAGAGAAAAAATTAAACTAATATTAAAATAATTAAAATAATTTAAAAATTAAAATGAGCTAATGTGGAAATCACAACTAATAATAGAAAAAGAAAAACGATAGTTAAAAGTGGAGATAACAACTAATAAATATCAAAACAAGAGTTAAAAGTGGAGGGAGAGATAAGAAAAAATGGCCGGTAAATAATTAACGGGAAAGATTTTTAACTTTCCGGCCAAACTGACAACTTTCTCGGCCAACTTGCAAATTTTCCATCAAAAATTTAAGAACAAAGTTCCCACAAATAGCCTATCGGCTAAAATATTAGGTTTGAATATGCTTGATCTTAACAATTAATAATAATTAATATTGATAATAATAATAATTATTAATCTTGACTTTGATTAATTTAATAAGTATGATTCCTTCATTTAATTAATGCATAAGTCTTTCATCAATATCATTACAGATCTAAAAATTTAATGTCTTTCATATTTTTTTATGTTTTCCATCAGTAGTTATATGATGAATGTAACTAATTTCTTTTTGGTTATATTTTTTAATGTCTTTAACTGCTCCCAAATCAAATATTTTGAGTAACCATTAACATCTTGATGCTATCGACACAAGCTAGTCCATTCAGTTTCGTTCCAAATGTCTAGTGGGCATATGCTCTCCAACTTGGGTGGATTTGTTTTGCATCTTTAATTTGGTTTCTGTGTCTACTTCAAAACATCCATTTCCTCCTTTGATTGCATTTAAGCTTACGTATTTGACACATATCTTGAGTCTTTCCTTGTGCATAGTTGAGATTACAAGACACCACCCCTTTGAAAATTGAAGGCACTCTTGTCAAACATGGGAAAGTTGTCTATAGTTTAGCACAATGTCTAAACTCTACTCCAAACTTTCCATGCTCGTGACCTATGCTACCATCATGACATGACATGATACCATGTTCAAATGGATCAGTTGGAGATTTGGACTATGTGGCAGTCTCCACATTTGGCAATTCTTGGAATATATTGTCTTCACCTGCAAACAAATCTAGTAGATGTTCCCACATCATGTGCACACATGTCCATTTATATGGCATTGCAATTTTACCTTTGGGAATTCTATCAAAAAAATTCTATGAAGCCTAGGGAATTTTCATTTTATTGGCATTAATGCCCCTATCGATGCTTTTGGGCTCTTCATATTTCCTAAGCTTGAACTATTCCCTTCTTCATTTGAAGCACCAAGGATTTGGCTACATCTTTCTGTTTGGCAAATGAGACTACAGATGCTGGCATGGAGCCATAGTCACATTCGATAGTCAGGAATCTATTACCAACCCCTCCCTCAGATGTCATTGTGGCCAGATTGGGCCTATTTTATATTTACAAAATAAACACTCTTAGTATTTTTGTATCCATTAAATCCATCTTAACAAACTTCATAGCGATTTTAATTCATGACAGTTAGTGAAAGCGATAGAGCCCTGAAGAAGCATCACAAAATACTTTCATTTCTCAATACATGAAAGCATTTTCAAGCACCATTTGGCATTGAAGATTTCAATCGAGATTCTTAAAGATAATAATCATGCACTGACAACCATTTGCAAGACTTCAAATTATGTTATTTTTTTTCACAACATGGATATTTTGTACGTACTAGAACATGTCAAAAATGTTTTTCTAATTTCCTACACGGTCCATATTAAACTTTGCAAGTTCACTATGACTCTTGCCAAACAATCACATTGTCCATTATTCCACATTCGACACACATATTTCAAATGCCTGAGCCTTGCATTAACAAAATTATCCCGTTGAAGTGGCAATTAGTGCTCCATTTTCCTGTCTACATTCTTCATTCTTCATTGCTTTGCATTGATTTCTCTAACTTCAATATTTTGCCAAAGGAAGAGCAGACATGCATTGAAGAAGATATTTTAGCCTGATGAAAACTTTCTAATTTTCATTCCTCCACTACCTACATCTTTACATAAACTCTGTATAGTAGTTATTCAAAGTTGGTGTTTTCCTTCAAAAGTTCAGGTTTGGATTAGGGTTAAAAGTTAACAAGAAAATCCAATTCAAAATGAACTTCCTAATCTTAACCTACAAAATGGTTTTAGTACATAGAGAGAGGTTATTTTAGTACATAGAGAGACATAGTTTTGAAAAGTTGTACATGGAGAGAGAGTGCTTCCAATACATACTGAGAGAATGATTGCCTTAGTATGTAGAGAGAGAAAACTTTTAGTATGTAGAGAGACAAGGTTTTAGTATAGGGAGAGAGAAGGTTTTAACATTTTAAATTTACTCTTGTTCTCAAACTAAAATTTCTTTTAACTTCTTGGGTAAATTATTAGAGTAATAATTATATAATAAATGTGGTAAATTTCTTGTAATTTGAATATTTAAAATTTCTTTCTTTATCCTTTTTTTTATTGTCATGTCCTAATATATATTCTTATGGAAGAGTCACTTCTAAAACCAAAACAAATCCCAATTTTTATAGTCACCATCTCTTAAAATTGGTAAACATAGCCCTTATTATTTTTTCTAACATTATCCAAACATGTAAAATACTGAAATAAAACAATCAATTTACACATGCACATAGGATAGAAGCCAAAGCATTTAATAGTCAAGTTCATTGGCCTCTTTAAACTATGGTAATAAACTAATTCTATACCAATAAGGTTAATCTAAAGCATTAAAGAGAATAATTTTTTTATTATGATCAACATTTAGATATTAAAAATATTTGTTAGTAGTAAATGACATTAGTTTCAAGTTCAACCAAATCTTTAGTGAGAGAGATAAGATGTTAAATTAAAGTCTCATTTTTTCCTAAACAAAATATTTTATATATTTGTATTCTAATGATTTAGTTCGATAATGCTTATGGAAATACATATTGCTTGATTAACCAAGCCCATGAATACTTCAAGAAAAAAATGTGTTGCACCTTTCTACCATCCTTTTAAATGCCATCTACTTCAATTATATTTCTCCTCAATATGTAATGTTCTTAGCTTAGATCATAAGATCGTATGCATCCTCTCATACCTCAATCTCAAACACTCATATTCAAACCTTTGTGATTGGGAGAATGGAACCCCCTAGAAATACTTCCCATGTTAACATCTCTATTGTCTACAAATCATTTGTGAAAATCTCAAAATTGATGTCACATCCTTTATAAAACACTACACTATCACTTTTCTATTTGCTACAAATGTGTTTGTTAATGTCTTGCTAATTTTTTTCTAATTTTGTTTGTAAACCTATAAAGGGGATTTCTTCCCAACCTAAAAAATGCCTCTCTTATTCTTTCTCTATGGCAAAGGTGGACTTGGAAAAGAGAGTGTTTGATTGGATTTCTCTTTTTGAGATGTTGGAACTTATTAGAATATTAAGCCACCCATGATCTTTTCTTCTAGCACTAGACTCTTTGATCTTTGAGCAGTGATACCCAGATGCTTTAGATTCAACTCCTTACTAGATCCTATAGAGTTTTTTTTCACCTAAGTTACGATTTCTCATATCCTCCTCCACTTCTAGTTAATTCTACTTATGGATCAACTTAAAACAAATTGGACCACTTTATCAAGGTTGATTCCAATACTAACCACTTCTCTTATACCTCTTTCTCAAAACAAATTGTTGGACTTGGGCACCTCCAAAACATTAGCAATTGATGTATCCCTTAGGGTAGGAGATTTATAGTGAAAAAAGATCCTAGATTATGAAGGGATCTTGTCTAGGAGTAATGTTTTATACATGATTCTATGCCCTACTCTTATAAATTTGGTTCTCTTATAGTGTTTTCCCTTCGATTTAAACTCTATCCTAAACTCTTATATAGACTATATGCACCCTCTCTTGTACTATTTCTTTGGATTCAATAACTTGCACTCCTATTTTAATTAACATAGCACATGTTTCGGTGGCCCAATTTATTGGTGTTCCTCTTTTATTATATTTTATTATGTCAACTAATTTGACTCCTCCTTATTCTCTTTAAAATGAAATCCTTATATCATTCATCTTCCTCTCTATATATCTAGGTCATCTTCTAAGTATAGTAGCTCAAATGTCTAGCCTATCAACTTCTTTTGAATTGGTACTACCATCACAACCCCCCTTGTCTCTCTAGATAAGGATATTACTACTTGGACAAAAAAAAATTGAAAGAGAAAGTTGTATCCCCTTTTGACTTTAAAATATCAAATTGTTTGGTTGGGTCCACCCCTTGGTCCTAATACTACTCTTCAAAATAAGTGATTTTAGATCTAATGCAACTTTTGAGTGATGTTATTCTATGACCTAGGGGAAATCTTTTTGTGTGCTACCACAACAATTTTTGTTCAAATCATCTAGGAATGTTCAAAATTTAGGATGTTAGATAAAAAACACTAAAGTCATGTTTGAACTAAATTGTAACATCATTAGTTCCAATTTGGTATTTTTATGTTGGTTTCCATATTTTGTTTTTAATAACTGGTTCTATCCCAATTTTAGTTTTATATTTGTAATGCATTTGAGTCCTCCCCACATATTATAATAAAAAATAATATTTTCCTTCTGCATTTTATTGAACCCAACCAAATTGCACAATTTTTTAAACAATAATTATTCACTTTAGGGATTTTAGATACACTCATTTATGATTATATTTTATTTTCTAAAATAAACAATGTATCTACACTTATAATTGATTAGTCTTTCCCATCTTAGTGTTTGGTGATTACTTACAATTTCCCATCAATTTGACCACATTAGCCAACCTTATTTTACTATTATTTATTTCTAAACCATATTCTTATATTTAGTTTACTTATTCTACTTTTTTCATTTATTGTCTATTATTAGGTATAACATTATTTGCATCTAGCAATTCCTTTCAATTTTTGTCATTGTGAAGAATCTCACCTAAATTCTTATATCTATCCATGAAAATCTTTCGTGGTGGAAATATTGTGATAAAACTAGGGTCCCATGAGGATAATAATCATAAATCTCATTTTTATGAAAAATTAATATATTAGTACTCTATTTTCTACTTTGGACAGTGTGAAGAGCCCTAATTCTGAAATGGTAGATGTATGGTTCATGATGCTTTTAAAAATCATGAAATTGGGTTAAATAGTTTTTGAGATATCTATTCTAAATTTTCTTTAGCTTTGCCTACACTTATTCCTATATGAAGAAAGATTCATCTATAGTGGGTAAGAATTATTCCTTCAACATTCTACACTATTGATCCCCTTATATTTTATAGTTATTTCATATGTTTTACCCTTACTTTTCTAATTCCGCTCACATCTCATGCACACACAAAAACAAAGTGTCCTTAACCAACCATAGTTAATTTGTAGCCTGCTATATTATATTTATAATGCCTCTAAAAATAAACAAGTGGAAAATAAAGTGGATATAATTTTCCTAGTTTACAAGATGGATATAAACTATTGATAATAACACAATCCACCTTAGTAGTTTTATTTAATGACATAAACTCAACTCATCTTAGTTGGTATCAATCATTTTTCTTATGTGTTATGTAAAAGGTAATCCCAACAACTATTGTATTTTTGGACTTCTATAGTGATGGTAACATCTTAAGTAAGATATCTCTATTGCAATTTGCCAATATTACATAACATGACATCATCATTGATATTCTATAAATTGATTACACAACAAAACATAACTTTTTACACAATAGATTCAATGACTTCCCTTAATCATACAACACAACAAAATTCTTGCCCAATAGAATCCATTCTACATAGATGAATCACTCAACATAATACAACTTATTTAATAGCTAATATCAAGACTCTCTCTATGGACCCCTAGCATAACTCAACTCTAGTTGTTGGACAATGGAACCCCTTTTTCATCTTAAAAGGGTGTATTTTATTGTCTTTATCTAGAAGTCTAGTTGTACTATATATAATAGTATTCTAAGAATGATATTAATGTTTTATACCCTTATTTATACATGTTTATTTTACATTGAAGGTTTTTGTATGCATCAATATAACCCAACACTTCAAGGATTTTCTTGCTGTGTAAGCATACTCTAGCTAAAGTGGGTAAACACTCATCAACTCTTAAATCTCAAAGAGACCAAACCTTACAAATGTCATAACATCTACAATTAATTATGCCACCACACACTACACCGTGGGAATTTTGGAGAGAGAACATAATATATAATAAAACTACAAACAAAAAATAAGAAATAAATTATATATAAATATAGATATAAATTTATTAATAAAAAACCATACAAGCAATTCAAATAGATAGAAAAAACCTATGTTATATATATACAAATATATAATTAACAAAATATATATTTTTAGTTTTTTTAAATAAAAAATAAAAAATATATTAATATTAACAAACCGATTTTTTTATATACCTAAAATACTCATAAATTAAAATAATCTAATATCTCGTTAAAATCGTTCTTTCCAACAAAAACAAATTAAATGGAAAAGAAATAAATAAAAGACTTCCACCAAACTGAAACAATCTATGGAAGTTGGAACCTAAATTAGTCAAAACGAGGCCCGGAAAATTAACGTATCCAACTTAATCTATACTTTCAATCAGAATTACCATCTCGGGAACGGACAAAACACTACCCCGAAATGGAAGGAACGGAGAAGAAGCTTCTTTAATTTCTTAGTTTCCGTGCACATTTTTACTTTCTCATGAAGTACTACGTTGAATTTTCGTATTGAATTTTTGGGTGGGGTCTTGACTGACATTACGGAGTTCAGCATGTCCTCCAAAACAATTAATTAAATTGCAAATGGACATTGTCTCTATTTAAAAGAGCAGTTTCATATTAGAATTTTATTTTTATTTTTTAGAATGTTCAAAAATATTTAAAATTCAAAAAATTAATTACATTGTGTTTTATTGAATAGATTTTATAAATATTCTTATTTCTTATAAGTATATATTAATATTTAAATCTTTTGAATTATAGTATTTATTTTTAATAAATAGAAGAGAAAGTCTATTATTTAGTTTTTATAAAAGAGGATTAATTTGGTTAGCCAAATGTTCAACCACTAATTTTAATACATTTAAGAAAATAAACAAAGAAAATAAGTTTACTAAATTATCCTCCTAAAAATGTTGATTAAAAAAAATAAAAAATCAATATGCTTGTTCATTAGAATTGTACACTCTTTTTCCCTTTTTACATTAAAATTTTATTTAATTTAAAATAATTAAAATAATAATAAAATAGTTTGAGCAAGTCATTGGTATGATTCCGATGTCAACAGACAAAAAAGTGTCCATAGAAGCAGACCCACACACTAAGGGAAGAATTAAGCTTGGAAGAAAAAAGTCAACTTTCACTATTTAACACTTTTGGTCTAGGAATTAAGCTTAGTGTGTGATGTTTAAGCTGTTCCTATATCTAGAAAACATTTTCCAAAACTGAATACCAAAATTTTGTGTTTCGATAGTTATCAAACAAAATCGTGAAAAAAGTTAAAAAAACAAAAACGGGTTGACGTAACTATCAACTCAAATACAATGAATATAATATGGGATTCAATAAAACTCCAACAACTAACATTCCATCTAGAAAAATTGCTAACTTCATAAAAAATTTCCATCATTCTCATCAACTGTTTTTCGGAACAAGATTGGTAGCTCTCGTCAAACGAGTGGGCATTTTCTTGATCCACTGCTCGCCATTAACAAAACTGTTGTTCATGAAGGAGGAGGCATCTTTATCACTCAGTTCAGATGACCATGCAACTCTTCCTGCGCTGTTTGAGCCCGGTCCAGAACATTTATACTGCGCATATGTTACAGTCCTGCCAAAACAACAAGAAGAACCTCTATGGATGCCATATTTCATAATCAAGGATGAAGAATGTTGAACTGAAAATGGGTTTCTTTGTCATGTTGGATTTAGAATGAATTTATGTTTGGGTATGAAGAAACTCACTTTTGTCTCGAAGTATCTTTCCAGTCATCCCATCCTTGAGGGAAGATGATGTTATCCATATAAGTAAGAGCAAATATCACTCTGGAGTATGCTCCCCACGCTCTGCCCAAAAACATTAATCCACCTCCCGAAATCCTGCAGTTTAAGAAAACATACCCTGTTTCTTCCGCTGCAGATAGCCTTTTCTGCGCTGTAATGGCTCCATTTAACAGAGGAATTGTATGCAGATGACATTGCTGCAACCCAAGAATTAAATTGCACGAGAATCAATGATCCAAACGAATTTCGCTAATTTGATGCCAAAGTTTTCTCATAATGAGTATTTTTGGTTGGTTTTATTTGGCGTACCTCATAGAGAGATTGCCCATTACCGCATATGAAATCTGCAGCACCTTCAATGAAACAGTTTTTGAAATAATGTCTTCCACTGTCGTCAAGAACAGTGTCCTGATATCCCAGAAATCTGCAGCTGTAAAATGCAGACCTGTCTCCAGAAATTCTGATTGCAACGGCTTGATCACCTGGACCATATGTATTCTGCATACATTCATATTTCAGTACATTAATTTCAATTCTTTTAAATTTTTTTTTTCTCAAATCTGAGGTTATAAAGTTTGAAGACAGCTTATCAAAGGGTGGTCAATCTTAAGTTACAACATGAAATATTTCTGCATAACTTCAATTCATTTCGATGTGAAATATGTTGTACCTGTACTGTGATAAATCTGGCCACAAAATCGGAAGCCATGACAGTCAACGTTGCACAGTAATAAGTGCCTCCCGTTGCTTTTGCATTCTCGTTCCAAGTTATGACTGTATTACTCGCGTTGCGCCCGCTTAGTATTATGTATGGCTTCTCCACAGGTATTGTCACCTTCTCCCTGAAAAGAACATAGTAATTCATTTTCTATCTTTCAGCTGTTCTATCATTTTCATAATGGATCATGCATTGTGATTAGAAATGTCCATGATTTTTTTTTAATACAGTTTAAATTATATTTCAGGTCATTCTTAAACATCATATACTAGGATTAAAAAAACAACTTAATACACGAATTAACATACGGATCAAGTTCATTTCGAAAATTAGTAGAAATCTAATAGAATAAAGTAATTCATTAGTCAATTACCATAACATAACCTGAAAATTGAGAATTATAGAGTCATTATCACAAAGAGAATGAATGAGGGTGATTTTGCAGTTGTCGCAGGTTCGACACTCAGGGCTTGCAGGCTTGAATTTTAAATATAATTTGAATAAAAGTATGGTCATTTCGAATGGCAGGACATTTCAGACATTAGATATCAGTCCTAATAATAGCTTAGATCAGAGAATCCACTATAAATCAAAGAAGAAACCCAAATAAAATATATGTGAATGAAAAGATTTATAGATTTCCGTAGAAACCAAAAATCAGGATCTGAGAAATTTCAAGTTAAATTCCTCTTCACAATACCTGTAAGTTCCAGGGAGGACACGGATAAAGATAAGGTTTCTGTTATCAACAGGAACAGCATTGATTGCATCTTGAACCTTTGTAAAATCACCTTCCCCTGTCTTTTGAGAAACAACAATGAGAAGAGCAGAGGTGTAATCTACACTACCACCAAGATCCCCTGCCAAAGATCTCTGCATTTTTCTTGACATATTCTTTAAAGGAAATTCACCAAGACCATAAGCATGTTGCACAAATGAAAAAACCCACCAAATATGTAGCACTGCAAAAAAGAGACTGAATAAAGGAGCTGAGCTCTTCGAAATCATCTTTTTCCTTTTTTCAGCAAATGCATAAAATCCCAATAAATTCAGGAGATATAATACATTCCAGTCGAAAGATCTGCCAGGCCAATGATTATATAATGATCATAAACATTAATGGAGGATCAGAAACCACTGATTGAAGAAAAGTTAAGCCGCCATGCACATGGAAAACCATGAACAATTAAGCAAGCCAACCATTTCATTACTTGCTCACAACGAAATTGACACGGCGTTTATGTATAAAAATAAAAATAAACCCTCTGAGCGGTTTAGCAATGAATACTTCAAATTAATGGCTTTGAACTCCGGATTTTCTCAGTTCTAATCTTGTCAGGTGCCATGCAATTTACATCATTTTCTTTCATCACACTCAAATATTTCACATCGAGAAATATAATATTTTGATTTCGTCTTCTTTTTTCTTCCTTCCGAAGAGGCAATGCCTGCGGAATAGCAAGAAATTTTGTACCTGTGCATTTAACTTTATCAAGATTGCTTATCCTTTACAATTTTCTTTCTTCTTCTTTTTTTTTCCATGGTAGCTTACATTCCGCTCTGTCACGATCGACACGCTCTGTTAATGTGACCACACGCTAAAGTAAAACCCAAACTTGTTATCTAATGGACACGTGTCAATCATGCAACGGATAATTTTTTCATACGGTCTATTATATTTTGTTTTTAAGTTTTTATATTGTCTGAGAAGTTCGTGAGCAACGGTTTCGTGCTGACGTGGCGACCAGTGGTTGAGCGGTAGCGTTTTGGTACGAACGGGATTTTGGAAATGCAGAAGTTAGCGCAAAACGGGGTTCCGGGTTTTAATTGAGTGAGTTGGAAGTTTACGGAAAAGGTACGAATTTAACGTGTAAGTTTGTAGGGCCACAAGGAATCTCGGGGAAAATGTTAGTTGGTTTTAAACTGATAAGTAGGAGATAATTTAAAGTGGGTTTAAAATGTTAATTGGTTTTAAACTCCTTTGGTTCCGTTGAAAGTTGAAGGGAATGTTGAAGGGAATGTTGTAACGATTTTTGCAACTCCAAGCATTCTATCCACATCTCCTCATTTCAACTTTTCATTTTTTGCCCCCTTAAGTTAGCTATAGTATCTGGTAAAATTTCAATTTCTATCGTTTAGTTTAAACGTTAATTGCTTTTGTTTGAGGAATATAGTTCAATTTA
The DNA here is from genome assembly GCA_028749045.1 of Cupressus sempervirens. Taxonomy (NCBI): domain Eukaryota; kingdom Viridiplantae; phylum Streptophyta; class Pinopsida; order Cupressales; family Cupressaceae; genus Cupressus; species Cupressus sempervirens. The sequence goes on along the minus strand of CM053790.1, from coordinate 77,693,277 downwards.
TTAAGTTTTTAGTTTTTAGTTTTAGTCCTTTTTTTAATAAAAATTTATTTAATTTTTGATTTAATTTTTTTTTTCTTAAGAATGATTGTGTGAGATGGAGAAATTCATTTAGCAAACTTTGAAATTTAATATGTATTCTATTTTTTAATGAATATGACCTATATGATTTCATCAAAACAAGGTGAATTGTTTACACTAGGTTGTTTTGATATTCTAATAGGTAGTTTATTCTTTATTCTTCGTGAGCGGTGTGAGGATGAAATTTAGTGTAGTGATTTGTTTGGGTGCTTTCTCTACTGTGCTCATGAATTCTTAATGAGGACCTATCTTTGGTTAGTTCCCAATGATCACACTTTATTTGAATCAAAGTTGTTTGACATTGTTGTGTTGTTAGGTAATGTGTTCTCCATTTTCATAGCCAAATGGAAAGAGTTAGCATGTGATTGAGGATCATTGGATCTAATTGGATGCAATCATGGATCTTGGTTGAAGGTTCGTCTGTGGACCTAATTCCAAGCTAGAGTGATTTTATAAGATTCATTTGCTGAGTTGTGATCTTTATAAAGTTACATGTTTCATTTTAATTTATTGTTTGAGCTAACTTGTCAATCTAATTTGTAAAAAAGTTGTAACCATTGATGTAATTCGGGAAAGGGTAGTAGATCTTGAGTTAGGGGCATCTTGAGGGGTGATAGCTCAGAGCTATAGGATTGAATGAGATATGAGTTGATTTTCTTTTGTATTTGGCTCCAACAGGGAAGACCTTACAACCTAGCATGTTGGATGTAAAGCTTCATGATTGTACTGAATAAATTAGTTGTTGTTTGATTCATATTTCCATTGTTTGATTGTATTTTCATTGTGTGAATCTTGTTGTGAGGTGTGGACTATCAATTCTTTAGAGCTTCCATTCTTGGTATTGCATTAGATTGTATCAGAGAAAAAGGTTGTCTCCTATGGTTACAGATCTTTGTTTAATTACTCATAAACCTTTGGCTAGTTGGTCATAAGGTGGAATATAGTAGATCTAGCTCACAAAAATTGGAGGTATGCATAAACTAACCAGCAGTGGACATGTTGCAGAGAGTTTAGAGCTTGAGGTTTCTTCCTTTATGAATAGTTCACTAGTTTGAGGGAGTTGCACCTGAGTCTTGAAAGATGCCTCCTAGAAGAATAGACCCTAAGATGATTGAGAAATTGAAGGAAGATATTTGAGAAGAGATCAAATTTGAAATGGTTGGAATTAAGAATAGAATCATGAATGCTAATACTTGTTTATAGAGAAAGCCCGGAATAGAGGATGGTAATGAAGTGGTTCAAGAGGATTTTGAAGTTGATGCTGAAAGATTTGATGGCAATGAAAAATCTATTATGTTTGAAAAATCTATGGCTAGGTTAAGTATTGGTTATAGGATGGAAGTATCTAATTTCTCACCTATACATTAAATCTAGAGGACCTAGTTGATTAGATAGGAAAACTTGATGACTACTTTGAGCTTGACGAGATTAGAACTCTCTTAGGGTGAGATTGGCACAAACTAAGTTGAAAGAACATGTTTCATTATGGTGAAAAGTATCGCAAAAATATTGAGGAGAAGAAGGAAAAATAATGATTTTGGAAGTTAATGGTTACCAAACTTAAGCATAAGTTCATACCTCTTGAATATGAACTTGAGTTATTTAGGAAATTGTAGAACTTGTGTAATGCCCTGACAAGGGATCCAAAGAATTAACCTAGAATTTTTCACTAAGTTCAGTAGCATTTTTTTTTTCATGAAAGTAAATACCACGTAAAACTAATGCACAATAACGGAAGCAATAGCAATGTCCATCTAAAAGTAAACATAACATACATAATAGATTACATTCTTTAAGATCTCTTAACGTTGAATTACATACATGAATCTATCTAGTACAACATCCACATGAAACAATAATGATAAGTAATGTTTATACATTATATTTCAAATACTCAATCATCCACTGTACATGTCACAGGGTATGACAAGCTCAAAAGAATATACATACATAGAATAAGGTACATCATCCTATTCTAATCCATGATACATCAAAGTAGAGATAATCACATGATACATCATCATAGAAGTCATATACATCCATCATAAAGATCAAACATAATAAACTAAGTGCACAGTACCTCCCACCTGTTAATAGCATCATTAGACCATCGTAGATCCTAGCCATCCCTCCGTGCGTAACATCTCAAATCACCGAAGAGATCATCGGTACTAACATAATAGGAATGTCACTCCTAACAACAAAATATGTAGAAAGTAATCTAACATGCAAATAAAAGCATAAGATAACATAATCTAACATATGCTAATCATCAATGAAAAGGATACATATGTACCATCATGAAGGACGCAACAGCCACGATGTCTCAATAAAGCTCAAAATGATAAGAGTGGAAAATACACTACCACCTGACCGTGTGGTACCTAAGTGGTCCACTCCCACCGTGTTGAGGAGATAACCTCAAGTCCCAAACAGGCTATCAAAATCACATAGCACAAATCTCTATAAGTCCAGGAATCCTAAAAGTATACTAACTCAAAGGTTCCAAACACAAAATATGACATCTGATCCCCAAAGGCACACAATGACATGTAGGAACCTACTATGCAAGCGCGAAAGTGTCATCACAATTATCACGTACAAGTTACCCTGGCAGTTAGCTAAACTCCACGGGTCCATACTGATTTCATGCGGCCACTAGTATCCTCTCATACTGACGAGGCATACTATGGAATGTAAGGTCGTAACCATGCATCTCACTACTCCCATCCTAGCCTGTACAAGCACTCAAGGCATGGGCGAGAACAAAACACTTATCTTTTTAGGTTCATTCAGTTAGTATTAGGTGTGAATGTTATCACTTATTAATCTAACTTACAATGAGTTACCCTGGCAGCCTCTTAGGGCCCCGGCCCCCATTGCAAGCCACTTCCCATCACTACATGCATATATCCTACCATAATGCTCATGGAACCATAAATCTCAAAATCACAAAAGATAATCCATAATAAAATCATCAAATATGCATAAAAGCATCAAATCAACATGAGAAAACATCCATAGTAAATCATGAACACAATAGCTCTCTATTGGCAACTGAAGTATGACTGATAATCAAAGTATCCAATGGTTCTCAATAACCAAAATATATCTCAATCAAACTGATCAAAGACTCCAAAAATGGTTGAGTCAAACATGTCACATCATGACATCATCAAGAATAAATCCACATCATAGTCCCATCATGGCGACTAGAAAATAACCAAGGTTAACTGATCGATGACCAAAAATAATGGTTCAGTCAAGTGTCTCATACATAAGAATCTCAACTATAAGAATCAGTAATTACAAACAATACATAGAGCATTCCATCACATAGCCATGGTTGGGTTTATAAAGATCGAGATTAAAACATCATCATCACATCACAATCACATAACCCCCAAGCCTCTGGTAGACGTCCTATACTGGTCAACACTAGTCAACCCAAAACACAAAACAATAGCATAAAGAATACACAATGCAAACACATGTTTTGGTTTTGCAAAATTTACAACATGAATTTAAATGTAGAGATCTTAGTTTATGTTTTCAAGTTTGAAGAATGAATGGAGGAACACATGTATTGTTTTGGATAAATAAAAGTTTTCCTTAATAGAACTAAAAATCCATTTTCCAATTATAATATTTGTTTGATACATCCCCCACCAAACTATCAATTCTTTATATAATAATTTAAAACAATTAAATCTTAATAGTTGAAAATTATTAAAGAGTCACCATTATGAATATAAACCTTCAATATAAATCATTTATCAAATAATAATAACTTAAATTTATTAATAACATATTTACATATTACACACACACACACACACACACACACACACACACACACACACACACACACACACACATATACATATACATACATACATATATAAGTATATAAATAATTATTACGTTTCATAAAATCAAATTAACAATTTTGATTGACACCATATATCATATGAAAATTAAATACAATGAGAATCAATTTCATAGAAAATGTATAACGTTTGTTTTAAATGTTTAAACATAAATTTTTTTGTTTAAAATATGCAACATTAACAAAATTATTAGTTAACCCCCCCCCATCCTTGCTGCGGTATGCAGTACTTGCGATCGCAAGCACTGCGTCGACAGCGGGTACGTAGTACCCCTGTCACCACAGACCTGCAACGACAAGCCTCTGCCTTCCGCAGGCATGGGGTACAAATCGTGACCACGGAAATTTTAATATATATATATATATTTTTAACATTGCTTCCACGCAATATGAATCGCGATGTTGTTTATTAAGTTTTCCCCACTGCGATTTATCAATCGTTCATTCGGTGTATTATATATATACATATATATATATATATACATACATATATATACATACATATATATACATATATATATATATATATATATATATATATATATATATATATATATATATATATATATATATATATATATATATATATACATACATATACATACATATATATACATACATATATATACATATATATATATATACATATATATATATATATATACACATATATATATATATACATATATATATATACACACACACATATATATACATACATATACATATATACATATATATATACACATATATATATACATATATATATATACATATACACATATATATACATACATATATATATATATATGTGTGTGTGTGTGTGTGTGTGTGTGTGTGTGTGTGTGTGTGTGTATTCAAATTTTGTATTAGATTCATAATAAATGTATACATACATACATACATATATATATATATATATATATATGTGCAGATTTGAATATATAAACATAGATTTTTTTTTCCACAAAGATTATATCTACAATTTAAGAATTTTTCTATAAAATATTTGCATTATAGATTCACTCAACTAATTTTGTAATGGATTTGGCTATAAATTTAAACCCTAGCCTAGATCTATGCATATAAAATTCTCAAATAAATTATTCTACCCATATTGAGAATGCATAAAAATAAAAATATGAAACTTCTCAGAGGACATATGGAAGACATGAAGAAGACAGGGAATGCATGATGCGGAAATAGCATAAGTAAAACCACAAGAATCTACCCAGATTCTGATGCTAAATTGCTCTTCCTCAGAAAACCCGTAGAGCAAGCTCCTCCCTTCTTCAGAATTCTCGAGTCCTCCAATGGTCCAATTGCACTCCCAACGCTATGTCTAAGCTTCTAAGAATACCTGAATATAAAGAGCTTTCAGGAAACATCTAGAATGCTTCTAGAAACGGCTGGAAGGTGTCACCAACTAAGCATGGGTCTTTTCCAACCTTCAAGATGAGCCATAGGGTTGTAGACACCATGTGCTTAATTAATGCACTAATCCCCATGTTGTTGACACTTGAGAAATAGAAAAGTGTATTAACTCCCATGCAAGCTTATAACTCCAATTCATTTTTTATATAATTTCTATTTAAATATTTATAACTTCTATTTTAATCTTTATAAATTTCATTTTAATTTTTATAACTTTTATTATTATTATTTATTTATTACTTATTATTATTATTATTAATTTTAATTTTCTAATTTTCTCAAATAAATAATTTATTAATTAAATCTATTTATTAAGACTTAATTAATAGAAAATTCACCATAGATCTCCAAAATAAAATATGAAAACCCATCATAGAGAAAATCACGCAAAATCAGTCTAAAAGGTTAAAAATCACAAATCATGTCATCTGACACATTCGGTGGGTAAAATATCCAGATACTTGTCCTACCTTACTAGGACAATTGGCTTAAAGGTTTGGGATTTGTACTTGAGAATTTATCTCCCTTCTCTTATCATTGAGATAGTATGATAGGGTACGCTCATCCTGGCAATTCAACGAAGTCGATACCCGGTACCTGCAACCTGCAGTAAAACCATGCATGTACATACAATATATATAATGCTAAGCTAAACAGACAATGCCAGGAAGTGGTGCATTGTGTAGATCCCGACTATGCAGGTGATTACGACTCCCTTCCTTAACCACATCAGAAATGCCATACAATGAGAAAACACGCACACCATACACAAGCAAGTATGGGGTAAGTATCCATAATAGAACACATAAGATAATAAACCATCCATCTAATCGTCAATAATAACTGAAAATAATATAATGATCATCATGTATGCATGAAATGTAAAGTCTAAATGATCTCTTCATATATCAACTAAATCCATAACATAATGTCTGAGAGTTTCAAAACAATACCACTAATTCATCAACATAAAACTAGTCCATCATAGTTTGATAATAACAACAACAATGTCCAAAAAGATGTGAATGAGGGTAGGCACTATATCCACCCCCACTTGGGTTAGGCTTACTCCTGGAAGCCTACAAATAAGTAGGGATATAAATCCCTCAATCCAGTTGCATCCTCCCAAGTAGCTGAATAATCATTAGTAGGGTCTTATTGGATCCTTACCTGCTCGATGGTTCGACCCCTGAGGGTCAACTCCCACTGCTCCAGAATACGAACCGGCTCCAAAGCTAACTGCCCATCCTCTACCTGCAACACATTCCAATCGAGAACATGTACAATATCAAGAATATACTGCCAAAGCATTGAAACATGGAAAACATCATGAATGTGAGCTAGGCTGGGTTGTAGAGCAAGGTGATAAGAAAATGGGCCAATCCTCACTAGAATCTCGAATGGTCCCACAAAACGAGGTGCTAGCTTAGAACCCTTTCTATACTAGATTGGACTCTTTCGCAGACGCACTCTCAAGAAAACCTTATCACCCACAAAAAACTACTTATCAGTCCTATGAGCATCGACATACTTCTTCTGCGTATCCTGTGCCATAGTCAAGTGCTCACAGATACACACCACCTGTTGCTCCATATCACGAAGCATCTGAGGACATCCATATAATGCTTGAAATGGTGCCATGCCAATAGAACTATGATACCCATTGTTGTAAGCAAACTCTAATAGGTAGAGATAATCCTCCCAATGTGTCTACCTATCCATCACATACATCCATAACATATCCTCTAAAACTTGATTCACCCTCTCTCTGGATGATATACCAAACTGAAGTTTAACTGCACTCCAAGCTCATGCTGCAGCGATGTCCAGAATGCAGATGTGAATATAGGATCCCTGTTAGAAATGATCTTTCTAAGAATACCATGTAATCTCACAATTTCATGCATGAAGACATTAGCTACAGAAGCTGCTATGTAGGAAGACCTAATCGGTGAAAAATGCGCCACCTTAGTCAATCAATCAATGGTGACCATGATAGCATCACGACGCCAAACAGTCATAGGTAATCCTATAATGAAATCCATGGAGATGATATCCCACTTCCAAGAAGGAATGAGATTAGGCTACAAAAGTCTAGTTGGGTGCTGATGTTCTGCCTTAACTCTCTGACACTCAAGGCACCTAGCCACAAAATCAACAATATCTTGCTTCATCCCAGACCAAAAGAACAAACCTCTCAAATCAACATGCATCTTCTTGACACCTAGATGTGCTGAGTAAGGTGTACGATGGGCTTCTTCCAGTATCAAGGTGTGAAGCTCATCTAAAAATGGCACATATATCCTCCCCAGATGTCTTAAAAGACCATCTGATTCTCGAACATAACTTGCAAACTTACCTTCTAAAGATCTTCCTGAATCAATCTCTCTGCACACTACCTAATACCAAGAATCCGTAGGAAGTGCCTGAAGAATTCGGCTCCTCAAATCCACACTAAGGGTCATCGATAATACCACATGTCTCCTGCAACTCAAAGCATCCACCACCACATTCTCCTTACCCTAAATGTACTTAACCTCAAAATCATACTCACATAAAAACTCCATTCATCACCTCTGACAAGCATTCAAATTAGGCTGAGTAAAAATGTACTGAAGACTACAATGATCGCTGTGTAGCTCAAATCTGTGCCCCAACAAGAAATGTCTCCACCTTGTCAAAGCATGAATTACTGCTACTAACTCAAGATCATGCGTAGGATAATTTAACTCATGATCCTTGAGCTTGCATGATTCATACGCAATCACCCGTCCATTCTGCATCAACACTGCCCCAGTCCCTTCAAGAGAAGCATCTATACATACCATGAAATCACCTTCTGGATCAGGTATAGCTAGAATCAAAGCACTGGTCAAAAGCTCCTTGAGCTTTTGAAAAGCTTCCTCACATTTCTCTGTCCATACGAACTTCTTTCCTTTCCTTTGAAGAGAAGTGATAGGATGTGCTATCCTAGAGAAGTTCTGGACAAATCTACAATAATAACCAACTAAACCCATGAAACTACGGATCTCTGACACATTAGTCAATGTAGGCCAATCTATTATTGCCTAAATCTTTGCAGGATCTACTAAAATACCATTTCCTGAAATAACATGCCCTAAATACTGAATCTCTAATTTGAAGAATTTGCACTTAGCTGCATTGTCATAAAGCTGATTGTCTCTCAAAAACTGCAAAACCAACCGCAGGTGTTCCTCGTGCTCTTTCTAAATCTTAGAATATATCAATATGTCATCAAGAAACACGAGTACAAACCCATCCAAATAAGATCGGAACACACCATTCATCAAACTCATGAAAATTGATGGAGCATTAGTCAACCCAAAAGGTACCACTGTGAACTCATAATGCCCATAGCGCATTTGAAAAGCGGTCTTGTGAATATCTGCTTCCTTAATGCAAAGCTGGTGGTATCCTGACTTAAGATCAATCTTGGAGAATACTGTAGCTCCCTTGATCTGGTCGAAACAGTCATCAATCCTAGGAAAAGGATACATGTTCTTAATAGTCACCTTATTCAATTGTCTGTAGTCAATACAAAGGCACAAAGAACTGTCTTTCTTCTTGACAAAGATCACTAGAGCTCCCCATGGTGATACACTAGGTCGAATGCTCCCTTTGGCAAGATGTTCCTTTAGCTGAAGACGTAGCTCACCCAATTTCTATGTAGTCATGCGATAAGGAGCTTTAGAGATAGGCTCCACTCCAGGAATCAGATCAATACTAAATTCAATGTCCCTCTTTAGAGGCATGCCTAGAATCTCACTTGGAAAAACATTTGCATACTCCTGCAAAATCGGGTGATCCAAAGTCTTCCTCATGGAATCTTCCTCATCAAGAACATTTATCATAATAGCAAATATCTGACATCCCTTACGAAAACTTCACTTCAATTGCATAGTAGAAATCATCTGCAAAGATATAGGCCTCGGTATCCCAACTAACTACACATCATTCCCTTGGTCGTACTGGCACAAAATAATCTTCTTCCTACAATCTATACTGGCTCTATGAGATCCAAGCCAGTCCATGCCTAGAACCACATCATAGGAACCAAGGGGTATGACTCAAAGATCCACTATCATATCAAAGCTTCCTAAGCTAAGCCCACACTTATGAGCTACAGAATCTGTGGAGACCTTAATGCCTGAGGCTAGTTCCACTTGCCAACCATGATCTTGCTTCACCGCATCCAGCTTACACTTAGAAACTATAGATGGTGAAATAAATGAATTTGTAGCTCCTAAATCAAAGAATACTACAAGAGATATACCTCTAATAGCACCTGTGGTCTCAACCACTGTTCCTTGATGATCTGCCTGATGCTGATCAACTGTTGCAAAAACTCTATGAGCTCTACCTACATCACCAACTGTAGGCTTTCAAACTGTAGGTCTAGGTCCTGAAAACTGAGGTGCTCACTGAGGACACTGAGCTGCATAATGTCCAATCTGACCACATGAAAAACATTTCATATTTCTGCCAGAACCTCTTCCCATAGGTGGTACATTAGATTGCTAGCAACTGTTCCTGCTAACAAAAGACTGGCTACTCTGAGCCAGCTGATTGGACTGATTCTATTTATTGCGTTGAGCATTGTGGTTATTCTTGGTGTTAGAACCTTTGCCACCGCCTTGAGCTTGAGAATTTGAGCCCTTCTATTGATGTGTCTGTTGAGACTGTTGCTGATACTGTTTCCCCTTAGAGAATGAAAACTTCTTGTTACCACCTGAATTGTAGTTGCTTTTAGATCTTGATGCTGTTGGCACTCCTACAAAACCACCTTGACCAAGGTTGACATTTTTCTCAACAAGGATAGCTCGATGTACTGCATCCTTGAGGGTTTTTGGCTCAAATACCTTAACTCCCCCAATAATACAATTATTCAAACCCCTAATAAAATGTTGTGTCAATTGAGCTGAATTTTCACTGAACCCTGAAAAAGACATGAGCTCATAGAACTTACGCTCATACTCGATCACTGACAAAGTGTACTGTCTAAGATTATGGAATTCATCAGCCCTTTGCTGTTTCCATTCCTCTGGTAGGAATCGTTCATGGAAACTCTCTGGGAATAACTCCCATGTAACACTGCTCATATCGATTCCCAACTTCTTCTCCTCTATTGTCCACCAAGTGGCCCCAAAATTCTCTAGATTAGTGATCACAAATCTTGCCTTAACATTGCTGTTGAACTCCTGCATGGCAAAAATCCTATCGAGAGAAATAAGCCACTGCTTGGCCACATAACTAGAACCTTTCCCATTGAAAGGCTTAACCTTGGATCTTGAAAGATCCTTCATCTGAGTGGACACAATGGACCTCTGATGATCCTTCTGAGGACTTCTAGATCTGGGTCTATGCTCTTGTTCTATCCGATGCACTTTGGGCTGTTCTTGAATAGGAGGTAGACATTCTAGAATAGTCTGCATCATCTGCCTCAAACCAACCTCTTCAGACTCAACTTGGTCCTCTCTACGGCTCTCTTCCTACTATCTACTAGAGTGCTCTTCCCTACTCTCTACATGAGCCGATCCCTCATGGGTAGACTCATAGACACTAATAGCTCTGCCACGATCACGACCTCTACCATGGCCTCTAAAAAAAGACCTAGTCCCAGATACCATCCTACAATAGTACAAGGTGCTAAGTTCAGTTCTATGTTTAGGTTTAAGTTAAAATTTCCAGTTTTGAAACTAAGTGTTGAAGTATGAAAAATTTTCAAGTAACAGTTCAAGTTCTGCTTCAGTTCACGTAGACTAAGTTCGAAAAAATACACTTAATAGTTTAGAGTTCTAGTTGTTCCACAATACCCAGAGCTGCCAATGTAGAAACTCAGGCTCTGATACCAAATGTAATGCCCCGCCAAGGGATCCAAAGAATTAACCTAGAATTTTTCACTAAGTTCAGTAGCATTTTTTTTTCTTTCATGAAAGTAAATACCATGTAAAACTAATGCACTATAACGGAAGCAATAGCAATGTCAATCTAAAAGTAAAGATAACATACATAATAGATTACGTTCTTTAAGATCCCTTAACGTTGAATTGCATACATGAATCCATCTAGTACAACATCCACATGAAACAATAATGATAAGTCCAATGTTTATACATTACATTTCAAATACTCAATCATCCATTATACATGTCACAAGGTATGACAAGCTCAAAAGAATATACATACATAGAATAAGGTACATCATCCTATTCTAATCCATGATACATCAAAGTAGAGATAATCATATGATACATCATCATAGAAGTCATATACATCCATCATAAAGATCAAACATAATAAACTAAGTTCACGATTTGTCCCAACCATTAATAGCGTCATTAGACCATCGTGGATCCTAGCCATCCCTCTGTGCGTAACATCCCAAATCACTGAAGAGATCATCAGTACTAACATAATAGGAATGTCACTCCTAACAACAACATATGTAGAAAGTAATCTAACATGCAAATAAAAGCATAAGATAACATCATCTAACATATGCTAATCATCAATGAAAAGGATACATATGTACCATCATGAAGGATGCAACAACCACGATGTCTCAATAAATCTCAAAATGATAAGAGTGAAAAATACACTACCACCCAACCGCATGGTACCTAAGTGGTCCACTCCCACCATGCTGAGGAGATAATTTCAAGTCCCAAACAGGCTATCAAAATCACATAGCAAAAATCTCTATAAGTCCAGGAATCCTAAAAGTATACTAACTCAAAGGTTCCAAACACAAAATCTGACATCAAATCCCCAGAGGCACACAATGACATGTAGGAACCTACTATGGAAGTAGGAAAGTGTCATCGCAATTATCACATACAAGTTACCCTGGCAGTTAGCTAAACTCCACGGGTCCATACTGATTTCATGCTGCCACTAGTATCCTCTCATACTGACGAGGCATACTACGGAATGCAAGATCGCAACCATGTGTCTCACTACTCCCATCCTAGCCTGTACAAGAACTCAAGGCATGGGTGAGAAAAAAACACTTATCTTTTTAGGTTCATTCAGTTAGTATTAGTTGTGAATGTTATCACTTATTAATCCAACTTACAATGAGTTACCCTGGCAGCCTCTTAGGGCCCCGACCCCCATTGCAAGCCACTTCCCATCACTACATGCAGATATCCTACCATAATGCTCATGGAACCATAAATCTCAAAATCACAAAAGATAATCCATAATAAAATCATCAAATATGCATAAAAGCATCAAATCTCCATGAGCAAACATCCATAGTAAATCATGAACACAACAGCTCTCTATTGGCAACTAAAGTATCACTGATAATCAAAGTATCCAATGGTTCTCAATAACCAAAATATATCTCAATCAAATTGATCAAAGACTCCAAAAATGGTTGAGTCAAACATGTGACATCATGCCATCATCAATAATAAATCCACATCATAGTCCCATCATGGTGACTAGAAAATAACCAAGGTTAACTGATCGATGACCAAAAATAATGGTTCAGTCAAGTGGCTCATACATAAGAATCTCAACTATAACAATCAGTAATTACAAACAATACATAGAGCATTCCATCACATAACCATGGTTGGGTTTATAAAGATCGAGATTAAAACATCATCATGACATCACAATCACATAACCCCCAAGCCTCTGGTAGACGTCCTATACTGGTCAACACTAGTCAACCCAAAACCCAAAACAATAGCATAAAGAATACACAATGCAAACACATGTTTTGGTTTTGCTAAATTTACAACTTGAATTTAAATGTAGAGATCTTAGTTTATGTTTCCAAGTTTGATGAATGAATGGAGGAACACATGTATTATTTTGGATAAATAAAAGTTTTCCTTAATAGAACTAAAAATCCATTTTCCAATTATAATATTTGTTTGATACATCCCCCACCAAACTATCAATTCTTTATTTAATAATTAAAAAAAATTAAATCTTAATAGTTGAAAATTATTAAAGAGTCACCATTATGAAAATAAACCTTCAATATAAATCATTTATCATATAATAATAACTTAAATTTATTAATAACATATTTACATATTACATATACACACACACACACGCACATGCACACACACACACACACACACACACACACACACACACACATATTTAAATATATATATATATAGATATATATATATATATATATATATATATATACATATATAAGTATATAAATAATTATTACATTTCATAAAATCGAATTAACAATTTTGATTGACACCATATATCATATTAAAATTAAATATAATGAGAATCGATTTCGTAGAAAACGTATAACATTTTTTTAAAACATTTTTTAAAATATACAACATTAACAAAATGATTAGTTAAGCGCCCCCTCCCCCCATCCTTTCTGCGGTACGCAGTACCCGCAGTCGCAGGTAGTGTGCTGACAGCGGGTACGTAGTACCCCTGTCGCCATAGACCTGCGACGGTAGGCCTCTGCCTTCCGTAGGCATGGGGTACAAATTGTGCCCACACCAATTTTAATATATATATATATATATATATATATATATATATATATATATATATATATATATATATATATATATATATATATATATATATATATATATATATATATTTAACATTGCTTCCACGCAATATGAATTGCGATGCGGTTTATTAAGTTTTCCCCACTGCGATTTATCAATCGTTCATTTGGTGTATTATATATATACATATGTATATATATATATATATATATATATACATATGTATATATATATATATACATATGTATATATATATATATATACATATGTATATATATATATATATACATATGTATATATATATATATCAGTATATATATAAATATGTATGTATATATATATATATATATATATTCAAATTTTGTATTAGATTCATAATAAATGTATGCATATACATATATATATATATATATATATATATATATATAGATATATATATATATATATATATATATATATATATATATATATATATATGTATGCAGATCTGAATATATAAACATGTTTTTTTTTTCCACAAAGATTATATCTACAATTTAAGAATTTTTCTATAAAATATTTGCATTATAGATTCACTCAATTAATTTTCTAATGGATTTGGCTATAAATTTAAACCCTAGCCCCGTGATCTTTCAGATCTATGCATATAAAATTCTCAAATAAATTAATCTAACCATATTGAGAATGCATAAAAATAAAAATATGAAACTTCTTAGAGGACATATGGAAGGCACGAAGAAGATAGGGAATGCATGATGCGAAAATAACATAAGTAAAACCACAAGAATCTACCCAAATTCTGATGCTAAATCGCTCTTCCTCAAAAAACTCGCAAAGCAAGCTCCTCCCTTCTTTAGAATTCTCGAGTCCTCCAATGCTCCAATTGCACTCCCAACACTATGTCTAAGCTTCTAAGAATACCTGAATATAAAGAGCTTTCAGGAAACATCTAGAATGCTTCTAGAAATAGCTGGAAGGTGTCACCAACTAAGCATGGGTCTTTCCCAACCTTCAAGATGAGCCATAGGGTTGTAGACACCATGTGCTTAATTGATGCACTAACCCCCGTGTTGTTGACACTTGAGAAATAGAAAAGTGCATTAACTCCCATGCAAGCTTATAACTCCAATTCACTTTTTATATAATTTCTATTTAAATATTTATTACTTCAATTTTAATCTTTATAACTTTCATTTTAATATTTATAACTTTTATTATTATTATTTATTTATTACTTATTATTATTATTATTAATTTTAATTTTCTAATTTTCTCAAATAATTAATTTATTAATTAAATCTATTTATTAAGACTTAATTAATAGAAAATTCACCATAGATCTCCAAAATAAAATATGAAAACCCATCATAGAGAAAATCACTCAAAATCAGTCTAAAGGGTTAAAAATCACAAATCATGTCATCCGACACATTCGGTGGGTAAAATATCTAGATACTTGTCCTACCTCACTAGGACACTTGGCTTAAAGGTTTGGGATTTGGACTTGAGAATTTATCTCCCTTCTCTTATCATTGAGATAGTATGATAGGGTACGCTCACCCTGGCAATTTAGAGAAGTCGATACCTAGTACCTGCAACCTGCAAAAAAACCATGCATGTACATACAATATATATAATGTTAAGCTAAATAGATAATGGCAGGAAGTGGTGCATTGTGTAGATCCCGACTATGCAGGTGACTACGACTCCCTTCCTTAACCACATCAAAAATGCCATACAATGAGAAAACACGCACACCATACACATGCAATTATGGGGTAAGTATCCATAATAAAACACATAAGATAATAAACCATCCATCTAATTGTCAATAATAACTGAAAAGAATATAATGATCATAATGTATGCATGAAATGTAAAGTCTAAATGATCTCTTAATATATCAACTGAATCCATAACATAATGTCTAAGAGTTTCAAAATAATACCACTAATTCATCAACATAAAGCTAGTCCATCATAGTCTGATAATAACAACAACAATATCCAGAAAAGATGTGAACGAGGGTAGGCACTACAACTTGAAATAAAAAGATATGAGTGTGAAGGATTAGACCAAGGAATTTTAAAATCTTACTATTAGGATTGGTCATAGAGAGATTTCCATGGAAAATGTGGAGGTACATTTATGGTTTGAAGTTTAATATTCAAGATGAGATCAACAAATTAAACATAGATTCATTTGTAGATGCTTATTAGTATGGCTTGAAGACAAAACATAATTTGAAAATGATACATGAAGGTATCCATAGAGGAAAGGGTAAACAAGAAAGAAATATGAAGGGAAAGTAAGTAACTAAAGAAGGGCCTGAATTAGATGCACCTATAATGGCGAAAGGTGGTTGTGAATTCAGAGATACTTACTTCAAATATGGTCATAATAGACTTAGGTCTTTTGAGTGCAAGAAAGTTCTTATTTTAAAATAAGAACATACTACACTTGAGGATGGTGAAACTTTTATGGTCCATAGGGTATTTTTAAGAAAAGAAAATGTATAATCTTATCAAAGAATGGATATATTTAGAGTCTTAAATGCAAATTATAAGGTAAATGACGCAAGATAAAATTGTGGATGGAGAAACTATAGATAACCTAGTTTTTGAAGAGATGGTGCATAATCTTGGGTTTAAGAGGTTGAAACATCCTTATCCTTATAGGTTAAGTTGGTTGCAAGATGAGAATACTTTAGAAGTAAGAGAGAAATGCTTAGTGAATTTTAATATTTTGTCATTATATAGATCACAAGTTGTGTGATATTCTAAAAATGAGTACTTGTCATGTGTTTCTTTGAATACCTTAGTAGTATGGTTGTAAGGGTTTAAATGATTGTATAATGTATTTTTTATTAGGTAAAATCACAAACCTATGTCATCCTTTTATAATGGAAAAGGCTAACAAAAGGCTAACTGCTCAACTTCAATGATATAAAAATGGTATATTATTATTTAGAATTTGGAAATGAAGTAAACTAATGAAATGTGTAGAAATGGATGAAGTTAAGGATTATTATTTTAATGATTATTTATATTAGGAATTGATATATTTTCCTAATTTTGAAGGTTGATTTTTTTCTTAAAAATGCTGAAATTGGGGGTCTAGTTCACACCAAAAAACTATATAAAAATAAACCTTTTCCCCTTTGATCTGAGCTTATTTTATAGATGACATATATAGCTAGATGAACCAATATTCTTTTTTTGTTTTTCACCTATACTTTCTCTTTTATAACAATTAAAAATTTCAACTCACCTGAAATCAATAGTTTTCATCTCTTACCATATTTTTAAAAATAAAAACAATTAGATAACAAAAAGAAAAATTTTATATTTTGAAAGAGGACTTCCCCCACTAGAATGTCATATTATTTTTTATTTTTTTCAATATGATTTACCATTTTTCCTTTCTCAAAATCAAAATCTTTTCAAGTGTTAAAATACATACTTGTAGTATTTTTTAAATACAATATAGTATATCTAATTAAAGTGCTTTTAAAATCTATATGAGAAAATTCTTGACTATGAGCTCTATAAAATGGTATTTATATGTTATTAGAAAAATATAAATTAAAATGAGTAATAGTTATTTTAATGTCTATTTTCTAAAATAATTTTATTTTTAAGTAATTGGACACAAACTAGTATAAAATATACATTTAATAGACATCTCCAATTGGAAAAGTTTGAGAACATATATAACTCAACCAAAATAAATTTATCTATATATAATATATTTGAACAAGATTGATGTTCAGATAGAAATACTCAATTTTAGTCATTCTTAAAAGTTAGCCTGAAAGGTTACACAACTTTGTACTTTTAGCCTATTGATAAAGATTAAAGGGAGTTTTCTTTGACCCCTTAGCAAGCAATAAACATAAGCATGAGGAGCTTGAGTATTGATAGGAAGCTTAAGTTACAAATTGATCTAAGATGGAAAAATAGATCTTTGGCAGTAGACAACCTCAAATACATGAGAATCAACATGGTATGATGAATCATTTGTGTGTTGTAGATGTGAGCTTTGAATAGATAGGAATATGTAGAACTTGCATAAGACTATATGCAAACAAGGATAGGTTAATGTTCAAAAGGATATGTGGATCAAGAATTTTTATTACCATCATGTGATGAATTCCATCAATATATTTGAGCCCCTAACAACATCTTATTCTCACCTGGGGTGTTTGATATAGGAGCATCCTTGGGCAATTGGTAATCTTTCATCTTTCTTAAGTTGTAGGTTCCTTTTCTATTCTTATCAATTAGTTTGAGAGATTTGGTTTGCGATTGAGTTGGTGATCATATTAATGGGTACTATCATAGATTTGTGTTCTAGAGGATGCTTGGGTCATTCCTTTGCGACCACATCTTATTGGATAATTTCATAGCTCAAGTTTACCAATCTACTAATAGGTAGTTTATTCTAGTGAGCGATCAATGAAGAAAATTTAGTGGTAGAAATTTGTTTGAGTGCTTTGTGAGTTACACTAATGAATGCTTTTTAAGGATCAAAATTGTTTGAGTTTAGATCTTTGTGGTGTTTTTGGGTAATGTGTTATTCAATTTACTATTCAAGAGTGACCTAAGATTTAGTGTGAAATCAAGGATCTTATTGGATGTGACCATGGATCTTGGTTTATGGATCATGTGTAGACATATTTCTGAGATAGCATCTAGTTTATAAGATTCATGTGCCAAGTTATGCTCTGAACAGAGTTACATGTTTCATTTTAAATTATTTTTTAGTTGCTTTGTTGGTCTAACTTGTATAAACGTTTTATTCATTGATGCACTTTGGGGAAGGAAGAGTAGATCTTGAGTTAGGGGCATCCTAAAGGGTAATAGCTCAGAGGTATAAGATCAAATTGAATTATGACTTGATTTTCCTTTGTAATTGGTCACAATCTGAATGGCCTTATGACTTGATATGTTGGATGTAAAAACTCATAATTTTGATGAATAAATTGGTTTTTGTTTTGAATAATAGCTCCTTTGTTTCATTGTGTGAATCTTTTTGTAGGGAATGGTATGTCTATGCTTTAGATCCCCCATCCATGATAGTACATCAATAAACATCATTTTCCCTATTAGCTTAGTTGAAACCAATATTAATCAGATAAAAATGTAATCTTTTGCACCATTTAACATTTATCATGATTCACACACCATATCCTAGTCTTTTGATAGATCAAAGTCATATGATTGATCTATGTAAATTTCTTCTTCTAGAATACCATTTAGAAATGAAGACTTGGCATCCATCTAGAATTCATTAAAGTTAGATTACAATCCACATTGATATGTAACATTATCACCATTTCAAGTATTTTGACTAGTGCAAAGGTCTCTCAATAGTCATGGGGTACGTGCACCAAGATGGTGTGCAAAAATAGGGTATAAGCAGAGACCTTTTTCCTAAAATTAGGTAAATGTGATCTTGGAAGAGTCATATGAGGGTCATGATCTAAAAATTAGAAAGTGTGTAAAACCACATAATTGTAGCACTCTGAATCTACTTTATAAGATACTAAGGTTTTTAAAAGATAGATAAGCTTAAGATGGTCAAACCCCATGCACACATAAAACTATTCCTATTTTTTTCTGAAAGACATAACATAGCTATTACTATGCACTCTACAAAAATTATAATTACATTAGTATTTTAACATACAATTTTGTAGGATTATAGGTAAGAGTGAGATTTAGAAGTCATGTTATTTTTTCATAATTTTTAGATAAGTAGTTATTTTTCTATGGTTAGTAAAATAGCTAACATCAAACAACTTTTGTACAAAGAATTGAATTTTCTTGAAAACTTCTTCAACAATATTTACAAGGTTTGAAAGATGTACTTGCCTAATGTAATTTGAGTAGAAATTTTTTCTATAAGGTCCTTCTTCTCAAATTTCCTCATAGTCCATTGCACAACTTCTCATTTGCATCAATATATGTGTCATTGATCTTCTCCATAATCAGAACTAAATGAGCTATAATAGGAGTTTTGTCATTAAAGTTTTCCACATCAAGGGCTTTGAGGAAAATATCCTTAATCTCATGTAATATTTTCTTCTACTACTACTCCCTTCTCAGTTCTTCTTGTCTTGTCTTCCTTGCCAATAAATCTTGCAAGGTTGTCATTGGATCACAGGTTAAGTTATTAGTGTCCTAATTAGGAATCACAATAACTTCATCTAATGTCATTGGCTTCATAGGTGACTAAGCCTTCTTCTTCTTAATCTTCTTTCCTTTAAATATGGAGCACTAGATCTCAAAAATGATAATTGTATACCTTGAGTTTGGATTTCTAGACTCAGTCTATGAACAATTGCTAATTGTGTGTCCTTGAGACTTGTTGGCTTCTCTATCCCTTGGGAAATACCTATTGGCTTAGCACCTACAGGAATTTCTGCCTTGGATCACTTCCTGCAAACTCTCTGTGGTGTCAGAGTGGGCTTGGTTGCCACTTTCTTCAAGTTCGTATTCACCTTAGGCTCAACTACAAAAACTTCTTTTCTTTTGGTTTCCTTAGGCTTAGAAGCAACAAGTTCTTTTACTTTTCCTTCATCTTCTTCACCATCATTGCTAAGATCTTCACCTTTACTCTTAGTAATCTATAGTGGTGTTTCTCCAAGCTTACCTTCCAAGTCTTGGATCATCTTCTTTCTCTTTCTATCCATCTTAGGTACCTTGTTTTGCATCATCATCTTGATTTTGGTATTCTTATCAATATCCTCTACTAACAATGCTATGATGGCACATGAAACTTCATCAACATTGGTCCTTCATAATGCATAGGTCATAGCCATGCCACTCTAGGTATAACATCATGTACATATATATAATCTGTATCAACAAGAAAACATACATGATCATAGTAATGATCAACAACTGACTTAAGTATTATGAACCTATTCATCATCTTTCCATTGAAGTCTTGAAAATAACCATCCATAATGGTCTCAAAATTCTCATCTATTTATCTTCTTTTTCTAGCCTGGTCTTACCCCAAACAATATCTCCAATTTTGGGAAAATAATAATGTACATAGAAAAATATACATAAGATGAGAGAACCAAAATTACACAATGTATTAATTTCTTTCCTTATAGCTCTAAGGTTCTCTACAAGTTTTATCAATCAAAACTTGACAAATCATATCCATGGTCCTTCTTGATTAATTTGTATCCAATGTCAACAACTACACACAACACACTATTCAGTCAACTTGACTGATTAAAGTCATGAGCAATCACTCGAACTATATACTCAATCACAAGATCCTCAATCATGTTGATTGACATACCTCAACCATTCCATTTCACATTGTGAGTCTTTTAATCACATCCATCACTTGAAAATGAACAATATTTACTCAGTGCAAAAAAGGGTAACGAATCTCGTGATGAATTGTAGACTTTGTGATCTTGACTAGCCTATTCTCTAGCCATAACTTTATATCATGTATCTTTCTCAACATGATCTTCATCCATTCAACCTTTATTATATTTAGAAATTATAGCCCACACAAATTAACCCTTTCTTGTCCATGATCTTATTTTCATCTTTCAACATCTCATTTATACACAAATTTTCATAGGCATTCCTCAAATTGAAATTGCCTATCTATTCGATCTTGCACATATAACACAATCTAACATCCTTAACCATATAATTACTTTGGGTGACATCATAGAAAAAGGTCTCGATGAAGCTGCAATTTACACAATTTTGGGTCATGGCTTGAACATAGATGGAGGGCATGCATCATTCCAAATAATATGCTCTTTGCTATCCTTTAATGCCTCCCTCTTCTCACTTTCCAACACATATGATTCTATTCTTGCACTATAGGGTTTTTGAATAAAAAACTTCACAAATTTACAACTTAGCTCAAATAAATTCACACAACTTACACATTAATCCAAAATCACACATTGGAATATCAACGCTCTTTTCATAAATCGCTTTGTAAATGACCTTAATTCTTTTCTCTAAAAACTTGATTAACTTGGTGAGTCAAAATGAACTTCAAAATGAACTATATAGCTTGAAATGGTCAAATTGAGCTTCCATTAAATGCTTCATACATTGAGTATATTACAAGTGTCTTAGCTTACTCAATAAAACTCATTGCACACACAACCTTCAGTGTTGCTTAGTCAGTATAGAAACTTGATTCGTACTAGCATTCAAAACTAGTCCTCCATCTCTACCAAATGTTTAACTTAGTACCACAATTCATCTTTAAATAAAACATTAATATATGTCCTTATACATCCTCAATAATGTTAATTCAAACTTACATGCATACAATATTAGGAACTATTGTATGATATAGCAGTTTGAAACATAGTTCCATACAAACCTTTTCATTTAGTTTGAGGTGGGGTAATCATGTAATCCATTAGATTTGGTGATCACCATTTCTCCATTTGCACTATTGATTTGATATGAACATTTTCTATGTATGATTTACTTCACTCCTTACTTTTTCAATATTAATATTTTCATTTCCATTATTCACCTCAATATTTGGTGCTAGTGCTCAGTTCATACAATCCTTTCTTAGATGATTGGCCTTTTGACAACTAAAATATACTGGTCCAACATTTCTTCAGTTTCCAAATCTTCCTCTTAGATGTATCCTACCACAATTAGTTGCAATGTGTCCATAGTTTTCATAATATTGATAATTTACCCACGTATTGTAATATCAATTATGGTATTACCTTTCTTAGATGCTTTGCCTTGACCTTTATGTGTCCAATTATTATTTATCTTGTTGATTACATGACAAGATATATTGTTAGCTAGTGTAAAAATACTTAGTCATAATTAAAAGAAACTTGCAACCAAGCTACTAATTTATAGTGTTAACTGACCTCACAAAGGATCCAAGAAAACAAGTTAACCTTGTAGAAAGTTGCAGTGGCAACCAAGTTGACAATTCGCACTGAGCTGTAGTGTCAACTGATTTGATTGTGTTTACTAAACTCCAATGTGCACTGATTAAGAAGAGTAGTCTTGCTCCAAGGTAATAATCAAGATGGTAAAACTATGCAAACCAAGTAAGAAGCATCTAATGAGTACCCTATATCTACTGAGTGCCAAAGCTAGCCAAGAAGATAGTGGTGATTGAGTGTTTCCACTATCACCCAAGTAAGACGTTGACTCAAGTTACATCATTGAGCCAACTTGGTGAATATTTTTGGAATTACTCATGTTGTAGCTTATCTATAAAGGAATTTAGCTGGATGGATATAAGTTATTTTTTAATCCAAATATGAAAAGGAAGTGTATTCATTATATCATCATCCAAGCATTAGCAAATACAGAGGGTAGATTGTCTAGAAAGCTACAAGTATTACAAGGAAAGGAAGAGAATCATCTATTATAGCCAGGTGATCAATTTACTTCAAAGGATCTTCATCAATAATAAAATTTATATTTTAAAGATGAATCCATTGATTCATTCTAATAAGTGCATCAATCCCAAATCCTTTTAGCAAGGTGGACTTAAGAATCCTTTGCAAAAACTCCTAATAAGTTCATACTTAATTGTATTGTATAAATCCTTTCACAAGGTGGACCTAAACATCCTTATTGCTCTTAACCAATTAAGATCATCAAAAGTGATCATTTGTAAGCCTTAACATGCCAACTTTATTATTGTAGTAGTGAAGCACTATGGGTGTCATCCCCACCCCAGTTTTACCTTCAACTTGGAGGGTTTCTAGGTTACCAAATATTGTGTTATGGTGTTCTTGTTTTAATACTTTACATTTTATACATGGAAGTAGATTAGATAACTTAACAAATTGGTTTACGTGATTGAAGTTTAAGTGGTTCTTGATTCAAGTTTAAGTGTCATTCCAAACAAAAATGTTAAACTATCGACAATTGCATCACACTAGCAGTTAGCATAAATTGTTTCTTCATGCTAACCCTCAGCCTTAACTATGTCTAATAGGAACTGAATAAGCCAACCTCTATATCACTCATCATCCACTAAACTCCAACTAGCTCAATGATCAAAATTATCTTTGATAAGCTCGCCAATAATTAGAGTAACTGATGACCATTAGCTTGCTCATTATTGATTGCTACTTGGCACATTGCTTGGAATATGTAATAGTCTTCATTCCTTGGCTCACCCTGTATAGGATGACTGAATCATAGTGATGACTAAATGACTCTGCCTTGTGAATGACTAAGTGTTTGACACTAGTAGAAAACATGGCTTAGGGATCAACAATGCACTATAGTAGTGGATTCCTTATTGCATTAATATAGATTCATTTTTTTTTCATAACCCTAATTAGGGCTAACATGGCATGATCTATGCCATTTCTTATTATTTTTATCTTAAACACCTATTGTAATCAAGGGCTTATATAAATGCCTCACTTCTCATTTGCAACAAAGGATTTTTTGAGATTTTTCCTATGAGCTACTAAGAGGATATAGTTTTTATTGAAGTTTAGTTACTACTTGACATGTTTTGGTACTTTCTTGTTTTCTTAAATTCTCTCATCTATATTAAGTTATGTTCAAACAATGTTTTGTGATTGCAATGGAGAAGATGATGGCATTTTGATGAATTTCAATTATTCATACTTTTTACATTTTAGTTATTCTAAATCAACTTGCAAAGCTATCCTAAACCCCTTGCAAATATATGCTTAACTTCTATCATTCATATACAGTTTTCTCTATGATGGTGTATGTGATGGTATGAAAATATATTGTACAACTCTTGAAGATTAGTTCATGTGTAGTTGTACTATAACTTGGAAAAGTTGAGCTTGGTAAATCAAGGAATTTGTCCACCAAAGTACCATCTATTGTTATCTCTGCCCTTAGATTTAAAATAGAAAATCCAAAAACTACTTCTTTGAAAAACCTTTCAACAAATCCTACATCTAGCATGACTTGAAATAAGTCCATGATAGAATGTATATAAGGTCCTTTGTGATCATCAACAAACATCTACCACTAAGCTTATTCATAGTCAAGACTTAACATAGAAGGAACCTTGATAGTCGCATAATCTTCTTTCAATTCTAACATACATGGGATTTCTTTTAAGAGAGGATAAGATATTTTGGTGGTGTGTTCTACTATTTGATGGGTCATGAAACATGTTTTTATCTCAAAAGAAATTGTTAAAAACAATCTATTTTCATCCACATTTATGAACTTGATTTAATGTACTTCACTACCATTTTTTAGATTTACTCCAAACTCTCATTTTCATCGATTTTAACCAATTTAAACATAACATATGTGGTCTCTCTTTATTTCATTAAATTTTCACTTTCTCCAAAGAAATCTACTCCGACATTTCAACGATTGACTAATTTCTGAGAAGTAATTTCTGCTTACACTCTATCTATGTAGTCTGTCTTTGAGAAATTTTTGTATTTGTGTCATAAACATGCATGGGATTCCCATCCTAACAATAATGTTAGCAATTCAATTTAGATTTTTAACTCGTTAGCAATTGAACTTGTGTTTCTCTAAGTTTCTCTTGCATGAATTATTTAATACATAATTATGAAACCATGTGAAATACTCACTGTATAAAATTCATTACAGTTTTAACATTAAGGTGGGAAAATAGCTACTGGTGGAATATTGAAATGATATACAATTTATAAGAGTTCAATGGCATGTTTAAGTGTTTCGATGAACCCATCTCCAACTAATTTCCTCCAATATGCTGATGCAGAGGTAAAACACAATGGAAGAAAACACAATAGCAATAGGAACTAGCACCAGCAAGAGATAGATTATAAAATTCTTCTATTTAATTTATCAAATGAATCATACATACATTAGCTCTTCCTGCAGATTTCTTCTCTTTGTAACTTTGTTTCCAGAAACTTTTCTCTCAAGCCTAACCTAAACCTAAACCTAAGACTCTACTTATACTTGCTAAGACCATCTACCAAAAATTCTAGATTATTACAAAATAAAAAATTCTAGATTAGTATAGAATGGGGAAGAATGACCCCACAATGATCTGTACAAATCCCAAGAAAATTATCTTATTCTAATTACGAAATCAAGATAAATTTCTCAAGTCGGCTCATGCATAAAACTTGACCTAAATACATAAAACTTGACCTACTTGACCTAAATACTTTATGTGGGTGCTCCTGCACCATACTCCCCAAGAAATTTTATCTCAAGCTCAGTTGAGATGAGCTCTTGTAGAGTGGTACCTTGCTTCTTGATATCTTATTCAGTCATCCACACAGCATCTACATCTGAATAACCTTTGAGTTTTACCGAATACTGATTGGACTCCTATCCTTTTTGCTGCTTAATGACTTTGGTGTCAAGTATCCTATCTAGTTGTGGTGTCTGCTTAAATGGTAGATGTTGAATGTCTTCTGTATCAGCAATCTATCCTATATCAATTTTTTCAATGGTTGCTTTGAATGGTGTGAGGTCTCCTATGTTGAAGATGGGAGAAATGCCAATCTTAGGTGGCAATCGAATCTCATAAGCATTTGGTCCAAACTTCTTTAATATTTGTCAAGGACCTAGTTTTTTCAACATAAGTTTGGTAGATTTACCTTTTGGTAGCCTCTCCTTCTTGAGATTTTTCCATACTAAATCTCCCACTTCAAATTCCAAATGAATCCATTTTCGATCTGCATGATTCTTATACTTGTTAGAGCTGTTTTGGAGTTTTGCTTTGACTTCATCATGGATTTCTTTTATGGCAATAGAAAATTCTTCTCCTTGGGCACTAACTTGTTGCTGTGAACTCATATCCTTAACTCAAAAATCCCTCTAGGATGAATTCCATATACCACTTGGAATGATGATTTTCCTGCACTTCTATTGATGGAGTCATTATATGAAAATTCAGCTTGGGGTAGGATTACATCCCATTTTGCTACATGTTGTCTTGTGAGGGTTCTTAACAAATTGCCCAATGTTCTATTAATTACCTCTGTTTGGCCATCAGTTTGAGGGTGGTAGGTTGATGAAAATGATAAAATGGTTCCAAGTTTCCTCCATAAAGTTCTCCAAAAGTGTCCTACGAACTTCACATCCCTGTCTGAAACTATATTGAGGGGTAGCCCATGAATCCTTATGACTTCCTTGAAAAGGAGATTTGCTATATGAGAAGCATCATTGGTTGACTTACAAGGTAAGAAGTGAGCCATTTTGCTGAACCTATCTACTACAACAAATACACTATCACACCCCTTTTGTGTCTGTGGCAGCCCCATTACAAAATCCATTGTTATGCTTTCCCAAGGTCTAGATGGTATTGGCAAAGGTTGATAAAGCCCAACATTTGTAGTCCTTCCTTTGGCCCTTTGACAAATCATACATGTTGCCACAAAGTTTCTCACATCAGTCTGAAGTTTAGGTCAATAGTAGTACCTTTTAACCAATTCTAAGGTTTTATCCAAACCAAAATGTCCACCCATTGTTCCATTGTGCTTCTCTTTGATAATGTTTGTCCTCATAGAGCACTTGGGTACACATAGTTGTCCTCCTTTGAAAAGAAGTTTGTCTTGTATCAAGAAATCAGGAAAGTCAACATGGTATCTCTCACCAAACTCCATACATACCTTGTAGATGTCACCAAAATTTGCATTTGCTACATACATGTCCTTGAGTGCTTTAATGCCCACACTTTCTAGCTGTATCTGGGAGACAGTCAGATTCCTTCTACTAAGAGCATCAGCAACCTTATTTGATATGCCCTTCTTATGCTTGATGGTGAACGTATAGGCCTGTAAATACTCCATCCATTTCATGTGCCTATGACTTAATTTCTCTTGGCTATTTAGAAAACTAAGTGCTTGGTTATCGGTATACACAAAAAACTCCTTTGGCAATAAGTAATGTCTCCACCTTTTGAGATCTTGAACCAATGCATACATTTCTAAGTCATATGAAGAGTATTTCTGCTTGGCTTCATTGAGTTTTTCACTTGAAAAAGCCATTGGTTTTCCTTCTTGACTAAGAACTACCCCTATAGCAACCTTCCTAGCATCACATTCTACTTGGAATACTTTGTTAAAATCAGGTAAAGAAAGAATTGGCTGCTCACTAACCTTTTTCTTAAGCAACTCAAAAGTTTCATTTGCTAATTGACTCCATGCAAAATTACACTTCCTTCATCCTTTAATAGTTTCTAACATAGGAGCACATATAGGACTGATTTTTTTTATGAATTTCCTATAAAATATAGCAAGACCATGAAAGCTTCTAACATCTCCAACTATTTTTTGGGGTTGCCAGGATAGTATAGCACTTACCTTTTCTTTATCCATCTTCAAGCAACCTTGAGAGATCACAAAACCTAGATATGTTAGCTCCTCTTGCATAAGCAAACATTTTTCTAAATTTATTACCAATTTCTCCTCATGAAGTATTTAGGTCAAAGTTTTATATAAAGTATTTAGGTCAAGTTTTATATATTTAGGTCAAGTAGGTCAATTTTTATGTATTTAGGTCAAGTTTTATGCATGAGCTGACTTGAGAAATTTATCTTGATTTCATAATTAGGATAAGATAATTTTCTTGGGATTTGTACAGATCATTGTGGGGTCATTCTTCCCCATTCTATACTAATCTAGAATTTTTCGTAGACCGTCTTAGCAAGTATAAGTAGAGTCTTAGGTTTAGGTTTAGGTCAGGCTTGAGAGAAAAGTTTCTGGAAACAAAGTTACGAAGAGAAGAAATCTGCAGGAAGAGCTAATGTATGTATGGTTCATTTGATAAATTAAATAGAATAATTTTATAATCTGTCTCTTGTTGGTGCTAGTACCTATTGCTATTGTGTTTTCTTCCGTTGTGTTTTACCTCTGCATCATTTTGTTCTTGTCTTCTTTTCAATTTGGCTTCCACCTTCAATGCTAGTTGATAACATTTTTGTACTGTATCTGGACATAATAAATTAAGTTCTTCTTGAATGTTCAACCTCAATCCATTGAGATATCTAGCAACTTTCATACTTTCACATTCACTCTGCTTTGACCTCAAGCTTAATTTTTGAAATTCTTCAGTATAGGTAGTAACATCTAGCTCCTTTTGTCTTAAACTTTTTCTCCTTCGATGAAGTTGGATTTCATAATCCTCAGGTAAGTATGTTTCTCTCACCTTGGCACACATCCTTTCCCATGAAGTTATCATGTTCTTACCTTCTTTGACCCTTTCTCCTTGAATGAAATTCCACCAAGTGAGGGCTGGTCCCTTCAACTTTGAATTGGTAATTTTTACCTTATCCTTCTCTGCTATATTTTCACATTCAAAATGGTTGTTCAAGGCTTCTATCCAATCCACAACAACATCATCATCCATCTTTCCTGAGAAGCTGGGTAGGTCACCTTTGGCATCCTTCTTACCAACTCTCTCAAGGGCTTCTATAAAGTATCTCTGATCTGCAGGTAAGTTAACCACCTCCTACTCTGGGGTATCCTCTTCTTCCCCTTCTTCCTCTTGCTCTGAGGAGACCTTTGCTTTCTTTTCCATCTGGCCCTTCATCTTCTCAAATTCATCTAATAACCACTTATTGATTTTCTCTTGTTCTTGCATCTTCTTTGGCAGTTCAGCATTAGTGACCATGTTTGATGTTTCAACTTTTGACTTCGATCCAAACATAAAATCTAATTGCCTCAAGAGCTTTCCCCAAGCTCTGATACCAAAAATGATGCGGAGGTAAAACACAACGGAAGCAAACACAATAGCAATAGGAACTAGCACCAGCAAGAGATAGATTATAAAATTCTTCCATTTAATTTATCAAATGAACCGTACATACATTAGCTCTTCTTGTAGATTTCTTCTCTTCGTAACTTTGTTTCTAGAAACTTTGCTCTCAAGCCTAACCTAAACCTAAACCTAAGACTCTACTTATACTTGCTAAGACGGTCTACGAAAAATTCTAGATTAGTATAGAATGGGGAAGAATGACCCCACAATGATCTGTACAAATTCCAAGAAAATTATCTTATTCTAATTACAAAATCAAGATAAATTTCTCAAGTCGGCTCATGTATAAAACTTAACCTAAATACATAAAATTTGACCTACTTGACCTAAATACATAAAACTTGACCTAAATACTTTATATAAAACTTTGACCTAAATACTTTATGTGGGTGCTCCTGCACCAGATGCCCTCTGATATACTTGCCGGACATTCATTTTTATTCATCAGCCATCGCAGAATGCATTTTTTTTTGAAAGATGTGGTGTTCATGGCAATGTAACTGGTAGACCTCTTCTGCAACTTTGAGGTCAGATAAACAAATTGTACACAACATTTTCCTTTGTGTTTACGCTACCCAAATCCTCAACCACTTTTCTTATCTGTCTTTGCCTATGCCTGTCCACGCTTTCTGCCAAATTGCTTGACCAATGTTCTAAAATCAAATCTCTTACTTCCTCTAATTTAAGCATTAACTTATTCAACGCAAAACACACTCCTACTCTCACTTGCAAATCCTCACACTGCTGCTCCAGGGAATGGAGAACAATTAGGAAAAAGTTAACATGAAATGCAAACTTATCACATGCTTTGTTGTGTGGGCCTGCCTCGTACGCTGTTTTTCTCTCTTATTAAATCACTTCTCAATGAACGCGCAAATATGTGTAGACGAGTTAATTCTTTAATTAGTTCCTTATCCATTTTCTGTACTTATTTGCAGACTTGTGATTTCAAACAGACTTGTGATTTCAAATACTTGTCACTCTTCTATACATACATCGTAGCAAGAATGAATAGTTGGGAATGAAAGGATGCCAAAACGAAAAGACCAGATAATTATGTTTTGAGAAAAGCAATCAACATCAATTGTTAAATCTTCCAATACTACTGAAAATGAGTTAAATTAACGCATCCCTCAAATGTTATTTTCGTCATTTTATTCATTAGTAAATACAATTTAATTTGAGCAACTCAACGGTGAGTATTAATGTTAAATGCTAAAAATTTAAGATCGAAGTTCTAAATTGTTGTAGTGTTTTCTTCTAAAATAGTAACAATAATAGTATGTTTTTTATTAAAGGGGCAGGAAGAGGGACCTTAACCTGAGTAACATCAAAGATGTACTAGAACTTTTTTGCCTTGGGCCATTATAGCCAAGTAGGAGAAATTACCATCTCTAGTTCAAACAGATTGAGACCCACCAGAGGTCAAGACTTAATAAAAATCAAAGTACTAACCATCACTAAAAACTAGATTAAACATAACACTTTTAAAAGTGTGCCCCAAAATTGCAAGTAGGACCACAGTAACCATGTCAAGCAAAAAGCTATTAACTATGCAACAAAAATACAAGAGCAAATAGGTAAGCAAAGGCCCAAACACACTAAGCTTGTTTGATGTTCTCCTAGTCTTCAACCAAGTACTTGAGATCTTCACTGCAATTGTTGACATCCTTCACATACTTCATATCCACATGCACATTGTCCCTCTCCATCCCATCTCTCATTAATTTTCTCTGACATGTGATAGTGTCGAAGATGGCCTTCCTCACCATCTCTTTCTAGACCCTAAATACCAAGCTCAATACTAGTGATAACATTATCAAGCTTATTGTTAAGTGATTGCACTTTGACATTGAGGTCCTTAATTTGGTCTTTGAGATCTTTTTAAACCATTTGATTAGTAACATCAGTAGAAGGCATGGGGTTGACCAAATCCTTTGTTTCCTTAGCCATAGGTGTTTTAGAAATGGGAGTTTCAAAACAACCTCGATATGATGCTCCTATGTTTCTTGTTCATCCTCCTTGGAGTTGTTAGCTTCGACTTCCCTTTCAAATTCCTCATTAAATCTACTTTCTGCAGAGTTTCTTCAACCTTAGTCTCATAAGTCTCCTCAATTTGATTACCATAGGTCTCATCTTTTCTTTCCTTCTTATATTTTT
This sequence comes from Cupressus sempervirens, assembly GCA_028749045.1. Taxonomy (NCBI): domain Eukaryota; kingdom Viridiplantae; phylum Streptophyta; class Pinopsida; order Cupressales; family Cupressaceae; genus Cupressus; species Cupressus sempervirens. The sequence goes on along the minus strand of CM053790.1, from coordinate 77,661,409 downwards.
CCCCCTCTTCACCCTAAGTCTTTCAGATCTCCTCTCCCTAGAACTAGAGTAAATTCTATATCTTTAAGCCCTTGATTTGTTTTCTCCATCATCTCCTTCAAAACCTTCCAAATCCTACTTGTCCACCTCAATAATTTCTTATAGAATCTTATAGTTCATAAAATAAACTTGGATACTTTGTAGAAATGCTTTTAAGAAGAAGTAATTTTCTACCCATGCTTAGAAGTTTACCTATCCATTGTGCCTACATTTTGTGGAATTTATCTATAATATCATTCCAATAGGTTTGGTTAGGTTGTGATGGCAAGAAAGGGAGACTAAGACATTTATCATGGATAACAACAATGTTACACCCCAGTAATCTAGAAATATTGAACCAAACCTTGCTATTAGTGTTGAAGAAGAAAATATTACTTTTCTGAAAGTTAATATGGTTTCCAAAAGGTGCACTATAGTCACTAAGAAAGGCTTTCCATGAGGCATCTTCAAATATTAGAGATGCTCCAAAAAGCACAATTTCATCCACAAGCTATTGATGAGTATACAAAGGAAGCCCATAAGCGACTTTAACACGAGAGATAGAATTAGCAAGATAGAGTTTAGATGGGTTGCTTCTAAGAAATTCCATCACCAAGATGAAAGATAATGCAAGGGGGGGTCTCCATATCCAAGTCCTTTTCCAGTAGAAAAATTTAAAAATATTAGGCTTACCATTTTCAAGGACAACATATTTTGTAGTAGCCACACAACTCGTAATCATTTTGTGAACTTTTCCTTTAAATCCAAAAGAAGAGATAACCTTGTCTATGAAGGACCATTTCATGTAATCATAAACTATAGAAATGTCCAATTTAAGGGCCATAGTATCCTTATCATAGAAATAACTAAGTGAATAACCTCATGGGTAGTAATAACAACATCCATAATGTTTCTCCCTTATAAAGAATCTTTTTAGTACTTGGGAATAAGTTTTTCCAATACAGGTTTGAATCTATTCACCAAAACTTTAACAATTATCTTATAGATAGTTTTACAAAGACTAAAAGGCCTATAATCATTCATAGAGGTAGGGTCCTTGTATTTAGGAATAAGGTCTATATAAGTCTTCTTGGTTATATCCACCATAATGCCTACTCTAAAGAAGTGACAGATTGCTATAAAAATATCTTCCCCTATTATCTCCAAGTACTCTTGAAAAGAAGCTAGGGGGAACCCATCAAGACCAAGAGATTTGAATCCTTGGAAGGAAAAAGAAACATCTTTAAATTCTTCTCTTTTCTCCCTAGCAATCAACATTACATTGTCTTCATTTGATACTATAAACTCTCATGGCAACCAAAGTAGTTGATGCTCTTGAGAAGATCCAAAAAATATCCTTTGGTCTAAAATAAAAGAAAAGATGAAAATATCCCTTGCTAACTAGAATCAAGTGTGAAAACCAAAGGAGGAAGGGGGTTTAGAGATTATAAGTTTATAAAAATTGAATAAAGATTTAGTTTCCAAAGTAGGATGTTCCTTTTTGGAGGACTCAAAGGACTGGATGAAGATCACTAGAGTTAGATATTGGGCTTATGGCCCCTCCCACCTTTACTTTGCCACTTACAGTGTAAATGGTACTTTTGTGTTATGGAAGAACTTATTAAAAATAAAAGTGATGGTCAGAAAAAATAGTAGGAAGATAATTGGAAATGAAGAAAATATTCTCTTCTTAGGATGGAGCAATAACCATCTTCTCCTTCTAGTCCTTAAAAAGCTTTGGCTTCTTATAATTCCTATTATGGCCTAGTCCCTAAAAAGAAAGAAACAAAAAAGTCTTCAAAGAAGAAAAAAGGAAATATTACCTATATTCTACATTACTAAGAGAATTATTAAGGAAAATATTAACAATGCTAGTTTCCCAAAAGGAATGTCCTTTCTTGGTTTATCTAACATAAGAATCAAACAAAATTTGAATGTTACCTAAAAATTGACAAAAATGAATTTGAATAATATCTAAAATCGGAAGTGTTGTAGATGGATACCCCTAGAAGACAATTGGATTAATAGTGATGTGGAATGATATATTCTAAGGGAAATCTAGGAATAGTAGGGGTCAGAGGTCTTATAAGAAACAACAAAGGTCTTTATATTCTTGGATTTTCTAAGAACCTCAGAATTAACTCCAACAACTATGTCGAAGGTATGGCTACATGGCATGGGGTGAAAATGTTATAGGATTATGGAGTAGTTAACACTAAAGTGGATGGGGACTCAAATATTATTATAGATACTCTTCTAAATAAGGCTAGATACCAATGGCTTATTCAGTTTCCAATGAGTGACTATAAAAGGAACCCTTTATCATTCCACAAGGTTAGAGTCTGTCATAGCCTAAGAGAGGGAAATCAATTTTTACATTTCCTAGATAACTAGGGATTAAATTTTCAGAATTGGAACCATGTCTTCACTCTGGAATGCCCTAAAGAACTAATAATTGTTTTAAATGAAAAAATAAATGATCAAGCATGAGGATATGAAATATCGGAGAAGGTTTCCCATAATTAACAAGTGCAAGGTAAGGAGTAATATGGGTATCCATTTTATGCTCTTGTATTTAATCCTATCCACTATGAAAAATATATAAGAAGCGCTACCTAGGATTTGAGCGAGAGTCATAGGTATACAAATTATTTTAAAACTTTCAATTACTATCAAGATAGCTTTACTAAATTTAGTAAAATTCACCTTTTTTATCTTAAATATCAAACTTTTGGTACAATGGGTAGTGATGTCTAATTTTATGACACACAATCTTGGTATTAATTCCAATGTAAGTAAAATTAGGCTAAATCATTTGAAGAATGTCCTTTATTATGGGCTCAAAATGTGGCCTAACATTTCATAATGACACCTTCCATTTCAAAACATGGAAATTTTCTAGTTTTAAAGTTGAGTGTTTCTCAAGAAAAGTGAAATCTTGTGTGAGAGGTATTGATTTTATTATAAGTGAAGTAATATTATTCAATGCCTCATTTATAAAGTGTTTCCTTGGATCTTTGTTAAATTTTGCATTATTAGTCTAGTTTCCCTTGGTAGTTTGTTGAGTAATTTTATAATGTAAAAAGACATTTCCAAATAGGGTATTGTGAGGTTTAACATTGATATTTTTGAAGAAGCCCAAATTTTTAACAATGATTACATTATGGGAGGACTTGTGAAGCATGTGGAGCCAAGAAGCTACATAGAATTACTCTAGAATTGGGAAATTTGGAACTATTTTAGGATGACTAGTCAGGAAAAGTATAATGAGGCTGTGAGAGGCCATAATTTGATGCTCTTGGTAAAGTTTTCCAACTCTTGGTACAAAGGTGAGGTGATCATTGGTAGTCTCAAATTTGTGGTGGCTCTTTAGTTAATAGGAAAACTGACTAGTCTATTATGTGAATGGGAGAAGGTCAGAAGAAAGGGCATGGGATATTATAAAAAATTCAAACATACATTCTTTGAGGGCATGGAGACTCCAATCAGGATAAAATCTAGTAATGGAAATAAACATATTTTTGTCCCTAGTCTCTTTGCCATTGCTTTTTTGTGGGTTATAAAATATTTCACAATGGAAGAGCAGTTTACCGCTTATGATGGTTACCACTTCCTGCTTCTTAATATGCTTAGGCATGGTAAATCATATTGTATACCTTTCTTTTTGTACTCATATCTAATTAACAACATTACGAATGGTGATAATTCACACATTCATCATGGTTTGATTTTCATCCAGTATCACCATGTATTTCCCCACCAACTTGGGCTTAGTAGGTGTTTAATAGATAGGAGAGCCCCCTCATCGTCCCGAGAACTTTGTTGTTATAGAGGAAATTAAACTTTACAATGACTCTGATAATTACCCTTGTATCACTACATAAACTAGAAATCCTAAGTGTAAATCCAAAAAAACCTAATGTTAAAACCAAAGCTTTGAAAAATATATGTTGTTTCAAACCCCAACTAAATGCAAGAATGTGTCTTCCAATACTATTCTTGTCAACACTCCAAATAAAATCTTGGGGATGCATCTTAGGTGGTCCTAAGAGTCCTCTACTCCATGATCTTGTGCTCTATTTTGAATGAGGAAATTGATTATCTTAGATTTGACTTCCTCCCCTTCCATGTTGACTTACCCAATAGTATAAAGAAGGGATCTTATATGATTTTTTCTTCTACGTTTCAACATAGTTTGGTGAAAGAACCTAGTATTTTTGTCTCCTTACTTTAGTCATTGAACATGATATTTCTATTTCCACAATCTTTCTTCCTAAACTGAGAGAGTAATCCATTGATCTCTAAGGGATCATTATTGCCAGATTAAGACACTATAATGATGATTAATTTCTTGTGCCACCTAAACCTCTACCAAATCTACCGCAATGACACTTTTTTTTTAAATAAAAAATATTTCCAAAGGTAACCTTGTTCCACTTTCTAACTTTATCCTATAAAACCCACAACCTCATGTTAGAGTTAATCATCTAGTATATCTTAGCAGGCATATTCCACCAAGAACTAATTAGTCTCCTAAGGTTGTGATTAGAGAACCACATGTTTTGAAATTTTAAGGGACTTACCACCTTCTTGCCAACTTTCAAATCTAAGAGGAGAGCATTATGATCTAACCTTATACGAGGTTTGGCTTCCAAATAAAAAAGCATTAGTAGTAGTACACTTAAGAGAGAGATAGACTCTTTCAAGCCTAACATGGATAAGGCTATAACATTGTCTCCTATTAGACTATGTAAAATTATCCCCCATTAGATTAAGGTAAAAAAGACTAGAGTTAAAAAAAAAACTCCCCTAGCTCTGCTATTCTTTTAGAGGATTTTTCAAGCTCCCCATATTTAAAAAGAATGAAGGGGGTATTTGAAGTCACTACCATATTTAATAAGATAAAAAAGGGAGTCCCAAAGTTGTTCCCACTGACCTCTATTATTCAACGAATAAACATTGATTATATTCTAGGAACACCTAGAGGATAGATTATTGAAAGTGTACCTAATATTAGAGTTATAGTTTAGAATAGTAACTGATAACTTACTTGCATTCCATACGACAACTAGATTGTTCGATGCACCCTAAAAGTCCACAGAAATCTAGTAGCTCTAGGCCTGTTAGGATTAACCTTAGACATAAATAACAATTACATGTAAATATAACCAATATTAGAAAAGAATAGAGTGCATAGAAGAGAACACAAGACAACGAGATTTAACATGGTTTGCCCAATTCCTGGGTTGTAACATCCACCGACAAAAAGTCCAATATTATTGTTATCTAGTGATTACAATCCACAGTCTCATATAGCTCACTACTATCGCAAGAAGCTACAATATCACCATTACATTATGAAATCCCTAACTATAATCCTTTTTATATAAGCTTTTTCCACTTACAAAATTAGGGCTAGAATAAGTCATAAAATATGAAAATATAAGTCAATGCCTTTTACAATATATGGTCATTTTTGGCTTCAGGGGTGCTACCCATGAAGACCTCCTATGAGGGAATTTCCCCTCAATCCCACCCTATACTGCGATAGGGAGTGCACTTGGGGCACTACCCTCAAACTCTTGTAGAAATAATATGGGGAGAAAATAGCACAAAATAAACCTCTCAGTCTAATTAGGCTCCACATCACAACAAGGCCAAACAAACTTCATAGCCTTGTTCATACTTTTGCTCATATTTGTTTCTTGTATAAGAAGAATACCTTCTTTAAGATCTTGAAGAATGCACTTCAACATATGCTACTTCAGATGATTGTTCATACTCCTAATATTCCAAGATACTATTTTGACCATAATAATATGAAAAGAAACTTCTCTAATTTTAATTGACTACCAAGCATAGGAAACAACAAGAAAAGGCTTAAGACTTAATCATCACATGATGACCTCCCTCTTTTTAAGAGGGCCAAAGACTTCCCACTTTATGTCCCTTAGGATTGGAACTAGTTGCCTTGCTTGCTATCAAGCCTACCTTGTTACTCTTCCCAACATCTAGTTTATAACTATTTTCTTATCATCAACTTTTAATCATTGAAAATCCTTGATAATTTTATTTTGTATGACAAAGTTGGCATCCCAAAGTGCATTTCATAGACCCAATCTCAAGGGAATAGGATGCAACAACTTACAAGCTTCATTTTCTAGGGAGTTAGCAATGTGACACCAAAGAGATACACAAGCTATCACCTAGAGGAGGGATGGTATCCTGCAACTCTAAGGAATGTGAGGAAGAAAGGAGGAGTGAGTTCACTAACTTATCCATAATATTTTCCTAAGCAAGGGTGAGAAGGGGCTTAAGTTGGACAGAGGGGGCTTAAAGACTTTAGACACTTCCTTAACAATAGGAGGGCAAAGGGCTATACTCTAAGTAAGAGCCTCCAAAGGAAAAAAAGGTTTCTCAGGATCTATGGGTAAAAGTACAAAGTTGTGTCACCTTTTTGACTAACTTATCAAAATGACTAAATTTGAGTGTTTCTATATAAAGTCAATTTTTTTCAAACATATGATCTTGATAAATTTATTCTAGCTAAGTTATATATGATCTCACACTTTTCCAATTGGAAATGTCTATTACATGCATGTATTATACTAGTTGGTATCCAATTACTAAAGAAATACAATTAATTCAAACACTATTTTTGCAATAACTCTTACTATTTTTAATGATATTCTTTTAATAACATATAAATGCCATTTTATAGAGCTCAAAGTCAAGAATATTGACATATCAATTTCATAGTGTTTTAATTAGATATACTATTTTGTAATTAAAAAAATCTACAAGTACATATTTTAACACTCTGGAAGATGTTGATTTTAAGGGAGAAAAAATAGGAAATCAAATCAATAAAATTTAAAAATTATGTGATGTTCTAGAGGAGAGTCTCCTCTTTCAGAATCTATAAGTTTTCTTTTGTTTGGAATAGAATTATTTTGAAAAATGTGGTGGGAGATGAAAACTATTGATTTGAATAAGTTGAAGTTTGTATAGTTATAAAAGAGAAAATATAGGTCTAAAGAAATTTTTTATTTTAGATTACTCTAGCTACATATTTTATCTATAACATAATATGAGATAAAAGTGAAATAAGTTGATTTCCATGTAGTTTTGTGGTGGGAACTAGACCCTTGATTTCCAACATTTTTCAGCAACTAAAAGGTTTTAATTAAAAAATAGGAAAATATATGATTTCTTATTCCAAATAAATATTGAAAATTATCATCCTAAACTTCATCCATTTCTACACATTTCATTAGTTTACTTCATTTTAAAATTTTAAATATTAATATTAGATTTATGCCATTGAAGGTGAACAATTATACTTTTGTTAGCTTTTTCCTTCGTAAACGGGTGACTCAGGTTTGTGCTTTTACCCCACCAAAAAATTCACATCACCCTTTGAACCCCCTCGTTCTTGGAGGGAGAAGAAAGAGAATAAAGATCTACTTAGCCAAATCTTCTATAGTTCATATAGAATGTCTCTGCTCTTTCATAGATCAATAGTTGAACATAGGAACCCAACTTAGAGTCTAAAGTAGTACACACAGGAAGAATTTTGTTCATTGTAACACTGACATAATTATTTTCTAATTAAAAGAAAGATTTTTTCTAGGTGACATTATCCACCAATTATAAGGAATCAAAAGTTTCTTTAATACCTCTAAAAGAACCATTATTCCAAAACTCCAAGAGGAGTCTTGGAAGCCTCATCCACATGGGTGTTGAATCTTGTAAATCGATGGCTAGTTCATGTTTATGTTTTCACTTACAAACATTGAGAATGTTTGTAGTATCAGAGCCTAGGGGCCAAGGTCTATTTGTCAGAAGAAAAAGAAAATCTTCCATAACTAAAAAGAAGAAAACAAACAAGGAATTAAGGAGGGCATTAATATTAACACTACCTATAATAATCCAGGTGGTTTTTATCCATTTTCAAGGTTGATCAATGGTTAGTCTAAAAATTGAGAACCAACCTACAAGGGAGAGCTCCAAAATTGCAACTAATTCTTCAACGATATCATTAGGAACAAAACTTGTGCTACCTTTTACAACACAAGATCCTTTTGTCTTGTGTGGGGTAGACACACAAGTACTAGTACCAATTTTTTTATTTTTAAAATGGAACTATAATTAAGAAGAATCACTAGAGGGTGGCTTCCTGTGGAGACAAAAGTACAAGGACAAGGTCTAGTGAAACCCAAAAAAGAATCATCCAACTCGGTAGATCTAAGTGAGGAGCCAATAAAACCCCCATGATCCACCAAGAAAGGCATAAACCCAACATGAAGAACAAGGTTAGGGAGAATTGGATGGGAGCCAAAAGGCTAAAGCTAGGATATGGTGGTTGAAGGACTGTAGGAAGCGAGGAAAACAACAACAACTTAATTACATGTTTTGTATTACAATAAGAGTATGTCTAGTTTAAAAGAATGTTTTTATAAGTAGTAATAAAAATCACTTATTATTTTCACATATTTAGATTTTTAAATACTAGTATTGTGTAAAAGAGGTCAATAGCTCAAATATTATATACTAGATGCAATCCAATATATTATAACATAAACTTAGTCTGTAACATGCATTTCCAACCTAACTATTACATAATTAGATTTCTACTATTCAATATATTATATTATCTCCTTAAAAAAAATCTATTAAAATTAGCTATATTATTTTTTTCTTATTTGGAAAGATAGAGTTTTGAAGTTCATGTTTTTAAAATTTAACTATTATCATTGTACTAGTTTTACACATTATAAGAAAAAGGGAAAAATCCTTTCAAATTATTGTAATATCTTAAATGATTTGTGATGAATTATGTTATGTTGGACACACTTGAAGACAAAATAATCATAAAATGGACATTTTTTACAAAAATATGTATTAGTATTTTTTTTTTGATAATAAAATTACTATTATCATATTTATTTATGGGATCAATGTTCCCTAAAGCAAAGTGTGTGTGTGTGTGTGTGTGTGTGTGTGTGCATATATGTATGTATGTATGTATGTATGTATGTATGTATATGTATCTATACATACATAAATATATGTGTGTATGTATATATATGTACATATATATACATACATACATATATGTATGTCTGTATATATACATACATATATATACATATATATATAAATGTATATACATATACATATACATATGTATATGTGTATATATATGTATATATATGTACATATATATACATATATACAAATATATATACACACATATATATGTGTGTATATATATGTATGTATATGTACATACATATACACACACACACACACACACACACACACACATATATATATATATATATATATATATATGCATATGCATATGCATATGTATATATTTGTATATGTACATGCATATATACATACATATATATGTACATATATACATACATATATACACACACACATATATACATATATAGATATATGTGTGTGTGTGGGTGAACATGCAAAATTTGGTCGCAATTCTACGGAAGTCAATTTCATGGAATGAGACTTCTTCAAAATTGGGTACCCATTTTTAAAAATAGGCATCCATATTAGGCTTAGGTACTTGATCCTAAATTTAAAAAAATAGACACTCATTTTAAAAAAAATTGGGTGCTCATTTTATATTTCAAAAAATGGGTACCCATTTTTCTAAAATTGAGTAACTATTTTTTACTTTTAAAAAATGGGTGCACCCATTTCTAAAAAATTCAATTTTTTAAATTTTTGAGGGGATTTTAAATGCCACTTTTAATTTTTCAAATTTCAAGAAAATAAATATATGAATATTTTAGAAATAGGTACTCTTTTTTTAAAAGTATAAAATGGCTATCCATTTTTTAAAAATGGGGTACTCGTTTTTTACTTAAAAAGAAAGGGTACCTATATCTAAAAATTTTAGATGTTTTTTTTTTGTGGAATTTTAAATGCCACTTTCAATTTTTTAGAATGGGCACCTGTTTTATGAATTTCAAATAAGAGGTGCCCATTTCTTATAGCATGGGGAGTGATTTTTATTTCCTACTTAGGATTTTGGTTTGAGATAGGCCTAGTGAGACCAAGCCTATGCGTTGACCTCTCAAGATTTGGCTAAGGAATAACTGACAAATTCATCCCTTGCCATAATTTTTAAAGAGTTTTCTAGATCAAATGTTTTTACGAAAAAAACCCATTAGAGATTTCACCATCCTGATTTTAGAGATATAAATTTTATAGTATTTTGATTTTATTTACTATTTTATTATTATTATTTTTTATTAGTGTAGAGGGATTTAAAGAATTTCACTCTATTTATGTCTAAACATTAAAATATGCCTGAATATTTGAAAAGATTAATAGAACTAGTATAAGTTGAAGAATTCACTTTAGAAATGTATTTTTTGTTTTGAGTTAGTAATTAGGTATTGTGGAAAACTGTATTATGCTTTAACAAAATTCACACTCTTATATTGTTGTAATACTATATAAAATTATAAATAACTTAATGCATTTAGTATTATATTTTATTAAAGATTAAACATAGGTTTTAGGAGGATGAAAAATCCATATAGTCTTTAAACAAGATAAATCATTAAAGCACAACAGGCCATCTGTGCTTGCCCAAGTAGCAACGTAAATTCAACTAAACAATACATAAACACAAAACTAATAAAAGCTAATTGACAAAAAAAATTAAAAAAAGAAACCTAAAATAGAACAATCCCCACTACCAAACAAAGAATTTAAACAAGCATCGTACCATAGGAAATTAGATCCACTTTAAGGTTATAAATCTTAAGCATTTCTTGTTTCAGCTCACCCAAATAAGGAGGAGAGTGAGCATCATGTATTCTCTTGGAATTTTATCTCATACACTTTCTTGAACATGTAGCTCGAGCATTAGAATCAACCAGCTCAATATCCAACACCAACATAGTCCCAAAATCCTAAAAATGTTTCCCCACCAGTCCCAAAATCCTAAAAATGTTTCCCCACCAGATATATTGACAATTCCCTTAACAAATGCCTCACTTATTATTACCTCCCCCTTCCAACTATTCTAGCTTCCTATATAAATTTTTCTTTTTCCCATCACGCCTATTGTTATTAGAATTCTAAAGATTCCCTTGTATCTATTGCCAAGTTTTAGTCTTAACCTTTTAAACCTGAAGTCTTTAGTGTGAAAGTGAGTGTGTGTCCAAGAGTAATGTCTAAGTATCTTTTAGGTCACTTACTTCTCATCTTTATTGAAGTTCTCTACTTTCTTTGTTTTCTATCTCTCCCTTGCATTACCTTTACCCACCATCTAAAGTGGGTTTCATATTTTTTCAGTGTGCACGAGGTCTAGATGATCTAGGCATGGTTAGGATGTGTTTGGGAACCCTATTGATGAGATGTAGGTTTTCCACACTTCATTATTTTCTATCATGCCCTAAAATTACATGTCCTATAGATTCTAAGCTTTTGATCTGATTTTCCCTATGAGTAAACTATATCGAGTTCAAATCAGAAGGATGAAGTCATGAAAATGATTAACAACCTGAGAATATGATTTTGTCATGCTGGAAACGCCTACTAGCCTATGGATCAAAGATAGAATGAATCCTACTTAAATTTGTAGAGGAAAAATCAAGTGCTATGAGAGAACACAGGCCTATGGGTTTCTGTTGTGTACTCATGAAAGCGAAGTTGTTTTATTCTATTTTTGATGCTATATAAACTTGAGCCAAATCTAAGTCCCAATGATCAAATAGTGTGAACATGATATTGAATGAACCATTTATAGGCTCATAATCAGTAGCACATGCTTGAGATCTAGCTTTGAGGCCATTAGATTGAGGCAAAAGAATAAAGTGATGTTATTTGTGCTTCAGTCTAAGAAATGTTGTTGAGAAAGAGGTTTTCTATCCCAAGGAAATGAAAAAGGCCACTTCTTTGGAGGCTTTGAAAATAGAAAGTAAGGTTACTCTAAAGTAAAAATATTCATTGGAGATTCTCAAACACACTTCTAGAAAAATTAGTGATAGAAATGTGGCCTCAATATAAAGGAGATGCAGTGTTAAAGCCTTTAGGTAGAAAGTGCAAGGATGAAGTGTGCAAGTAATCTAAGGACTACTCCTTATGCTATGATCCTAAATAGAAGGAAAATGGGTTTGCAGAAAAGCTAAGTTTCTCTATCTCTCCCACATATGTTAACATTATCAAGTATATCTACATTGTAGATTTTGAAGAAAAGTAAGCTTCTTCCCGTAAAGAATAAGTATTGATGTTGTTGTTCTTAGTCATATCACTTTACATTAAGTAAATTAATAGAGCTTTCAGGAAATAAATATTTTACATGCAAATGAACAAAAATTTTAATTAGCTATTGATCAGGGAATTAAATGCAAATCCTACTATTATAGTTGTTGGTTGAAATTAATTTCATTCTTGCGGTGCCAAAATTCTAATTCCTATACTAATTTCATCAAAATTTCTTGTAATTGTTTTCTTCAAGTACATTTAAATGACTATTTATCAAGAACTATATCTTGTGCAATCATAGAAAGTGAAAATCAAAGCTGCTATTTACAATAAGTTAATTGTCTTGGAGAGTGAATTAAAATATCTTACTGATACATCTTTCAAATTCTACGATTTGAGTGATCTTCATACAAGACTTAATTCCCAACTCATTCACCTAATCACTTACAAACATAAAGAGAGCTGACTAGTTGAAGCAACTTGTTTTCCAATGGTAGTTCATGCACTTGAGTTAGTGAAGGAATGCATCAAAAGATATAACCCCAAAATAAAGTAGATTTTGTTTCTTGACCAATCTATTCTCATCTTGATCAAGAAGGCATTGATGCAGTCTATATTTTGCATTCCCATGAAAGAAGTATTGTGATGTTGGTTTCAAATCTTTCACATCTATGTTCAATGAAAAAAAAACCCTCAGATGGCAAGCTATGCAGAGGACATGGTTCTAGACTACCCACTCAAAGAAGAGGAAAATGTTGAAGACCCTATTCAACAAGAATATGAAAAGAGAGATTGTGGATATCTCATGCTCCTCCTCAGAATCAAAGGAAAAGAGGAGATTTTGGAGTTCATAAAGCACCATTTCTTCCTAGTGCAAGCAATATGTGTTGAGGATATGTAAATCAACTAGGCACAAATTATTTTTGATGAGCTTGGCTTGTGGTTGAATTCGCCCAAAGGATTCAAATAGTTTTACATGTCCTCATATCTAGTCTATACCTTGGCAACTCACCACTTGTGGTCTTGCCTCCCTAGTATCCTAAACTATGATGAGTGCATAAAAGTATATGAATTTTATCTACATATGTAGCTACAAAGAAGCTATGAGAGTATGTGGCTATTAATGATGCTTTCACAATGAGGCTATGCCAAGAATTCTAAGGATGCCCTGAAAGGATATTCTCACTAGAGGCAATTTCAGCCATAGGACAATTCATATGCTCATTCATCTAGTTTTCAAGTTCCTCCTATTTGTAAATAGGAGCTTATGATAGATTTCCTAAGAGGTTGACAAGATATCCAAAAGTCAAGGTGGTTCTAGTCAAACTATGTCAATAGATCCTTGAGGTTAAGACCGTGTCTTCTAATGTGAAGAAGATAACCAAGATTCCCTTCCCTATAGTGGTTGGCCCATATTCATGTACTTCATGGTCAGATGCTCAAACCTTGGTGAAGATCTTTGACAGAAAAAATAAATTATTAGACTATGAGGTGCTCATGCCTCAATATGATCTACTTAACTTTTTTAGGGATCATATAAATTTGGGATATGCCTATAGGCATGTTCTAGATATTGAAGACTTTTGGTTTGGGTGTCTTAATGAGTACCAAACTCAATAGAGGTTTTGGTCATGACTAACCATTAATGAGATTAAATTATATAATGATTCTATTGATGTTTTTGACCATGCATATGATTGATCCTGCATACACTCCACGTCCTATAAGAAGATCAAAGCCACCCCAATTTTTTCTACCCCACCTGTAGATCCAGTCATTGAAACTATGGATGTTCTTATGCAAGCAATAATCAAGAGAATAGATAAATGGGTAGAGTGGACCCGAGCAAGGAAGAAGAGGATAGAAAGTAATTTTTCTATGGGTGGAGTATTAGGTAGAGCTACCTAGTCAATCACATCAACAACCACCTTAGCTACTACATCAAAATTTGCAAGGCCATTACAGTCCATTGGGCAAGGTGGAGACTAGCCTCTGGAAAAGAATGTGCCTCTCATTCCTACCTGTGGAGATGGTTTTCTTCCAAGCACCAGGAAGGCTAGGGAGAAGCATAATGGTCCAAGGATAAGGGAAAAGAACAAGAAAAATTAGTGGTCGTGCCATCTTCCCCTGTCTAAGTAATTTGTTTGGATGGTGACACTAACTCCATTGATGGCCATGGATAGGATGAAACTTAGAAAGGGGATACCTTAGCCCTTTTAGTAAGTAAGGTTGTTGACTTTCCTATTGCTTCTCAAAGAAATCCAACTCCATTAATCTTGACAAAGCTATTTGATCTGACTACATTATAGTTCACTATCAATGTGATATCTAAAGAGTCATGGTTCGAAGAGACCATTGATAGCAAGAAGAGGAGATATGAGGAAGAAGCTCCACTGAAGGACTTGATCACATAATTCACCTCCTTTGAACCATCAAAGAAGATGAAGAAGTAGAAGATAATTATTACACTATCTATAGATTCAACAACTAGTCATATGCTAGTTGAGATTTTTGAGCCACACAAAGGAAGATTTTACGATCTCTCAAAGGATGATTTCCAAATTAGAATGATAGATCTTGGCATCCCAGTACATGACTCCATGGTGAACAAGTGGAAGTCTACCAATGAGAAAATCAAAGATAAAATTGAAGATCTTAGGGAAGAGAAGGAAACATTGAAATCCTTGAATAGAGAATTAGTGGAATACATAAGGTTTGCACTTGGGAGCACTTTGTCGAGCCAATCTAAACTTAATGAAGAGGAGAATAAAAATCTACTCCTAAAGCTGCAAAAAGAAAGGAAATTTAGGGAGGCTAGATGGGCATGGATAGATTAGATCAAGGCTCAAGGTTCCCCACTAGTTAAAAACCTAGGAAGCCTAGTATTGGATGCTCACAAGCTTAGGAAAGCAAGTTCAAATCATTAGAAAACCATATAGAAGGAAGAAGACAAGTTGATAGAGAAATTGGTCCTTGTATAAGAAGTAATAGACATATAGACAAATGTGGCCATTGCTCATGGGATCCTTAAGATAGTAAAGGAGTCACTATTTCACTGAAAACTATCCT
The DNA here is from genome assembly GCA_028749045.1 of Cupressus sempervirens. NCBI lineage: Eukaryota > Viridiplantae > Streptophyta > Pinopsida > Cupressales > Cupressaceae > Cupressus > Cupressus sempervirens. The sequence continues at coordinate 77,646,067 of CM053790.1, read as the reverse complement.
TGGAGTAACTTGTTATAGAAAACTCCATGAGATCCACAAATGATCTCAATGATGTGCATGACCTAGTGCCAAATGTCATTAAAAATTTATTTCATTACTTGAAGATGTTATACACAAAGTCCTTTGTGTCCACTAATGGCAAGCTTGTGGATATTGAGAGAATAAAATCAAAGTTCTTGGTATTTGTCAATGACATTGTTGACCCACTCAACTTCCAAGTGTCCAAGACTCATGAAATCTTAGTAGCAAATGTGACAAGAAGGAGAGAAATGGAGAAATTCTAGTCAAGAGTGGCCAAAATAGATGAATTAATAGAGATGCATGAGTACTGGATGGTCTGAGCCAACAACATGATCATTCTAGATGTAGAAGAGCTAGATAAAGTAATCAAATCCATGAAAGTTTATAGAGCCGAATCAGTCACTCCTAAGAAGACATGATGTTCTGATGTTTTTCTAGACATCTATGAGTAAAAGTACAAACCTGTGTCACCCTTTTGTAAAGGAAAAGGCTAACAAAAGTATAACTGTTCACCTTCAACCACATAAAATTGGTATTATTATTTTGTATTTAGAAATGAAGTAAACTAATGAAATGCTTAGAAATGGATGAAGTTTAGGACTATAATTTTTAATAATTATATGGAATAAGAATTGATATATTTTCTTAATTTTTATAGATAATTTTTTAGGTGCTAAAAAATACTAAAAATTAAGCGTCTAGTTCCCACCACAAAACTATATGGAAATAAACTTATTTCCCTTTGATCTCAAACTATGTAATAGATAACATATATATCTAGAAAATTCAAAAATAAAAATTAGCTTTAGACCTAAATTTTCTCTTTTATGAGGACTGAAATCTAGACTCACTTTAAATTGATAGTTTTCATCACCCACCACATTTTTGAAAATAAATCTATTCTGACTAGGAGAAAAATTATACATTCTAGAAGAGGACTCTCTCCTCTAGAACATCATATAATTCTTGGATTTTTTTTATATGATATAATGTTTTTTTCTTTCTCAAAACTAACATCTTTTCATGTCTTAAAATACATGGTTGTGGAATTTTAAAATTACAATATACTATATCTAGTTAAAACACTATAAACTCTATATTAGAATATTCTTGACTTTGAGCACTATAAAATGGTGTTTACATATTATTAAAAAAAATCATAAAAAATAGTTAGAGTTATTGAAACACCACTTTTCTGAAATAATTTTATTTCTTTAGTAATTGGATACAAACTAATAAAACATGCAGTTAATAGACATTTCCAATTGGAAAAGTGTGAGACAATATATAACTTAGCTAGAATGAATTTATCTATATCATATGTTTAAAAAAATTAGATTTTTAGATAGAAATACTCAAATTCAGTCATTTTGATAAGTCATCTTGAAAGGTGACACAACTTTGTAATTTTACCGCTATTATTCTTCCCCTTCTCTTTCTTTTTATAACTATTCATGGCATTTTTTCAGTCTCTGCAATAGACAATGATTCAACCTTGTCCTATTTTTAGTTGAATCTATTCAAAGATGCTATGTAAAGCAATCATCCAATATAATTGACCATTTTGGGAAGGCCTATAAATGTAACCTTTTATGATGTTAATAAAATCGACAAAATTTACTTTGGGAAAACCCCTATAGCTAGGACTAATGTGTGTGACTTTGAGTCCATTTCAATTTTTTTGTTTATTTAGTTTTAATATAGCATATGCAATGAATGTGAATGAACTTTTTTTTGTTTCCTTCGTTCAATAGATTGTATGTTATACTGTCTTTAGCATAAGAATGTCTTTTTTTCTTTGCATTGTATGCCATAGTCTATGTTTGTAGCATAGATAGTTGCACTAGGAAGCCAAAAACTAGTGTGTAAAGAAGCTGAGGGATAGACAATCAAAGTATTGTCAAAAAATCAACTAATTATGTGGTCCAAGAATTACCTATTTCACCACCTCTTCCTTTCTTCCTGCTATTGTAGCTAGTTATGCATGTTTCCATTCATTTCGTTATAGGTTAGAATAGATTGCATGTTGTGAGTTAGTCCCCCTTTTAATTGAATAGGTTGTTAAAAGTGTTAAGCAACTTGGTTTTTGCTTCTTCTTCTATTTGGTTAAAAGCATACGCCAAAAACTTGAATTTTGTTTTCATTGGATATCTTGCATTTAAAAGGGAGCTATACCTTTTGATTTAGGTGTCCTTGATAGATTACTACATTGACCCATTTTGTTGTTAACTTGTTTTCCTCCATATGCCATTGGGAAAGTTAAGATTCAAGGTATAAACAAAAAATATAAGGAGACAAACTGTTAACCAACAATATCTTCTCCTATTTTCCACTAAGGGTTATATAGTTGAGACTTAGGGATTTAATAGAACTAAACATCCACTTTTCCATCTAAAATGAGTAAAGAGAAATTACTTCAGATTTTTGGAGCACCCCAAAGGGAGGGCCAACCTTTATATCCTTTAGATTATCCTCAAACAATTTGACATTCACTTGGTCTATATGAATAATCTTTCAAAAGAGAACATACTCATCTTTCCTCATCTTCACATAGAAATTCTCAATATCTTTCTTTCTCATGTTGTTTTCCTACTTCTTAGTCACATGCTTAGATGAAATAGGGATATCATGCTCAAAAGAATCCACATAGTTGACTAGCACCAGATATTCTATCTCTTCCTCATCCACTCTCACATAACATTATTAACATTTTTGTTTTCATTATGTCTCAAAGGGAGATAATTATCCTCCTATGGGCATTGGGTATTGGAGTAATTTGGAGAAGAAGTGTTAGGGAAAAATGTTTTCTTTACCAAATCATAAAATTCTACTCTCACACCCTTACAATGTGTATGTGCTAGATCATGGTGTGCCAAAAAGTGGCGATCTAAAAAATATGTAGTTCTTATATGCCTCAAAGCATTTCAAAATCCATTCCAACTTTTTTCCCACCCATCCTAATACTAAATGAAAATAAGTAATACCTTTACAAGACCTACTATATCTTTTGATACCAACCCTATATGGTCATATTTAAAAACATCCTAAAAATGTGTTTTTGGCTTGCTCTTGTGTATTTTTTTTTACTTCAAACATGTAGCTAACAACTTTTTTTTCACCAAAATTTCATGAAATAAAAAGGTTTTCTTAAGAATGTTATTATCTTTCAATAAATGTAAGTTTTGTCAAATTATGAGGTCAATAAGTAATTATTACTAATTTTGAAATGGAGTTACTTATAAAGTGTTGATTGATACACTACTTGAAAAAAAGCTATAACTTTTAAATGGTACAACACTTTTTAAATCTAAAAGATGCATCACATTCCATACTTCTTTTTTTATAAGGAAGAAAATGAAAACTTAAATTTCGCAGAGTTTTGAATTAGTTAAGGTGGTGAGATACGACAATTTTTTAATTCCAAAAACACTAAAGTAGAAAATTAATAATTAGTTATTTATTTAGATTAAAAATACCAAAAAATATTTTTCACATCTAGGAATAAGTCTACTTCTTCTATCTAGAATATTACTAAAAAATATTATCATTTGATTTTGATTAAGGTGGTTAAACATACATCTACTTCTTATTTTTGTCTTGAAATTTTTGTACTATTGTACTAAAATCTGAAATTTTGACTAATAAATTATTATTATTTTAGATAAGGACTAGTAGTTTAGAACCTAAATTCAATTTCCTAGAGATGATTTTCTCTCAATATTTTAATATAATGTTTATAACAAGTAGAAAATTGCACGTTGAGTTGATCTAACCCTAATTTTTAATGCCACTAAAGAGCATAGTTTGGTTGACCATGATCCTGCACATACCCTTCCTCCTCATTTTTTTAGTATCCCACTCTTGAGAGGTAGAGACCACTTGCATTACATCCTTAGTACTCTCATTTTCCAAGCTATTCTGCATTTCGCTATCATTCATGTTGTGCTTAACCTTTTTAACAAGATTAGGCGAGCTCATTTCCTACTCACTAGGGATTCTCTCCCCTTAGTCTTACCACTACTGGGCCTAGTAGGTAAGTCTTTTTTATAAGATATCCTATGTTGGAAAGGATCTCCCACATTCTTTATGATAGACTTTGAAATAAGAATAAATAAACCTTCATGGAACACTATTTTCCTAATTTTATTCCAAAAGTATTTAATACTATTAATGAGAGAAAATAGTCAATTAAAGAGGAGATAGACCCTCCTCTTATGCATATGGAGGTTAATTAGAACAAAATGATATGAATAGGCCCTATCAAATCAGTTACCTAGGGATATGTATTTAATGATAATGACAAAAACCTTCATCCAAATATTTTCAAAGAATCTACACCATAAACCTACTATGGCATTTTTAAACAATCATCCCATTGGAAATGGGGACCCCCTTTTTTGTCTCTTGGTCTTGTCCTTTTGGCTTTAGTTCATGGTACTCTTGGGGCTTGGTCTTCTAAGGTTCCCTCTTGGTGCAGGGAAACCTAGTAAAAGCTCTCATTTTCATTTCAAGTTGGATTGGATTTTTGTAATGGAATCACTCTAGCCAAGTTAGGGGTGTGAGTGAGTTTGGACCATTTCTAGGTCATCTCTCTATTTGCAGTTGTTCCTAGGTGAAGTGTCCTCTTAGAATATTTTGGTGTTTGTGAGTGTAGCTTATGTTAGAGCGCATAGGTCTAGAACCGTGGAAGTATGATGAAGGTATGGTTTTTGAACCATATTATTCTCCTTGATTTAATCATATGCTATTAGATTGATTATATCAGCTAACATGTCATTTGGAGCAAGAAAAGGAGAATATGTCCAAAATATGTAAATGTTGCAACAAATGTGCAAAAGATGTCAAAAGGGAAAAAATGGGATAAACCATAAAAATTGATGTATTAGAGGATAAATCATGGCTAGACTTCATTAATGTATCAAATTCAATAGGTTTTTAAGTTCGCAAGGGAAGAAATTTAAAGTTTCTCAAAGATGCAAAAAGTTGCCAAAGTTGTACAATTTTTGGAAAAGTTGCTTGACAACCTTTTGGAAGATAAGTTGCAAAACATAAGAAAGAGGTTGATGCTTAGTCCAACTACTTAAAAACTCTTTTCAGACTTATAAAACCATGAAATAAGCACATACCGATGGTTGGGTTTTGTAGTTAGCAATTTTATGCAATTGGTTTCACGATTTCCAATTCAGTTCTAACCGTTTTAAGAGTTTTTCTTTCTTATAGGAAAGAGTGGATTGAAGAATTAAATCTAGTGCTAGATATTTTTTGTTCATACCATATCAGTAATTTTCTATTCAGGTTGCAATTTTTTAGGTGTTCATTTGAATAGGTTTCAAAATCATTTGTCAATACCCTGTGTGCTGGTCTAGTTTTGGCTCTTTGAGCAATAATAGCTCACCCATGAGTTCTTACCATGAGTTATTGATTGACATAGATTAAATGGGAGTAGATATAGTGTACATAATTTACATAAGTTTTTGGAGCTTGGAAAGTGTAGAAATCATTTTAAATGTGATGCTCTAGACAAGTTTTTGATACTTGGTTAGGAAATCACAACAGAGAAAGGAAGGAATTGGCATTTGAATGTGAGGAATACTTCAAACCAAGTGTTGTAAATTGAGGAAGGCCTAGTAATGTAATTTTATACCAAAGGATAAGGCTTCATGAAAATGTTTGATAAGGGAATGATCAGACCCTAGTTAGTCCTGCTATTTATATTAGGAAACCCTTAAATATAGTCTTAAAAGTTTCTTTCTAGTATGGAGACAGTATGAAAACCTAAGACCCTTAAATTATATTAGGGTTTCCAAAAGGGTACTTTAATCTAATTTTTTTTGACACCTCATTTAGGGAAAAGTAAGGTTAAATCCCAAAAAGTTCAAGTTGGAGGGCTAATCCTAGTAGCCTTGTTTGTCATAGTTTTGGAGTAGGAGTAAAGAACTTGATAATATATTCTAAAATTAATGTATAGAATTCTAAGGTAACTTTGACATCACTTTCTAAGATCCCTTCCTCGATAAGGTTGAGAATAATTACCAAGAAATAATAAGGAAGGAAGCTAACAAGTTAGCTTGAAGTGACCATTGGAGAAAGAAGGAACTGAAACCATTGGTGTAACTAGGTAGTAAGTAGTTGGAGGATATGGTAGAGATACTATAGAGGTTAGGATATCAAAGAAACCCTAATAGGCTAAGATAAATTCTACAAAAGTCCTTGAGGAAGTATGGGCTAAAGCAGAAAAATGATGGGGAGCTTGTTCACTTTAGAGATTTCTAGCTCTTCCAAGGCTATTCTTAGCCTACATAGAGTTACTATCCCAAAACCAAACCTAGAGGACTCCTTCTCATTCTCCTTTAACCAAGAAACTCATGCAACAATTCAAATTTCCATCTTCTTCCTTCAATTCACCAAGTATGAACTATTTGGCCTAGAGTGCCAAAACTTCACCAAATACAACTAAAGGGAAAAAATCAAGTTTTAATCACCCTTATGGGGTTCTTGATACATTTCCTACCATTCTCCATCATTCTTTTGAGTTTCACACACCCATAACTCCAAATTACCTTGTTTAGCCTTGTAGCCCTAAGAGCCTACATTAGCCTTCCTAAAAACAAGGAACACACTTTAACTCCAAAAAAATTCTAACAAGAAACTTGGTTTCTTTAGGAATTTGATTCCTAATGACTTAAACTTGTAGATTTTTTAGGTCATAGGCTCTTGTGATGAAAATATAGTACAACTTTAGAGAATCCTCATTTTAAGGGTTTCAGAGGAAATAACAATGTAACTTCTACAAATGACTCCAAACTACATCCTCCTCCTCTATGTTATGGATTCCTAGTACCTTTCTCCTTCATTTATTGAGTAATATTGGAATATGCCAATCCTTTATTCTCTTCAAATCTCCATTACAAGCCTTCATTGCATTTTACCAAGCATCCCTTGCTTGCCTAGGGCTTACTTCTAAAACTAGATACTTCACTTCCACATACCCTAAAAACATTATTTACATTATTTACAAGGGATATTTCTTGATTTCCAAAGGTCATGGTTTTTTGACCAAGGAATTTTAGGCCATAGCCATTTTAGTGTTGTTAATGCAAAACTGGATAACAAGAACATAAGAGCTAACTACGTTTCTTTATCCTATCAAATGAATGCTTGAGACCAAAATAAGTATGCATAGAATTAAAATATGGAATCAAGAAATTATTCATTTAAAAATAGAAATGTTTTCAATCCAAACTTTTTACTCAATCAATCAAAACTATGTTCCTATTCACAAAAACTCTTCTCACATAGGTGATGTCTGTATATATGTCAAACCAAACCCTGAAAATGAGTTATAAAGTGTTTAAGTAGGATCCATCCTCCATCTTGGCCTTTTATTTGATCCATAAATACCCAAGTAGTTTTTTCCTCAAAACTGTGCAAAAAGTTGATATGCAATTTTTGAAAACGTGCAAAGTTGTCAATGAGCAAGTTTTTGACAACTTTTACAATTTTACAAGCGAAGCCTTCAAACTTGACTAGTTTGTTTCTAAACCTTAGAAAATGAACTTAGAACATCTAACTACCAATTTTTCATACATATTTTCCCCTTTTAGGTCTTTTTCCATATTTTACCTCATTGAGAAATTCTAAGCATTTGTTTCTTATCGAGACCTAATCGACAAAAATTGACTTACATTCCAAATCCTATATATTAAAACCTCCTAAACTTACCTTGGGACTTTATTCCTTGTCCTTACTTATTCAATGGTTGGTTGGACCCTTCAAAAACCAAAAATTCCTTAGGGTTTCACATTTACCCCTAGTTGCTTTTGCACCATTCTCCCCCTTGGAAGAAGAAGACTAAGGTACTACTAGCGAGAGGAATTCCTTGTTTATTCCATGCTTCTTGAAATCACTCTTAGAAATCCAAGCGGCCTTAGCTTCTAATGAATGCAACCACTTCACTAGATGTTCCTTGTAGACCTTATTTCCTATACTCTTCTTCATTCTAGAATCCAAACTCCTCTCCACCTGTGGTAACTTCTTTTCAGGCACTTGCAGGTCTGAGACATCCTTTCTTAGTTCTTCTTGATACTCCAATTCATCCATATTACAATGCTTATAAGATATCAGGTCTTTGAAAATAAATATGGGAGAGGTAGCCATGTCCTTTGGTAAGTCTACCTATCCACCACCACAAACACACTATCTAACCCTATTCTAGTCCTTGGAAATCCCACTATGAAGTCCATGCTGATGCATTCCTAAGGCCTATTAGGAATGGGTAGAGGTTGTGAGTCCTACATTGGATGAAGTTTCCTTTTCCTTCTAACATATGCCACAATACTCCACATACCTCCCTACATCCCTTTGCATTTTGGGCTAGTAATAGAATCTCTCCACAACATCTAAAGTATTGTTAAGACCAAAGTGCCCACTCATGCTCCCATTGTGATTCTCTTGTCCGAGGTTTTCTCTCATAGATACCCTTCAAATAAAAAATACTAATCCTTGAACAATAATCCATTCTATAAGGTGTCCTCCTCATATAATTCCTTGAATCCATCCAATCCTATGCTCTACAACTTGACCTCTTGTATTGTCAGCAAGGTCCTACTCAAACCATTTGCCATGCTATTTTTTATCCCCTTTTTGTGTTTTATTGTGAAAGTTTAGAACTAGAAGAACTCCATCCATTTGATATGCCTTAGACTTAGCTTCTCTTGTGAGTTGATAAAGCTTAGTTCCTAGTTATCTGTGAAGACCACAAACTCCTTAGGCAATAGGTAATGTCTCCACTTCCTGAAGGCTTGGAAAAGTGCGTAAAGATCCAAGTCATTTGTTGAATACCTTATCTTAGATTCATTAACAATTTCACTAAAAAATGCTACTTGTCTGCCCTCTTGGCTCAAAAATGTCTCAACTGCTATGTTGCTAGCATCACACTCTACCTCAAATGGCTTTTCAAAACTAGGAAAAACTGATATTGGCTCTATTGAAATTTCTTTCGTCAACCTCTAAAAAATTTCATCTGCTACATTGGTCCATGTGAACTTGGTCTTCATGCCTCCTTTGATGGTGTCATTCATTGCTGCACAAATTTCACTAAATCTCATCACAAAATTCCTATAGAATTGTGCTAGCAAATGAAAAAATTGGACCTCAGTAGCAGATCTAGGAGTAGGCCAACTCAAGATTGCCTCCACCTTGTTCTTGTCCATCTTTAGATTCTCTTGGGATACTAGAAACCCCAAATAAACTAGCTCCCCCTTGATGACCTCACTCTTCTCTAGGTTTACTATTAACTTTTCCTCTTGGAGTTTCCTCAACACCAATTCTAGGTGCTTTATATGTTGCTCCTTTGTCATGCTAAAAATGAGGATTTAATCCAAGTATACAACAAAAAATACCCCTATGTGGTCTTTCAAGACCTCATTCATGACTCTCACGAAGGTACTTGATGCATTGGACCAACCACTCATACAGACCCTCAGTAGTCTTAAATGAAGACTTCCACTCATCACCCTCTTTTATCCTAATCAGATAATATCCACCTTTGAGATCAATTTTGGAAAAGTACCTAGCCCCTCCTAGACAATCCATTAAATCCTATATCCTAAGAATAGGAAATCTATGCCTAATTGTGATTCTATTGATTTTTATAGAATCAATGCACATTCTCCACTTACTTACCTTTTTATGTGCTAAGCTAACTGGTATGACACATGGACTAATTCTCTTCCTAATCAAACCCTGATCATGCAACTCTTAGACTTTCTTTTCAATCTTCTTTTTCTTCTTTGGAGACATCTTGTATGCATCTCTGTTTGGTATTCATGCTCCTAGTATGAAGTGAATTTGATGACTTATGGCTCTCTCTAGAGGTAGTGTTGGTGGTGCTCCATTACAAATGATATCTTTCAATAGGTCTAATAGGTTTTGTACCTCTACAGGTATAGGTATTGGTGAAGATGGCTTCTCCTCATTGGGCTTCACCATGATGGCATACCCTACTCCTTCACCTTCTTTCAAGTCCTTGAGGAACTCTTTCCCACTCATCAATAAATTCCTTGTAGTAGCCTTCTCCACCTTATCTTCTTCCACTATGGAATGTATCCTATAGGTGACCACATCTTTCTTGAAAGAATACTTGTTTTCCTTCCCATGATGCATTGCCTCCCTATCATACTACCAAAGCCTTCCTAACAATAGGTAGAAAAAATCCATGGGAAGCACATAACATAAGATATTGTCTTGATACTTACTAATAGTGATTTCTACCCATACTTGTACATTTACTAGGATATTCTACACCTTATTCAACTGAGTCACCCTTTAACAACACACATGGGGACTCTTTGTTAAACCAAGCTTTTTTATTGCCTCCTCTGACAAGACATTATCAATAGATCCTAAATCTATAATTACTTTGCACACCTTACCTAGTATCTTGCAAGTAGTTCTAAATAGTGCTCTTCTTTTCTTGGGTTCCTCCTTTGTTGGTTTCTTAAGCAAGGCTCTCCTTAACATGTGATTTTTTCCCTTCACTATGTCAAGGTCTACTTCACCTACCTTGGGATTGTTCTCCTCTTGGAAAAATGTAATCTTCTTTTCTCCATAGGATGAGGATGCTTTTATAGGATGCCTATACTACTATAACCATATATGCCTCTACTAGAGCCTCTCGTTTGGTTGGTTTCATTGGCCTTCTCATTCCACTTAAAATCCCCATAGATTCTATACTCATTAGTCCTTCTACTAGATACTCCTCTTGAGCCACCTTTGAATTCTTACCTCATCCTCTCTTCTTAGAACTTGAGTCCCTTTTCTTTTTTAGTTTATCTTCCACTTTCCTAGCCATTTGAGAAAAAATCTATAATGTAGTGAGACTAAACAAGATCAACTCATCTTGAGTAGACCACTTAAGCCCATTTACATAGCTAGCCACCTTGATTCTTTCCACCTCTTGTACACTCAACCTTAGAGCCAACTTTTGAAACTCTTGAGTATAGGTAGCCACATCAATATCCTTCTACTTGAGATTCTACCTCTGCTTGTGAATCTAAATCTCATACTCTTTTAGTGAATAGGTTCCTTTTATCTTTGCCACCATAGCCTTCCAAATATCTATATAACCCTTCCCTTGATTCTCTCTTTCCTCTTGCACAAACTTCCACCATGTTAATTCTTGACCTTTCAATTTGGATTTTGAAAATCTCACCTTGTGGGCCTTTGTTGTCCCTTCACAATAAAAGTATTAAGATTAGAATTAGGGATACATAACCAATGTTATATAGGGTTAGTGGTGTAATTAGAGTTAGGTATTGGCTTTGGGATAGGGTTAGAGATAGAGTTAGGATTAAGGTTATAGTTACAGTTAGAGATAGAGTTAGGACTAGGGTTAGGGTTAGGGTTAGAATTATAATTAGAGCTAGAGTTAGGGTTAACATAAAAAATTTAGGGTTAGAGTTCTAGGGTTAACAATAGGCAATTAGGATTAGGGTTAGGGGTCTAATTAGAGTTAGGATTAGGGTTAGGGTTACAACTAGAGATAGATTTATGACTAGGGTTAGAATTAGAATTAGAGCTAGAGTTAGGGTTAAAATTAGAACTTTAGGGTTAGAGTTCTAGGGTTAACAATAGGCATATATTTAAAATTTGGGTTACCATTAGGGTTAGGGTTATAATTAGATTTATAATTAGGGTTCAAGTTAGAGTCAGAGCTAGTTAGGGTTCAAGCTAAAGTTAGAGTTAGAGTTAAAATTAAGATTAGAATTAGGGTTACATAGCTAGGGTTGTATATAGGGTTATGATTAGGGTTAGGGGTGTAATTAGAGTTAGGATTAGGGTTAGAATTAGAGAGAGATTTAGAATTAGGGTTAGGTTTATGGCTAGAGATAGAGATAGGACTAGGCTTAGGGTTAGGGTTAGAATTAGAGTTAGAGCTAGAGTTAGAGTTAGGGTTTGAGTTAGAGTTAGGGTTAGAATTAGAGCTAGAGTTAGGATTAAAACTAGAGTTAAGTTTAGAGTTAGAATTAGAGTTTGGGTTAGCATTAATGTTAGGGTTAGAGCTAGAGTTAGAGTTAGGTTTTATAAATTAGGGTTAGGGTTGAAAATTAGAATTAGAGTTATAGGGTTAACAATAGAGGTATTGTTAAAGTTTGGGTTAGCATTAGGGTTAGGGTTATAATTAGAGTTAGGGTTAAAATTATAGTTAGAGTTGGAGTTAGAATTAGAGTTCTAGGGTTAACAATAGGGCTATAGTTAAAGATTGGGCTAGCATTAAGGTTAGGGCTAGAGCTAGAGTTAGGATTAGGGTTTCCAACTTAGGGTTAGGATTAAGAATTAGAATTAGAATTATAGCCCATTAACAATAGGGGTATAGTTAAATTTTAGGTTAGCATTAGGCTTAGGGTTACAATTAGAGTTAGAATTAGGGTTCAAGTTAGAGTTAGAGCTAAATAGGGTTCAAGCTCAAGTTAGAGTTGGGGTTTATGTTTGAGTTAGAATTAGAGTTAGGGTTAGAGTTAGAATTAGAGTTAGGGTTAGCATTAAGGTTATGGTTACAATTAGAGTTAGGGTTAAAATTAAAATTAGGGTTTGAGTTAGAGTTAGAGCTAGGGTTAAGGTTAGGATTAGAGATAGAGTTATGATTAGAGTTAGGGTTAGAGTTAGGGTTTGAGTTTGAGTTAGCACTAGAGTTAGAATTAGGGTTTGACTTAGGGTTAGGGTTAATGTTATAACTAGGGTTATATATAGGGTTAGGGTTAGGGTTAGATGTTTTATGATTGTTTTGTATTTTCTAATGTTATACTAATATTTTTCTAATTGTTTCCTAATGTTAAATTAATATTTTTTCTAAAATTCCAGACTAATGTTTTTTTTAATATTTGCTAATATTTTTCTAATATTTTCTAATATTCTAAACTAATGTTCTTTAAATATTTTCTCATATTTTTCTATTATTTTCTAATAACACTAATATATTTCCAAACTTGATTTGCAATATAGTATACTAATATTTTTCTAATATTCTAGATTAATGTTTTTTTTTTTTTAAATTCTAATATTTTTCTAATATTTTCTAATATCTTAGACTAATATTTTTTTAATATTTCCTAATGTTTTCTAATATTTTGAACTATTATTTTTTCTAACATTTTGTAATATTTTTTCTAATATTTTTCTAAATTTATTTAATAATACATTATAGTAATATTTTTCAAATATTCTAGAGTAATATTTTTTAAAAATATATTTAAATTTTTTTTCTAATACTTTTAAATATTTTAGACTAATATTTAAAAAAAAATATTTTCTAATGTTTTTAATATTTCTAATATTCTAGACAAATATTTTTAATTATTGTTTTCTAATTTTTTCTAATATTCTAAACTTATATTTTCAAAATATTTTCTATTGTTTTTCTATATTTTGTAATGTTTTTCTAATATTTTCTAATGTATTTTCTAACATTTTTCAATATTTTTTCCTAATATTTATCTAATTACACTAATAGTTTTCTAAATTTGTTATCTAATGTTATACTAATATTTTTCTAATATTCTAGAATAATACTTTTAAAATATTTTCTAATATTTTTCTAATATTTTCTAATATTTTCTAATATATTTTGTAATACTTTTCTAATAACACTAATATATAATCAACTAATAAAAAATTATAAATGAAAAAAATAATTTAACTAACAAACATTAATAAGCAATACAAATATTAAATTAACATTAATATATTGCTTGATAACTTTAAAACCATAAAGAACATTAAAAAAAATTCAAATAATCACATATAAACATACCCAAAATAATGCAATGACCAAAAACTAGAGGAAAAGGACATAGTTCACCAAGCACTCCAACACATTCATGCCAATGTCCAAAATGATTTTACTGTGCCATAAAAAATGAAAGTGAAAATGGGAAATGGTAAATTTGAAGTGATAATCATAAATTTATCACATTTGCATGAACCCTTATAATGCTTATGTTTTTGTGAACATACCGATGTCTATAAAGGTAGGTTCACGTGAACCTATATTCGAGGGATATTCACGCAAACATTAAAGATATGTTAGCATGAACATATTGAAATAGGAATTTGGAAATTTGCATCAGTTTTTGAATTTATTCATGCCACAAAAGTGGCATCCACTATTATGGGATCACCCATCAGCTAGGAGACCCTTCATACAGGTGCCCTAAGAAAGGCTCAACTTCCCAAGAAAGCATAAAAAGGGTTAACTATGTACACGAGGAATCTAGTAGTAGAAACAAACATGTTGAGGTACCCCTAGAATAAAAGAGGGGAGAATTTGATGATAAGGAGAACATTGATCAAGGAGCCAATCAAAGAAGAACCAAGTTAGAGAAGAACACTCTTTAGGATTAGATGTAAGATTATGGGAAAGGTGTGTAGAATCATCATTGACTTAGGCTCAATTGACAACATAATATGTGAGGAGGCACTCAACAAGCTGAAGCTAAAGAGAATCCCTCATGCCAATATATATAAAGTCACATGGCTCAATAAAGGACAACATATTCTTGTTGGGGAACAATCATGGGTAGAGTTCACCATAGGGAGATACAAAGATAGAGTGTTATGTGATATTCTGCCCATGGATGCATGCTACCTTCTACTTGGAAGACCATAAAAATTTGATTATCAAGTCATGAATGATGGAACTAAAAATTCTTATTCATTTAAGAAGAATGGGGTGACTTTCAAGATTGAATCCTTGATAGAAGGAGAGTTGAAGACCTCAAGTCCAAGTGTGTTGATGGTTTGTGAGAAGGAGTTCTTGAAGACCCAAAGGAAGGAGAGGGAGTTGGGTTTGCATTGGTTTTGAAACCCAAGGATGAAAGTACTATCATGAAAAAAAAGATAACAAGGGAAGTACAAGAATTACTTGAAGAGTACAAAGCCATTGTTACTGATAGATAACCTACCACCCCCTCATAAGAGACTTGTTAGACACCAAAAATAATTTATCCCAGGAGCTACCTTTCCTAACAAAGCTTCCAATAAGATGGCTCTCAACAGAATGAGAAGACTGCAAAATAAATCCAAGAGCTCCTATACTAAGGCCTAATGAGGAAAAGCATTAGCCCATGTTTAGTCCCTACTATTTTAGCACCCAAAAAAGGAGGAACTTGGAGACCTTTTACTAATTCTAGAGCCATTATTAAAATCACCATTAGGTATAGGTTCCCAATACCTAGAATTGAAGACCTAATGGACTTTCTAGGAGGTGTAAATTATTTCACTAAGATGGACTTCAAAAGAGGCTACCATCAAATTGGAATAAATGAAGGGGATGAATGAAAAAAAAGCCTTCAAAACTATAGAAGGATTTTATGAATGGGTTGTGATGCCTTTTTCTTTATCTAATAATCCATCTACCTTCATGAGGCTCATTTACAAGGTATTGGAAAGTTACATTGGTAAGTTTGTTGTTATCTATTTAGATGACATCTTAATCTTTAGCAAAACTAAGGAAGTGCATATCAAGCATTTGCAAATTTTTTTAAAGAGATTTCATGAGGAAAAGCCAATTATCAATTTGGAGAAGTGTGACTTCATTAAACAAGAGCTAGTTTACCTTGTATTTGTTTAGTCTCAATGTAACCTCAAAAATGGATCAAGATAAGGTAGATGTCATTCTACATTGGTCTACTCCTAAGATTGCATCAAATGTGAGAAGCTTCCATGGTTTGGAACAATTTATTATAGGAAGTTTATTAGACATTTCAGTGACATCTATGTTCTTATGTTGGATACAATAAAGGGACATATGAAGAAAAAGTTTTATTGGACCCCACAAGATGATCATGGGTTTTAGACCCTCAAGAAGAAGATAGAATAGGTTCCTACACTAGTAATTCCTAGCTTTGACAAAATTTTCCAAGTGGAATGTGATACCAATGATGTAGCTATTTTGGTTGTCTTAAGCCAAGCAGGAATACCAATGGCTTTTTATAGTGAGAAAATCAAAGATGCCAAGAGAAGGTACTCCTCTTAGGACCTAGAGTTTTATACCCCATTCCAAGATCTAAGGAAGTGGAGGCACTACTTGATTCCAAAGGAATTTGTTGTGTATTTAGACAATCAAGCTCTCATCTTCCTTTCTTTTCAGGACAAACTTAGTAGAAGGAATATGAAGTGGGTAGAGTGCTTGCAAGCTTACACATTTATCATCAAACATAAGAAGGGGGTGTAGAATAAGGTAGTTGATGCACTGAGTAGAAGACTACTCACAATCCTAGAGATTTAACTACAAAGAATAGGTATTCAAAGCTTCAGAGACCTATATTATGATGATGCAGATTTTTCTTAAATCTACAAGGTATGCAAGGAGTTAAAAAATAACTTTCATGTTGAGTTTTCTAATTATACATTGTAGAATGATATATTGTTTAAAGGAGGCCAAATTTGTGTCCCTAGAGGGTTAATGAGGGAAAATTTGATCCAAGATATATATAATGGGTAACTTAGTGGTCATTTTGGAGTCAATAAGTCTTAAGAATTAGTCACAAGGTTCTATTTTTGGCCTAGGATGACTAGAGATATTAGACAACATGTTGAGGGTTGTGTAAAATTTTGGTCTTCAATAACCATTTCCAATCCTTAGAAGGCCATGGGAATGTATAAATGTGGATTTTGTAGTTGGTCTACTAAAGACAAGGAAAGGGTATGATAGCATTTATGTGATTGTGGATAGGTTTAGTAAGATGTCACACTTTGTACCTTGCTAAACCATACATGATGATTTTTAGATTGCTCATTTTTTCTTCAAAGAGGTGGCTAGGATCCATGGTCTACCTATCAACATTGATTTAGACATTGACATCAAGTTTATGAGCCATTTTTGGAAACCACTGTTGAGGAGACATGAGACTAACTTGTTTTTTGGATATGCCTATCACCTATAGAATGATGGCAAAACAAAGATGACTAATGGGAGTCTTGGAAACCTACTAAGGTGTCTCACAAAAGAGTATGGGAAAACTTGGGATCAACTCATTGGGTAGGCTGAATATGCCTATAACGATACAAATAATAGATGCACATGTAAGAGTCAATTTGAAATAGTTTATGGTTTGCATCCTACAAGGATTTTTGAATTGAGAGAATTAAAGGATGGAGTAAAAAGTAGTGGTTATGATGATGGCTTTTCCTAATCCATGAGTGAAGTCTATGAAAGTGTAAGAAGGATGCCCTATAGAGGGAATTCTAGTTTTAGATATGGGATCTTGTGGTGGTACATCTGAACAAATAAATATTTCTAAAGGGGATACCACACAAGCTCCAAATGATAAGGTTAGGTCCTTGCAAAATACTTTCCAAATATGGGAACAATGCCTATAAGGATGAAAAACTTGTAGACCTAGGTTTGTCACTAGTCTTCAATATTGCAGATTTGATTGCCTACAAGAGACCTATCTAAGATGTTGAATAGAATCTTTATGAGGTCACACAAGATATAGCATATCTCCACCGAAGACCTCCTCTATCAAAGGAAGTAGATAGGACACTAAATTCAAGAGTCTACAAGAAGAATAGGAAGAAGGACTACTTAGAACATCTTATCAAATGGCTTCACAAGGATGATGTTGATGCTACCTAGATTAAAGAGACATACTTCAAAAGATTGGGCATTATTCTCAACCTACTAAATCTAAGGATATATTAACTTCTTTTGTTTGGGGGATTATGGTGCAAGGGTACCTACTTATTTTGGTTTCTAGTTGGATTGGATTTTTTGCATGTAATGACTCTAGCCAAGTCAGGGATATGAGTGATTTTGGACCTTTTCATGGTCATCTCTTTGTTTGTAGTTGTTCCTAGGTGAATTTTTGTCCTAGGATATTTTGGTTTATTTGTGAGTGTAGCTTGAGGAAGTTATGGTTTGTGAACCATCATATCATCCTTGATGCTTTAATATCATATTGGATGGATTGGAGCTCCTAAAGTGTCATTTGGAGCAAGAAAGGGACAAGATGTCAAAAATATGTAAATGGTGAAATAAATGTGAAAAAGTTATCAAGAGGGAAAAAATGGCATAAATCATACAAATTGGTGTCTTAGAGGGTAAATGATACCTATAATTCCTTAATGGATCAAATTAGATAGTTTTTTCTCCCAAGGGAAGAAATGTAAAGGTGCTTAAAGATTTGAAAAGTTGTCAAAGCTGTGCAATTTTTGGAAAAATGCTTGACAAGTTTTGATAGAAAAGTTGAAAAATGCAAGAAAGAGGTTGATGGTTACTCCAAATACCTAAAACCTCTTTGGGAACTTATAAAACCATGAAATAAACACATACGAAGTATTGGGTGTTTTAGTTAGCAAAATTTTTTAATTGGTTTCATGATTTCTATTGTAGAAAATATCAATGATCACTCAAAAATCCCTCCTTCAAGATAAAGTGGGTATCAATTTATTTTTTTTCATGGAAGAAAAATGGGAAGTGTTGGAGATTCCTCCTTCATGGAAGAAAAAAGGTCTTAGTGTTGGAAATGCCTCAATGGAAGAAAAAAAGGTTAAGTGTTGGAAATGTCTACTTCATGGAAGAAAAAATGGCCAAGTGTTGGAAATTCCTCCTGCATGGAAGGAAAAATGGCTAAGGGTTGGAAATATTTCTTTCAGGGAAGAAAAAAAGGCTAAGTGTTGGAAATATCTCCTTCATGGAAGAAAAAAATGGCTATGTATTGGGAATATTTCCTTCATGGAAGGAAAAATGGCTAAGCATTGGAAATTCCTCCTTTGTGGAAGAAAGAATGAATGTGTCAAAAATTCCTCATTAATGGAAGACAAATCAAAAGCGTTGGAAATATCTCCTTCATGGAAGAAAAAATAGCTTAGTGTTGAAAATTCCTCCTTCATGGAAGGAAAAATGGATGTGTCAGAAATTCCTTATTTGAGGAGAAAAAATGGCTAAGTGTCATAAATTCCTCCTCCATGGAATAAAAATTTCCTAAGTGTTAGAAATTCCTCCTTCATGAAAGTAAAAATGGCTAAGTGTCAAAAATTACACCTTCATGAAAGAAAAAATGGCTAAGTGTTAGAAATTCCTCCTTCATGAAAGAAAAAAATGGGTAAGTGTTGGAAATTTCTCCTTCATGGAAAAATGAAAATAACTAAGTTATAGAAAAATTCTCATTCATGGAGTAAACTGCAAGGAGTAGATAAAATTTGGCTAAATAATTTTTCAGAGAGACAAAGAATATGTAAATAGTCTATATGTTTTATTTTGAATTTTTTTGCATGATTCTTATATTGCTTATTTTTATTTTGTAGAAGGAGAAAGATCCATTTCTAAAAATTCAAGAAAGATGCTCAAATACCAAATTCTAGTTCTAGCATCAAAGACATCCAAATACTGAGTGATCTAGTCCTTGACATTCAAAGTTTAGTAATGAAAGTTCAAATTCAAAAATACAAGAGCACGGTGATGGAAGTTCAATATGAAGAAATTGTAAAGTGACATAATCATTGGCAAGGGATTCCAATCCCATTTAGGGAGAGAAATTTCCAACTAGGTACATGAAATATGAGATGTTTGAGGAGAGATTTTTAGAAAAGTTAGTCAAAGTTGGATTTTAGTTGAAAAAATGATGCAGTTGGAAAGGAATAAAGCTTATGTGGCCTCCATCACATTTTTGTCATACACAATTATCTTTACTAATGAGTTGAGGTAACCAAGTCAAACATCTACACATTCCAGGAATGGAATCAAGAATAATCTATTCAAGGAAGATTGTGCATATATCAAGGAATGGGCATGCATAGTGGATATTTGTTGCACCCCCCTCTCTTTCTATGCCGACATGCATAGTGTGAATTTATTACAAAATATAAAAGTGTATTCCTTGTTGTATTAATGTAATTCTCTTTGTTTTCCCTAACCCTAATTAGGACCAATGTTGCATGATCTTGGCCATTGGTTATTGTAATCATCTGAGCCATCCATTGCAATAGAGGACCTATATAAAGGCCTCACTTCTCATTTGTAAAGAGAGGATTTTATGAGATTATTGCTATGAGATAATAAGATAATGAAGTTTTCATTAAAGCTTGGTGAATACTTGATGTGTATTAGTTCTTTTTTGTTCTCTTAAATTCCCTCATTTACATTGAGTTAGTTTAGTGAAAGTGTTGTGATTACAATAGAGGATATGACGGTGTATTCATGATTGCTTTGGTTTATACTTTTGACATTTTAGTGATTCTAAATAATTGTAAAAAGTTTGCATGAACCTATTTAATGCATATGTTTAACTTTTATCATTCATATATATTGTTCTTTATGATGGTTTATGTGGTGGTATGAAATTCTTTGGCATAACAGTAGCAGATTGCACTAGTTCATGTATAGTTGTAGTATAACTTGGTGAAGCGAAGTTTGATAAATTAAGGAATTTGTCTACTAGAATATTATTTGTTGTCATCACCTCCCTTAGGAATACATTATATTCTCTAAACTTATCCCATTTCATTTCAACACATTTCAAGAAAATCCAAAAAGTACTTCATTGAAAAACCTTAAGATAGCTCCCACATCTAGTATGGCTTGAAATAAATCTGAATAAACACATAAGGCCTCTTGTTATCATAAAGAAATCATATCAACCATTGATCTTATCCATATTCAAGACCTGGCATTAAAGGAACCTTGAAGGTATCATGTGATATTCTAGCATCTTAGCTTGCATGAGACTTTATTCAAGAGTAGATAAAATATTTCAATATATTTTTCTACTATTTTGTGGGTCATAAAACACACATAATTTTTTTTAACAAAATAAGGAGGGCTATACAAAGTGTAGTCATGGAATTATCACTAGCCGTGAGCTTTCAAGTAATTTAAAAAAGGTGAAAATTTGGAAAAACTAAAAACCAAAAAACTTAAAAAGAAGAAGATAAAGTTTCTAAATTGATAGGAAGATTAATATTCTCCCAATTCAGTTTGATTTGAAAAAATGATTGCTTCCATGGGATATGTCTCACTTTGCACCATTAGAACAATGTAGGATATACGGTACCATAGAGCATGAGGAGATGCATTGTTCGGTGTTCTTTTGAGGGTAGACTTGGAATTATGAGGAAAATTTTATTTTTAAGAGTTGTATGAGCTTATGGTGCTTTTCAATTTAGAAGAAGACTTCCTTGAGTTCAAAGAAGATATTGATAAGAAACTAAGAAGTGTATATGGAGGAAATACTTGGTGCATTGAACATAGCCTTTGACATTCAGAATTTACTTGTCCATCTTGTCAAGATACCATTGACTTAATCAAGTTCCAAATGGGTTGGTATGAGGAGATATTTGCAATAGGTAGTAATGATTTTTTCCAAATCCCAATTTTTATGTCAAAGGAAACTAGTAGTCATTACTCAAGTTGGGAACTAAAGGTTAAAGAGAGAAATTAGTTGCATCAAGGAAGCATAGTTGAGTATAATGACAATGAATATCAAGAAGAACTTTTGTACATCACTCCACAAGAAGATGTTGCAAATAAAATTAAGGACACAATGAATTTCATCAAAGGAAGAGGAGACATAGAAGAGAAAGATCAACATAACAAAGAACTAGAAGAAAATCAACAAAAGGATGAGGAGGTGGTCCTTTATGAACTTTCCCCCGTGAAACAATGCCAAATTTCTGAGGATGACTCACCAGAAATTTCACATACCCTTGAAAGAGAAGGCAATTAGGTGAATATGATGAATGGGTAATTACAAGTTATCATAAAGGAATCATGTTATATAGAACAAATTGACACAACCATTAGAGATACTACAAACTTGGGGGGGGGTGGTAATAAACAATATCTTGAAGGAATTTGATTGATTTCTAAATGTATTTCAAGATGATAAAGTTACTACAAGTGACATGGTTCACCATCAACATTGACCTCCTAAAATGCTACCACTTGATATTGGATTTGATGATGGGTTCATGAAGATGTTGGATGATCTGACTTTTAGTCATGAGGATGATATTCTTGATGGGATTCCACATAGAAAATTACAAGATGTTCCTAAAGAGAAATCTACATGCAATACCATGGCTGAGGATGATGAAGAACAATTTGGATTGATGCAATAATTGAGTATTGCATTTGAACAAATTGGGAAGATATTTGAAGGAGACCTCATCAAGGAATCCTTTATTTTTGAGGATGCATTTAGCAATATATATAAGGATGCATGGTCTGTGCTATATTAGGACAAGCCAACTAAAGTAATATTCGAAGCATTTGATCGCAAGAGTAATCCTGTCTTGAACACTCTTGAAGTGAATAATCAACAAGGATTTAAACATGAATTACCACTCAAGAGATTCCAAGTTTTTTTGTTCCTTGCTTCTAATGTTGAAAATTTTGATGGTTATTATTTTGATTATGGAGATTTAGGAAAGAAAACTTTCATTTGGATTGACCATGAACCACATGAATCATCTCAACTAGAAGCAAGGCTCTATCCAAGATGCTTTTGAAGTAAGGATATCAAAATATCTAAGTCCAATGGATTTGAGAGGATTTATCGGTTGTTGTCAAGCTTGAAATGAATACTCTTACACACACACACATGTGTAATTGAAGATGAAGGTGTTTAGCCCAATTTGTAGTTTGTTCCACTTTGAGTGCATTTCTTAGTTGTTGGACAGGTAAAAGTGGAGTTTTTCAAAGCTTCTTCATTTTGCACAAGTTTTATGCTTGAAATATTCAATATCATTTTCTTTGGGTGGGTGCTAGATGTTGTAAACATAAATATTTCCAAAATCAAAATGAATATCATCTTTCGCAAGTGCTGAAAATATCACCCTTCAAAGTACCATTATTATTATTTAGCTTTACTCTTTCAAGGATTTTTATTAATAATAGAAAGATCTAATAACTCAAACTAGTTATGTATCTTGTCATGGTGAATTAGAGAAATTAAATAATTACTCAAATTCTCTCCACCTTACCATCTAATGATTTCATCCAATTAGAGTTAGGTCAGCAATGACATTACCAATTTTATTTACTTCCCCATACAAATGCAAAGTATTTTTTTGTTATCAAAAGTAAAAATTTTGTTCACCTTTAAAGAAAACTATCATCTATGTTGGAAAAATTTAAACTCTTTTTACTCTCTTTCTATTTATTTTCCCTTGCCAATTTTTCATTACTTGACAATTTGTTTTCTTGGGCCTATATCCAGTTGATAATTTGTTTTCTTTGTCTTGCATTAGGTTGCATTTATTTTATCATTTGAAATGTATTCATTTTCTCGCTATTTGCATCAAGCTCCTTTTGCACCCTATTCCAATTCAAGTGTTAGTAAGAAAGTCTCTTCTTCCCTATGATTCAAGTGTTATTGAGAAAGTCTCTTCTTCCATAGAACTAAAAATAAATGTATTAGTGAAGAGAAAGAAGGTAGTACCAAACCCTCTTTGACCTCTTTGAGGAAATTAATGATGTCCACATAGAATTTTTTTGAGTACAACTGTTTATGATCAACTCTAGATGTTTGAAAAGTTGATCAAATAGGGTGTAGCTTAAATAACACACTAAGATCTGACTATTTAGTGTGGCGGGCATGAGAGCCCCTAACATGCATGTTAGCTTTGGTATGTAAAATGAAGAACCCTAGAATATGCACATTAACTAATTGACATAATATCTCAAAAAAATATAGTCTCATAGAATGCCATGATTGCAGGATGTTCGTAAATTCAATTTTTATTTGCTTCTATGTCTACTTCTCACTCTATTAGATGTGTAGTCACAATTACTTTAGTATATGCTTATTCACTACATCAAAGGGATTAAGGGTGAGAGCCTCAGAGGATTTTTTGAGTGCAAAAGTAGTGGCTTCATAAGATTGCTTTCTAAAAAATGACAACTACCACCCATAGATGCACAGAAAGCAGATAGTTGTAGAAATGACATCATTCCACCATTAGATCCACCCTGTTTGAGAATGCAAATGTGGCTCAAGATTCCACACACATAGGATATGTGTAATGGTGGAAGCATGCATCAATAAAGATGTGTTGAGGAAGAATTATGACTTGACAACTTTCTAGATAGCTATTTTCCATGAAATGAAAAAATAAATGGGATAGTGGTCAGATAACATCACATCTAGTAGGGAAATGACAAGTAAATCATGATCTTTAGAAAAGGAGAAAACATATTGTGCAGTAATCATAATACGATTGAGGCACTTTAAAATGTGATCAGAGCCAGCTCAAAAGTTGGACCAAGTGTACCAAACCCCACTAGGCTAGCAGTGGTTAATATTGGGATAAAAAAGGCCCAATTTATTGCACATGTAGTACCAAGCTCCACTTTCCCCAACTATCCATCGAAAGGGAAATATGTCATCTTTGTCAGAGGCCACTTCAACCATATTGGAGTCACCACACATAACACAACTAGCTGGAAGAAATTTTTTAGCCAACTAGCCCCACATCTAAGATCTTTCCACAACATCATTAGAAGCATAAACATTAATGAGCCCAAAAAGAATGATTTCTAATGGAAAGCAATAGCCAAATAATTCTATGCATGGGGTCAAAACTATGCAAAATAATAGAAAAATGAAGACGAAGTGACAAGAGAGTAACTACATCACCTCTACTAGCTTTGTGTTGAGAGGAAAACAGAATGCCATCTTTCCATGTAATACAACATGCAGAGGAAAGCATGAAACCAAAAATATTAACTTAATTGCATATAGCAAAAATCTAAATTACCAAGTTTGTGGGAAGTATCCTAGACATAGTACTTTCTAGAGAGGTTTATAAGACCTCGTACATTCCATGATAAAAAATTCATGAAGATTTTTCCATGTCTTCCTCATCCTCAAGAGAGGAGTAGCTATTCTAAAGGAAGGTAGAAACCTATTTAAAGTCAAAAGGTAAATCTTCTAGACTTACATCCTGTCATTTCACCTCTAGTTTCTCAGCATGTCTTGGAAGATTGCAAGAACACCACACCATTAGTGGTGCTATGAAAGAAGTAGCAAGAGGTGTACAAACCATAGCCAAGGTGGTAGCCCTAGTGGCCACCTTAATCCCCTATGAACCAGTAGGGTTTGAAACTTGCGAGACACCCAAAATAGGTTCTATGAAAATCACTTGCATTCCTAAGCTAGTTGGAATTTGCACTCCTATTTGAATAGTAGGAACCATGGAAACTACTCCATATGAATATTTAGGAGCCAAAGTAGACAAGGAAGCCTTGCCCTTGCAGCTAATAGTAATCCATTCTTTTTTTCCCCTTTGGCTGGCTTGGCAGGTGCTTCTTTAGGTGGGGGTTTAAACCTAGGCGTAGCCAAAGGGAAATCCTTGATCTCATGTTCTACTGACTAGCACCTATAGTAGGTGTTGGGAAGGTTCAAATAGAGAACCTTCTAAGAGAAGGTTTGAGCCCCAATTTGGATTTCCATAGAATCCTTACGATCCTTGGAAAGATCAACCTTGACGCAAACCTATTTTTATGAGAGCGTTGAAAAATTTATCATGCTCCTTTGTGATAACTTTGCCAAGGGTATTGGTAATTGACTCAATAAAAGGCCAACATGGCAAGGATAACTTAACTCATATAGGAACACTAAGCTTTTTATGATGAGAGACCATGAAGTCTCGCGACCATTTTTGAAAAGCAAGTAGAGACAAATGCACAAACCAGGGGATATTGTTAAAAACCATGTCTGCTTGAGATGAGTTAGCGAAGTAAAATAAAAAAACCTTTGGTAAGGTTTTGCATAGTGTTAAGGTAGACTCCATGAGGAGTCTAACTCTAGTTAACCTATTCTTAGAGCATAGCTTAAGGAGGAGTCCTACCCACAAAATACCCTATTAAGGTATGTTGTTCTAACCAATCACTTGTAGCATCAAATTCTTGTAAAGGAAGGATAATATTAGGATTACCTCATGGAAAACCTTTAGGATAAAGTTACGAAGGTAGTTGTTCTAAGGAAGCACCATGGCAATCCGAAGTAGCAGCGTGGACACTAGTGTAGTGCCTACCCCTAGGTCACATTTTGTTATCATTGTCAAACTCTTTTAGGGCTAGTTTTATGTTGATGGTTAGTAGCATTGTTTTGAGACTGTCAGATATTGTGCCATGGATTTAGTTGATATATGATGAAATTACTTGGTACTTTACATTTCATGTATGCATGATGATTATTACATTATTTTAAGTTATTGATTAGTAAGATGATTTATTATCTATGTGTCTTCTTATGGATACTTACCCCATACTTGCATGTGTATGGTGTGCGTGTTTGTTCTTATGTATGGCATGTCTGATGTGGTTAAGGAAGGGAGTCGTAGTTACCTGCTAGTTGGGATCTACACAATACACCACTTCCTACCTTTTCTTGTTTAGTTTAGTATTTATTGTGCTTGTACATTCATGGTTTTTATGCAGGTTGCAGGTACTGAGTATCAACTTTCCTAAATTGCCAAGATGAGCGTACCTTATCACATTATCTCAATGGTAAGAGAGGGGAGATAAATTCTCAATCCAAAATCCCAACCCTTTAAGCCATTTGCCCTAATTGGAAATTAGGACAAGTATCTGAGTTGAGTACCCTCTGAATGCATCAGATGACGTAATTCATGATATTAACCCTTGGTTTGATTTTGTATGTATTTTGGCTATGATAGGTTTTCATATTTTACCTTGAGAGTCTTTGGTGTATTTTCTATTAATTAAGCCTAATTAAAAGATTTAATTAATAGTTTAATTTAATGGAAAATTAATATGATATTTTAATATTTATTTTATTTAATTAATTGAGAAATTAATTAAATAAAATAATTAAATTTGAAGATAAAAGTTATAATTTTAAAGTTGGAACGTGATAATATTTATTTAAATTAATAAATATTTTAGCAATTAAGTCTCAAAAATAAATGTAAAAGTGGAAAATATATTAAAATTATTAACAGATTCTAGATTTCATGTGATTAAAATATAAATATATTAAGATAAAATAAGTGGCTTTATTAAAGTTGCTGCATGAGATTTAAAAATAATAAATAAATTAAATTGGAAAGAGTAAAGTAAATATTACATTAATTAATGTGCATTATTTTAATCTTTTCTCACATAGTAGTTTGCGAATTCTCGAGAGTTGTCATGTAGACAACATAGGAGTTTGCACTCTAAGTATGCACAAGTTGTCTACACTTAGGAGTTAGCATATTATTTGAGCACATGGTGTCTACAACCTTATGACTCATCTAGAAGGTTGGAGAAGACTCATGCTTAGTTGTCATACTTATCTTCTAGTTCTTTCTAGAGTCATTCTAGATGCATCTTAGAGGCCTTTAAATAGAGGCTCTCCTAGTGTGTTTGGACAAGCTTAAAAGCTTACGTGCATTTGAGAAGCTCATATGCTTCTACATGCTCATATGTTTCTACATGCTCATATGCTTCTTCAAGCACCTCTAGTCATGTGGGAATTTTAGTTGGCTAGGATCTTGGAGGAATTGCGAATGAGGAGAAGGAAGGGATTTTCTATGGACTTCTGAGGGATGGAAAATTAGCATCAGTGTCCAAGTGTACTCGAGATTTTTGTATATCTATTTGCACTCTTTCTCTTCCTGTCTTCATCATGTCTGTTAGATGTGTCTGAATATTCTCTGTGATTGAACTCTCAAGCTTGAAATTAGAATCTAGATATATATGTTAGTTTTTATTTGGATGTGAAGAAAATAATAGAAAACCCTAGCTTTCGTTCATGGAATAAATTAGATCTGAATCGGGTTTGGGTTCGAATATATATTGTGAAATTAGATAGACAAGATTTGAATCTAAAATAAAAATTCTAAGTTAAAAATTTGAATGGTTAGATGTAATCTTTCTATCAAATTATAATTTTAGATGTGCAACGACAAACTTTTTAAAAAATGGATGCCCTTTAAAATATGTATATGTCTCCTTTTAAAAAAATATACATGTGTTACAAATCTGCGTACATACATACATACATACATATATATATATATTTATGTTAAGTATTGAGATACTGTAGTACTTAATATATTGTGTGTGTATATATATATACATATATACATATATATGTATATATATGTACATATATACATATATATATACATATATACATATATATACATGAATATATATATATGTATATATGTATATATGTATATACATACATATATATATATGTATATATGTATATATATGTATATATGTACATATATAGATACATATATACATATATATGTATATACATACATATATATGTATATATACATATATATATATATATATATGCATATACGTATACAAATATATATGTATACATATATACATACATATGTTATTTTAAAACGCTAATCATATAAAATCGTAGTAGGGAAAACACTTATATTAAATTCGAATTGGATTGAAAAACTATTTTTGAAAAACGTTATTATAAAAATTTAAAAATATATATAAATAAAAAAACCTTTTTAAAGAGGGGTCCCCCACGGCGTACCTACAGGAGTCACAGAGTACTCGCATGTTCGCAGGGTACTTGTGACCCGCGGGTCGTACGACCTTTTTAACTAAAGGTTGCGGCTTTTAAAGCCCGTGCTTAGAGATAGGCTGCCTTGACACTGTCGCTTCATACTAATGGATGGTCGCGTGAATGTTTTTATGGCCACGGGGGTACAGTCAGTAGGCCGCACAACCATAATTTCCATAGACAGTTGCTATACTTGACTTAGCGATTATTAATCGCTCCAAAACTTTTCTTTATAGTTTAAAATTTTGATTTTGTTATATGATTTATTTTATAAATAATTTAAGTTTAATATATGTTTATTATTTAATGAAGATAAATTTGTATGTAACTTAGGTTGTATGAAATGTAAACCAGATACATACTATTTAATGTATAATAAATATTTAAAAGATGGTAACTTATTAAATGTTAACAATTAGTTTGAGATATTGTGGTAGTTGTTTAAGTGATGAATTAATTTATAATCAACAACTATTTAAAATTAAGTGACTTCAATTTAGTAATAGTTAACTAGGTTTTAATTAAGTATTGCTTAATGATAATGGATTAAGATTTAATTAACAAGGAGTCATTGTTATAACATTGCTACAATTTGAATTATTATGTCGATTGGTAAATTTATTGATGCACCTTAATGGTGTTAAGAGTTAGTTAGATATTAACTAATGAAGTTTATGTAGGGTTTCTCTAGATTGATTAATTATAGTTATTATTTATTAATGTTTGTTGGGTCTAGAAAATTATTAACAAATAATAGTATAATGGTCTTAATGATTATCGATACTATGGATTAATTCAGGAAAACATTAGTATTGATAAAAGAAAGACGAATGTGGTCATTATAGATTTATTAATAAGATTCCCAATATAGCTTGTTATTAAATAATAATGAGTTATTATTATTAAACTAATAATATGAATATTTGTGTATTGGATTATGGTTGACTTTTAATGTACAAATTATAGTTAGTTATTAATCAACTGATATTTATTGGGTTGTTGATATGTTTATGTAATTATTGATTAAATTAATTAATTAGAGTTACTTAAATTTAATTAATAATTAAGTTATATATAGAGTTTTAATTGATATGCTAATATCGATTCTTTTAGTGAAGTTGTTAGGTATTTATATTGACGTTGATAAGTCTTATTTTAATGACTTGAATAATGACTTTAGATATTTTAATGGTTATTAGTTATAACGATTAATATTAAAAGGCTTAATTTCTAGTAATATTTAATAAAATTTTAATTAAGTATTATTAGAATGATAAAAGTCATGAATTGTGTACCTATG
The DNA here is from genome assembly GCA_028749045.1 of Cupressus sempervirens. Classification (NCBI taxonomy): domain Eukaryota; kingdom Viridiplantae; phylum Streptophyta; class Pinopsida; order Cupressales; family Cupressaceae; genus Cupressus; species Cupressus sempervirens. The sequence goes on along the minus strand of CM053790.1, from coordinate 77,616,190 downwards.
TTAATTGATTTATTTAATTGATCATTTTAAAAAAGTTATAATCTTCTTATTCGAAGATTGATAATTGGCTCTCTTATAATTTAAATGAATAATGGTCCTTTATTATGTTGAGAAGTTGAAGTAACATTAAAGGAAAGTTAATCAATTAGTAATATGGATCTTAGTTAATTAAAGTGAATGATTTAATTAAGGGTCAAAGAAGATTAGTTTAATGAGTATATATTTTAGTTATTCTTAGAATATTATTTTAAATAATGGAAAGAATAATGCTATCGAGGGAACAAATGGGTTGACTTGTAGGTCAAATGATAAATCCTACACAGGGTATGTGCAGGATCATGGTGTACCAAACTATGGCCTTAAGTGGAAAAATCAGCAAATCAGGTTTATGTCAACTTGACACATAATTTTGAAGTGGTTATGGACTTTATATAAAAAAGTTGTAAGAAAATAATTTGTAAGAAATTGAATGTAGTTTCTAAACTGCTAGGCCTTATCAGGAGAAAAAAATAATTGATTGGTCAAAAGTTTAAATTTTAATGCAATACTAAGAAAATTTCAGGGCAAAAATAAAAAGTAGGTGTATGTCTGACCACCTTAATCAAAATCAAATCATAATATTTTTTTAATATAATTATAGATATGAAAAGTAGACTCATGCCCGGATGTAACGCATATTTTTCAGTATTTTTATTCCAAATAAATAATTAACTATGAATTTTCTACCAAAACTTTTTCGAAAAAAAAAAGTCCCGTGTCTGACCACCCTAAGTAATAGAAAATTTTACCAAATTTAATTTAATTTTTTTTCTTATACTAGCCGAAGTATAGAATGTGACGCAACTTTTAGATTTAAAAAATGTTATACCATTTGAAAGTTATAGCTATTTTTCAATCAATATGTCAATCAACACTTTACAATTATCTTCATTGATAATTAACTAATAAATACTTATCGAACTCAAAATTTGACAGAAATTATATTTATGGAATCTAGAGATCGATATAAAAAAATTGTTTTCGTTTTATTCAATTTCGATCAAAATAACATTGTCAGACGGCTACTCAAAGTCTGAGTATCACTAAAACCCTCTTCAAACATGTCTTTTGGGTTGACCGGATAGACTTGGTATTTAACAAGCCTAATCAGATATCCGATATGTTGAGGTGGGCAAATTTAAAATCTCAACCCATTTTGGAAGAAAAATTGGGTTTAAACATCACAACTTATTAATTCTAAATTATTTCACTTATATTACTATGTAAAGATGTATATATATATATATATATATATATATATATATATATATATATATATATATATATATATATATAATAACGTAATATAAAGATATAAGATATAATCTAAAAATATATACTAATATATTATGTTAATCTTATTACAATCTATAAATATAATTTATATTATTATTATTTTTACTAAATATAATAACGTAATTTATATATATATAAAATATGTATTATATATTATTATATTAATATGTATAATAATATATTATATATATATATATAATAACGTAATATATTAAATATAAATATATAATATGTATGTTATTAATATATATATATATATATAATAACATAATATTTTCATTAAATATAATAAAGTAATGCATATATATATGTTATTAATCTATATATAATAACATAATTTATTTATTAAATATAATAATGTAATATATATATAAATATATATATAATTATATTAATATGTATGTTATTAATAGATATGTATATTATTAATATATATGAGTCAAAGGGGGTCATAAGTCAACCATTGACCCCCTTTGACGCATTAAATGACGACATATGTCCTTAGGGGTCCTAAGAGCCCTAGGGACATATTACAATGGTTAATATGGGTCAAAGGGGGTCATAAGGTGACCTATGACCCCTTTTGGTCGATTAAATGACGATATATGTTCCTACAGGTCCTAGGATCCTGAGGGACATATTTGAATCGTTCATATGGGTCAAAGGGGGTCATAGGGTGACCTATGACCCCCTTTGACCCATTAAACGATGACATATGTCTCTAGGGGTCCTAGGACCCCTAGGGACATATTCGAATGGGTAATATGGGTCAAAGGGGGTCATAGGTCCCTTTGACCCATTAAATGACGATATATGTCCCTAGGGGTTCTAGGACCCCTAGGGACATATTCGAATAGGTAATATGGGTCAAAGGGGGTCATAGGGTGACCTATTACTCGCTTTCACTAATTAAACGACAACATATGTCTCTAGGGGTCCTAGAACCCCTTGAGACATATTTGAATGGGTAATATGGGTCAAAGGGGGTCATAGGGTGACCTATGACCCTCTTTGACCCATTAAATGACAACATATGTCGGTAGGGGTCCTCGGACCCTTAGGAACATATTCGAATGGGTCATATGGGTCAAAGGGGGTTTTTACCCATATGAATGATTCAAATATGTCGCTAGGGGTCCTAGGACCCTTAGGGACATATTTGAATTGTTCATATGGGTCAGGGGGGTCATAGGTGACCTATGACCCCCTTTGACCCATTAAATGATGACATATGTCTCTAGGGGTCCTAGCACCCATAGGGACATATTCGAATTGTTCATATGGGTCAAAGGGGGTCATAGGGTGACCTATGACCCCCTTTGACCCATTAAACAATGACATATGTCTCTAGGGGTCCTATAACCCCTAGGGACATATTCGAATCGTTCATATGGGTCAAAGGGGGTCATAGAGTGACCTATGACACCCTTTGACCCATTAAACGACGACATATGTCCCAGGGGGTCCTAGGACCCCTAGGGACATATTTGAATCATTCATATGGGTCAAAGGGGGTCATAGGGTGACCTATGAACCCCTTTGACCCATTAAATGATGACATACCCCTTTGACCCATATGAACAATTCGAATATGTCCTTAGGGGTCCTAAGACCCCTAGGGAAATATTCAAATCATTCATATGGGTCAAAGGGGGTCATAGTGTGACCTATGATGCCCTTTGACCCATTAAATGACGAGATATGTCCTTAGGGGTCTTGGGACCCCTAAGGACATATTCGAATCTTTCATATGGGTCAAAGGGGGTCATAGGGTGCCCTATGACGCCCTTTGACCCATTAAATGATAACATATGTCCCTAAGGGTCCTAGGGACATATTCGAATGGGCCATATGGGTCAAAGGGGGTCATAGGGTGACCTACGACCCTCTTTGATGCATTAAACGGTGACATATGTCCCTAGGGGTCCTAGGACCCCTATGGACATATTCAAATTGTTCGTATGTATATGGGTTAAAAAATGAAAGGAGGAAATGTGGAGGCCCCGAGAGGGCATTAAATGGTTCATTTACGATAGCCCCGAGAGGGCATGAAATTTGCTGAATTATGATAGCCCTGAGAGGGCATGAAAATTGTTTATTGCAAATATGTTTTGGTATGGAAAGTCTCCATTTTAGAACACACCTTCACCCTATGTTTATGGTTCCATCTGTGAATCCATTGTGAAATAGTCTTGGGGGGAAATTGTTCAAGTTTGAAATGTAATGTTTATGCATTGAAAGATTGTATGTGTATCCCAATTTGAGCCTTGTTCCCTAGTGCGGGGGTGTTCTCTTTGAGGCCTATGGTTGGGTGGAAAGCACCCATGGTCCTTGTTATTTTGTTGTGTTGCATATGCAGATTTGTGTCCAAGGGATCAATGGAAATGGCTTGGAATGATCATCTTGCAGATTGATGTTGGATGAGAAAACTTGACATTGTGCCCTCATTTGTGAAGGAGGATTCACTAGCTTGTTCATGTTCTCAATGATCATGTTGGACAATGTTCATGCTACTCATTGTCCATATCTTTCAATGTCCATGTTCCTTATGATTTTGAAAAGTCCCTTATGTTGCCCCATTGTGATGGAAGGAGATTGTATCATTGTTACCTAATGTACGTGTAGAAGAAATAATTGATAAGGTTGTATATGCATGTTTCATTTGGAGTTTATATTTTTATGAAAGCATTGGTACGAGTCACAGATTTGCTTTGACATCATTGTTATCATTTGAAAATGTGAAAGAAAGTTTTCTCCTTGTGGTATTGTAAATGACTAGTTGATAATAACAATCCATAGATGTTATGTGATACCATTGATTGTATAAATTTAAAACTTAGTAGATTGCTTACAATCTTGTTGTGCACTCAATAATTTGGAAGGAAAATTTTATGTTCATATCACATGCATGGATAACATTGATTTTAATTACCAAGCTTAATGCAATTCTAAGCAAGGAAATCATCAAATTAATTTTATGATATAACAAAATGAAGTTTGTTGTAAGAGAAGACATAATAAAATCTATGAGATACATTGCTGTAGGCATGCATTTTCCTCTCTAGAAAATGTATGGTAAAGGAAAATAAATCCCTTCCTTAATACAGAGCAATAAAATATTAAAGAATATTCCTAGATTCTAGACTTCTATCCAATAAAAATAACAATAATAATAGCATATAGAGACTAATGAATGTCCTAGACTAATATATTTTCTAAGTGACAGAATGGTACACATTACAATCTTGTGACCTCTAAGTCACATCCAACACTCAAATAATAAATTAGTAATTAAATAAATAAAGGCATATTAGTGTGCATGTTAGAGAATATGACAAATTTAAATATTTAACTTAGAAATAAAATAAAAGCCAAGATTGATTGGATGTACATATAATAGGGTTAATATGAAGTAAGTTGTCGGGATGATGGGATTGGAGAATCAAGGATAAGGATAGATGATGGATTAAAATAATAACTCAAATCTAGTTTTATCTAGTCAATAAAGGATATTGATACATTGATACATATATGTCAGAATGACAAGGTATGTTATATACAAACCTTATTTATACGCTTGCACCTAATCCTTGCATAGACAATTCATCTAATAAATTTAAATTGACACACTCAATACGATGGTATAGTAGGATGTGTTTAAATACAGATCGTGAATTATTATTGAGTTAAGTACTTTGAATTGGCCCTTAGACTTACTAAGAGTTCCTCATTTTATGTGCTTACTAATTCATACTATGAAACTACTTTGAATCTTAACATGCATTGATAATAATAATATTGATAGTGAGAAAGTGAGCTTATGGTGAATAGTTAGATGTAATAATGTAAAAATTATATGTAATAGTATAGTAATTATAGTAATTAAAATAGTAAATGTAAAAGCATGACAATGTAGCTAGATAGTTAGTAATTGTCTTTTGTTAGAGTGAGTTTAATTTATGTATTGAAATAGTAATTTTTTTGTTTAGAAAACTATAGTGAGTGCTAGTTTGGTGAGGAAGAAATGTTGATAGAATGCATAAGGATGACTAAATAGAGTAAAGAGGGAGAAAATGACTCAGTATTGGTCCAATCTTCGAGAGGACTTGTAACCAGTAAGATATGGATGCAAGCACATGGTACACATTTGGCACATAAAAAAAATTGTTTATTCCATAAGTTGTGTAACTAATGTGTTGAATGATGGATACTATCAATGCAAGTGGCCCCTTCTCCATCATGTAGACTTCGAAGCTACCTTTGGGGCATATCTTTTCTAATTTCCAATGGTTAGATCCGATATAGTGTGGTAGATAAGTGCACATTTTCTTATTTGACTAAGGGTGCTCATGTGATGAGTACTAAATCTAAATTCTCTAGATATGTGTGTTTAATCGATTAAGATATACTACACTTCCACACCATATAGTAATTGTCACATTAATATATATTGTAATGATTAATGAATGTCTGTACATTGGTAATGAGGATAATAAGTAATTCTGATCCCCTTCCTTTACATGCTAGAATCACGACCTAGTCCATATGATACAACTGACAGACCCTAATAGAATATTAGTATTAGAGGCTTGTTAGGATATGAATTACCTCACTAATTTATGAGTGTTGTATCTTGAACTTGCTCATTTCACTCGTGACGCTAACTTGAACTAGACTTTCATCCAATCTATTTGAGAACCACCTGTGACTAAAATGTTAACACCTTCACACTATCCACATGAGTCTTGAACTCCTATTCAATGATAACCTTGTTTTATAATATGTAATTTCTTATGCGACTTCATAAGCTACAAAAAAGAAAAAGAATTGTTGTGTTTTTACTAGTAAAATTTAGGGCATGACACATGATCCACGATAAATTGAACAATACTAGATACTAAATTAATATGTATATCATTGTGCATGTAAATGACAAAAATATATATCAAAATACATGTATCCATAGAATTTTTTTTACACAAATATATATCAAAGATCATGTATCCATAGACAAAGTACTCAAATATATATATATATATATATACATAGATCCATATACAAAATGTGGTTGATCCTTCCATCAGAATGTGTATAATATCAATGTTTCTATATACAATGTGGCATATGCCATCTCAAAATGTCTCATGATGCATCCTACAAAAACTATACTATCCTAGGGTGCTGGTGGATGATCAAAATGCAGCCTCTTTGCTGCACTAGGTGGATCGGATACCTCCTACAAACAAAAAAGAAAAAATCCAAAGTTAGACTACTAAATTTATATGATTCTACGCATCTAACATTGAATTACTCAAATGCATAATGATCTTTTCCATAATGGATATTAATACTATCAAATTTTCATAATAAATACCTCTCTCGTCGACCTCTTGTGCCGGTCAGGAGTCCTCTCGTATGCCCTCGGCAATGCTGGTACCTCTTTGATTGTGGGCTATATATGTTCAAATACCTTTGTCAGATGAATCTACAATTTAAACTATAACATTATAATTCATAGCATGCTAAATTTATAACATATTCAATCATGAATTCAAACTACAACTTACTATTGTAGGCTCCTCCTTAGGAGTGAGTGGCCGCGTCTTGAAATCTACATAACTGTCCCATCGAACCTCATGTGCACTAGGAGTCTCCTATGAGATACAAAATAGTAGTTGTTAATATCACGAAAATTAGTTTTGAATTTATTTATGAAGATAAGTGATGCGAGAGCATCCCATGCTCATTAGTGGAACATTGAAGATCCAAGGCATTACAGAGGTCACAGAACATCTCTTGAAGTCAATTGGGCAATCCTTACACCAATTATGGCTCATGGAAGCATTAAAAGTTATAATGTTGGACTCATATGTGGAAAAAAGTTGTAATTGGGCATAAGATAGGATTTTAGGATTTCATATGGTAGATGAGTCATTTGATAGGTTCATGTAGGTTGTCATGATCATATCTTGTCATTAGACAAGTCAAAACATTCTAGAATTGAGTTTTGGGGTTTGAACAAGTAGGCCCTAGTTTTTAAGCCATTTTAAGGAGGGTTTTGAAGTTTGTGTGTTTAGGAGTGTGACCAAGACCTATAATCTTGAAAATCCTTAGTTTGTTGGTCCCTTTGTTGAAGCCTTGGTGTGTCTAATTCCTCCTTGTGTGTCCCAGAGTTGAAAGGTACATAAGTGGTGTCCAAAGATTTCTTGGTGAGGAAAGAAAGAGAATCAGTGAGTTGGCCCTTGGGAAGGAAGAAAACTTGTTGTTAAAATGCCTCCTAAAAATCAAATGGCTAGAGAACTTGACGAATTGAGAGAAGAGTTGGCAAAAGAGAAAAGGGAGAGGAGAAATTGAAGCATCTAGAGTGAGGGAAGAAAGACAGATGAGAAGAGAGAGGCTAAAGCTTACTGCAAGGATAGAATCCTTAGAAAAGGAAAGGCAAGAACCTAGAGGAGAAGAGGTTAGAGGAAGAAATCATGGAGAGAACCATGAATAAGAAGAGGTTGGTAATGCAAGGCAAGAGCATGAGAAACCATATGATCTTGAAGAAAGGAGTTTTATGAGAATCATTAAGGCAATACAAGGTAATGGTGGGAAGAACCATATTGATTTTCCAATATACCAGGGTAAAATGGATAGTGAAGTGCTAGGGTGGATAGAGGCCCTTGAGAACTACTTTGATCTTGAAGACATAGAAGCAGATAAGAAGGTAAAAGTAGCAATAGCAAGGCTAAGAGGAACATCACTCAGTTGATGGACTAGTGTTCAGAATTAGAGAGAGGAAAGGTGGTGCATGGCACCTAACCTATGTGGCAGGGGGGAACAAGTATCTATGTTGCTGGACACCTTGCCACTTTATGAAAGCGAGGATTCAAGTAGATTAGGAAGTTGGAATAAAGGTTTGGTCCATATTTTACAATTTGGTCTATGTTTTGTAATAAAGGCACATATAAGGCCCACAAGAATTTTGGTGTGGTTATAAACCAAGTGACTCCATGGGACCAGAAGGCCTTAGAATAGGGTATTTAGAGTCTAAACAGTATTAGCAAAAAGTGGTTGTTTGTTTGTTTTATGGTTGGGAATGCCTATATGGTTGTTCCAATGGTCATGTAAACCTTTATATATGTCATATGTGATCTTAGTTGAAAGGGGGAGATTAGAGTGTACGGTGGTTTGAAGAAAAAACAATAAAAACTTAAATTTTCTAGAAATTTACTGGTAATCACTTGGTTGTTACACTGGTACAGATCCGTACAAAAATTTTATGATTGTTAAGTGTATGAAATAGTTGCAAGGGTGAGTTAGGAAACTTTTGGTTTTGGTTTGACTCAAAAAGGAGTTGGGGTTTAAAAGTTATCTGCATTTTAGTAGAAGGTGGTCTGAAAAGCCTTGTTTCCTAGACCCTTCCACAAATGCATCCCTAACTTGCATTCCCACCAGTGACACCCTCTAAAACTAAGGGATATACAAGGAGACTAGGCAACATAATGCCAGAGGTTGGAGGCCTGGAGAGAAGAGCAACTAGTTTTCCAAGTCGGCCCTAGGTCAAGCAAGCCCATGTGATTGACTGGTTTTTGCAAGGTAATTGGTGATAGTCATGGTTGCAAGCACTTCTGATCAGTTTGAGTGCTGGAGTTGGATGCATTGACTATGTTGGAGATTTCCTTAAGTGTTTTGGGTCTTGGGAACCCACCTTGCCCATTCTTCCTTGAAGCCCTAGCCTAACTTGATCAACTAGGCCTAGGTACCAAGAAGCAGTTCAGAGGGTGCTGGAGCAAGATCAGCCCAAAAGCTTTTGGATTCTTAGCATGTGACAAGAAGGGTGTTTGGACCTATGGAGAAGTCCCTATGCTAGTAAGGGATACTAGGAGAAAAGTGAAAAGAAGATAATTGGAAGGCTACAAGGTGTCTTGGGAGTTCGGTGGAACCAAACAAATTGATGAGTTTGGGTTTGAATAATATGTCCATGATTGTCTCCATTTCTGGTGACAGTTGGTGAGGATTTTGAAGTGAGACTACCTTGTTTGGCTTGGAGGTTGAGTATACCTAGAGTGGGTAAGAGGACTTGTGAGAAGTCCTAGAATCCTAAGTTGGATTGTGACAACCATTTATTGGCTTGTGGAAGGTAGTTGCTGCAGACTCTGCATCAAAAGGGGATTGAATAAGATTTCAAATTAGGAGAGAATGAAGATCATGGTGAGAAATCAATTCTTGCCATCTAATTTAGCAATCCAAATTTAAAGATAAGAAGGAAAAATTTGAAATAGAGGAATATGGATTTCATGTCCTATACTGAGAAATTCCATACCCTGAGTATTAGGGGAGGACTGGAAGATGAAGATGAGAAGGTGGCTAGATACATTAATGGCCTCAAGTACAATAGTCAAGATGAAATAGGATTGAATGTACCAAGGAAACTTAGAGAATGTTTTCAGTTGGCAATCCAGGTAGAGGAGAAGTTGAAAAGAAAGAATGAGAGGCAAGAAAATCAGAGAGGAGGTGGAACAATGAGACGAAGAGGTGTAAGAAGTTAGTTTGACACTTCAAACTATCAAGACAAAGATAAAGGAAAGAGATTACATCTGATACAAGAGGAAGTTTCAGGGGAGGAAGATTTGGAAGTGGAAGAGGTAATAGTGTTTTCATAGGTAAATGCTTAAGATGTGGAGGAGTAGGCAATAAATCCTACAAGTGCCCTGAGAAAGGTGTGGATTTTAGGAAGGAGGAGAGGAGATTCTCCTTGACCCAAGGAGAAGAGGAAGAAAAGAAGTACGATAATGTAGACCCTGAACTTGAAGGAGAATCTTTGATGGTGAGAAGAAGACCACAAATGCAGCAGCAAAAGGAGACCAGACCATCCATTTTTAGGACAAATTGCATGAGCCATGGTAGGATTTGTAAGATGATAATAGACTCTAGTTCCTTTGATGATTTAGTGTCTTATGAAATGGAAAATAAACTAGGATTGAAGAAGTATCCTATTGATAGACCATATAGGGAATTTTGGGTCAATGATGCACAAAATATTATTGTAAGGGAGCAAGAAATAGTGGATTTCTCTATAGGAGAATATAAAAGATCAAGCTATATGTGATCACATTCTAATGACATGCTGCATGTAATCCTTGGAAGGCATTGGCAAGCCTCAAGGAACACTATTCATTTTGGCTCATCAAATTTTTATATAGTACACAAAGATGGTGTGAAGTTTAAGCTAAATCCTTTGACTGGTCATGATGAGGAAAGAGTTTTTTTTTCTTGGCAAGAAAGAGTTTGTGGACTTGTAGGAGCAGAGGGAGAGTAAACATGATATGATAGATCTGCCACTGAAGCCATCTCTTTTGGTTATGAAGGATGAGATTGTTCAAGACAAAACTCAGAATTCTGCTTACAAGTAGACAGTGATAGCAAAAGGAGTGATGATAGGAATAGTATGGTGTCCTTTGGTGATGAGAGTGAACAAAGAAGTGAACATATCCATGGAGGATAAGACACAGGGTCAGCATGACCTCAGACAACAAGTTATTTAGCCTTTGTCAAGGATAAAACATGACTGTTCACAATCAGCAGGCAGTAAGGTTACCATGACTGGTAACAAGGATCCAATGCTTTTTGTTTCTAATGATTTGTATGGATGTGTGCAGGGTAATACATTGCAGGTGCAAAGTTGCAAACATCCCTCTAGAAGGATGGGAGGAAAGAAGATAGTACCCATTAACTCTTGGGACAAGAGTTGCTTTGAAGGTGGGGTGTTTGGTGCAGGGGCACCTATTAAATCATCTAAGAGAGCCTTGGTACCAGATGAAGATAGAGGACCAAAGACATCATTGATTGGTAATTGGGATATATTAAAACCAATAATAGAATTATGTAATAAACAATGTACTTTGAAAGACAAAAGTCATTAAAGTCCTACTAAGGACCTAAGGGCAACATGATGTAAAATGGCCAAAAGAGCCATATGGGGTAGTCTTAGGATAGTTTCATACTTATTTGCATTTAATAAATCCATATGACCAATTTTGAGTCAATGGAATAGTTTAGAAAGTTAGGGAATGCATGAAAACTATAGTTTGAAATTTGAATTTCAAATTCAAATGGTCATATTAGTTTTGGAGGGAAAGTAGTAATTTGGTATTTGTTTGATTAAATAAACCTTTGTAACCAGCTTGGTTGGACAGGTGCATATAAGCCTATTTAAGTTGTAATGAACATATGCAAGACATGAATCATTATTGGTACGGAAAAAATCACATAAATTGTATAGAACAACAATCATACTTTCCTCTGCATCAATTAAAAAAAAAAAATGATACTTATACATACAATGGGGCTCTTTGTGCAAATGAAAATCCCTGATGATCTAGGACGCTGAATTTGTACAGGCTCATTGCCAGTAGCCACACCCTATATACAATAAAGAATGTAATTAAATGAGATTACCAAAAACATTTTACAAGAATGCATCAATATTTAATCAATTAGAAAACATCTAATTACCTTTCCTTTGTCAATGCATGCTGGCTCACCCCTCACACTTTGTCCCCCCGGGGCAGGTGGTATCTGCAAGATAAAAGAAAGATTAGCAACCATATATGCTACAATATCAAATAGAAAAAAAAAATGCGAACACAACATAATGTACTATAGATGTCTCAAGGCCAAATGAAATGGCCGAGAGTGTAGCATCATCTATCTGTCTAAGCTCCTCCTTGGTCATCAACTAAACATGAATGAAGATCACATACATGTAAAAGGCAGTATGGCTTAAAAATTAAAATTACTCTATTATAAAAATTAACTTTAAATCAAATATGTCATAACAATAAAATGTATACACGTACCAACACTAAAGGAGTCCATGCCTCTACATTCCCCTCCTCTCTTGCATCAAGGTCTGTAGCCTCTGCACGTGCATCTAGTGTATCCTTGTCTAATACAAAATGATACTTAGGAAGATCACCTATGGGACCTAGGCAAATATTCTTGCATGTAATGCAAGTGTAAGGTACAAAAATGTGTGATGAGCTAGCCGATGATGAACTGGCACCAACATCATCAACACGAGGAGGCAGGACTGACCTAGCCTGAGATATCATTAGGCTACTTAGCCTATGAATGGCTCTGATGGTCTGAGAGCTAGCCTCTACCATAATATCTGGATGCTACACTCGAGGAGGGTGGGAGATATCAGGGGGGGGACAAAAGTGCCAAGTTTCTTCCATTGGGAAGAGGGTCTATCCTAAGGAGCTCCTAGTCCTAAGCCCATGTTGGGCTTCATGCTCAAATAGTTCACTTTAAGTTTCAACACAAATTCTGCATATAACTTTCTAACGAAATAAAATGGTATGTCTAAATTTCCATGTGGAGGGATATCAAAGACCATCCACCAATGGTCTCAAAAATTTGCACGTACGACATCATTTGTGCACCATTTAATTTATAGTTTGGTTTTTTTTGGGTCAACTGGTATACCCATTTTTGGGTTAGCAAAAAGGCTACTCAAATTGTCTTTGGTTATGTTGAGGGTCGTGACCTCATCATAATCTAAACCATCATCAAACATCTGGTGCATTTCATCATGCCAACGAAGAGCAACATTTTGTTGGTTTGTAAAGGTTTCAATGCTATCCACTATGGTGTTTAACGTGGATAACATAGGAGCCAATGTAGGTACATTATTGTATGTTCTATGCAAACCTCTCAACTCAGTGAGATTTTCATTTATAAAATCCTCGATTCGAGGAGGGTTTTAAGGAGGTAGAGGATCATTTGGTGGAGGGTTTTCTGGGGATACTGGATCATTTGGTGGTGGGTTACGAGGAATATTATTCCCTGCCTCAGTGTCATCATTTTGATCAACCATTCCTATTGAATTGCGAAACATAATATATATTAAAAAAAAATCTAAATTTTAACCATTTTTGTCAAAAAAAACCCTAGATTCAACTAAAACAAACAAAATCATGTTAAAATCTATTAAATTTAGGTTAAAAATGAGTCGGGGGGGGGGGGGGAACATACCTGATATCTGATATCCAATCTCATATCTAATATCCAATCCACGATGGCAATACTGGCCCCAAATTTGCGTAAAATGGGGGCCCGCGGGTCTATGATAACATAAAATGAGTACAATATATATAATATAACATATAATATATAATATATATTTCATTTTATATATTTTTATATAATATTTTATATTTATTATATTAATTTACTATACATTATAATATCAAATATTATATTATATAATAATATTATTATTGTATTATATTATTATAATTTATAATGTATTATACTTTTTTATTATATATTATATTATAAGATATTACTTTTTATTATTATATTATATCTTATATATATATTTTATATTACATTAATATATATTATAATATATGAAATATTATATTATATTATTATAATATAATATGTTATTAAAATATAATACATTATAATGATATTATTATAGTATAATATTATATGATTATAATATAATAATAATAATATTATTATAATATAATAGTATGATATATTATTTAATATTATTATTATTTAATATGTTATTATTATTATATCTTATTATTATTTAATAATAATATTATATTAAATAATAATAATATCATTAAGTAAATATTAATATTAAATAATATATCATACTATTATATGATTATAATTATTAGTCAGATATTTGATTTAAAATCAGATATCTGATGTTATCGGATATTCGATAAGGCTCGGCTTAACCTTCCAAGTTTGGTTCTTGGATAGGTAAAAAAAAGTCAGAGCAGATTTTGAAGCGCTTTTAGGCGTCTTCAAACTCTTTTTTTTCACATCGCCACTTTTTGGCACACCATGATCCTGCACATACCCTACACTTGAAGTATACTTGCAAATAGAAACTGAAACCTCGACACTTAATTCAACTATGTGATTTTAGTAAACCAAAACATGTGATTGCATTGTGTTTTCTCTATGCTATCTATTTTGGGTTTTGGGTTGATTAGTGTTGACCAGTCTTAGGTTGTTACTAGAGGCTCGGGGGTTATGAGATGTGATGGCATGTTGATCTTATTTGGTCTCGATCTTTATAAACCCAACCATGGTTATGTTATGGAATGCTCTATGAAATGTTTGTATTTACTGATTGTTATTGCTTTTCAATCTTCATGTGTGAAGTTGAGATGTATTTATATGAGACACTTGACTTAACCATTTTTGAGTCATCGATCAGTTATCCTTGGATTATTTTCCAATCACCATGATGGGACTGAATTGTTGATTTATGATGTCATGTTGTGACATGTTTGACTCAACCATTTTGGAGTCTTCGATCAGTATGATTTTGAGATATATTTTGGTTATTGAGAACCAATGGATACTTTTGATTATCAGTGATACCTTCAGTTGCCAATAGAGAACTTTTGTGGTCATGATTATCTATGGATGTTTTTTAGATACTCATGGAGATTTGATACTTTTATTGTGGATATTTGATGATTCTTATTGTGGATTATCTTTTGGTATTTCTTTCCAGTTGCTTGTACAGGACTGTGGTGATTTTATGATTCCATGAGCTTAGGGTAGGTTATCTACATGTAGTGTCGGGAAGTGGCTTGCAATGGGGGTCGGGGCCCTAAGTGGCTGCCAGGGTAACTCATTGTATGTTTTGTTAATAAGTGATAACATTTACACACTAAATGGGGATTAAATGAACCTAAAAGGATAATTTTTTTGGTTCTTGCCCATGCCTCGAGTGCTTGTACAAACTAGGATAGGAGTAGAGAGAATGCATGGTTGCGACCTTGCATTCCATAGCATGCCTTGTCAGTATGAGAGGATACTAGTGGCTGCATGAGGATCAGTAGGGACCCGTGGAGTTTAGCTAACTGCCAGGGTAACTTCTACATGATATATGCGATGACACTTTCCTGCTTACATAGTAGATTCCTACATGTCATTGTGTGCCTCTAGGAATTAGATGTCAATTTTTTGATTGGAACCTCTAAGTTAGTATACTTTTAGGATTCCTAGACTTAGAGAGTATTTTCATGCTTTGTGATTTTGATAGCCTATTTGGGACTTGAGATTATCTCGTCAGCACGGTGGGAGTGGACCACTTAGGTACCACGTGGTCGGGTGGTAGTGCTTTTCCACTCTTATCATTTGAGACCCGTTTGAGACATCGTGGCTAATGCGTCCTTCATGATGGTGGATATGTATCCTTTTATTTATGATTGGCATATGTTAGATGATGTTATATTATGCTTATATTTGCATGTTAGATTTCTTTCTACATATGATTTAGTATGATTAGGAGTGACATTCCTACTATGTTAATAGTGGATGGTCTCTTCGGTGGTTTGGAATGTTATGCACAAAGGGATGGAAAGGATCCATGATGGTCTAATGATGCTATTAATAGTTGGGAGGAACCGTGCACTTAGCTAATTATGTTTGATGATTTGTGGTTATCTTTTATGGAGTTTATATCTTTTGTGATGATGTATCATGTATGATATGTGGTTTCATTTATGTTAGTGCATCATGGATTAGAGTTAGTATGATGATATACTTTATTTATATGGATGTTTATTCTTTTAATCTTTTCATACCCTGTGACATGTACAGTGGATGATTGAGAAATCTAAAATGTAATTACTAAAAGAACACTTGTATATTGTTTAAGAACATAGGACTTTTCATTATGTGGATGCAGTGTTAGATGGAACATAATTAGTTATGTTAGATGTGACTCAACAGTAAGGGATCTTTAAATAATGTAACTTGTTATGTATGTTATGTTTACTTGTATTTGAATTGTTTCTATTGCTTCCATTATTAAGTATAAGTTGTAAATGGTTTATCTTTCTTGTTTAAAAAAAAATTGTTTGCCAAACTTAGTGAAATTTTAGATTAATTCTTTGGATCCCTTGGTGGGGCATTACAACTAGTAACTTTTGGGTCACCACTGGGCAGGGTCATTATATTCTAGCCTAAAAGCTCCTGCAATAAATGTGGTGTGACAAATGGAAGCAATAAAAGGAAAGCTCAGATAAATAGTCATATGCAAGAAAACTGAAAGTTTGCATGAAAACCTAGTAGAGCCCAAAACTCAACTCCCTTATTTCCAAATTAAGATATTGATCCCTTTTTGAATTACAACCCAAGTCTGGGTTATAGATGGCTTTCTCCCCATCTGCTGATGGTGGACACACTAAATCACAGATTGTATTTGCAATCTTCTCTTTCTCAATAGAGAAAATGTTTTGACACTATTTGGAGTGCTATTATAGAGCCCAATATTTACCATTTTTCTTGGTGTTTGGCCTTTCAAGGTCTTCCCCTTAGGCCTCAACTCAAGCATATTCGGGTTCCAAATCCTAGATGCTCTTGTTGTGGACAACCAGAGTCTTTCATGCATATTTTCTAGTTTTCTAGGGATGCTCAAAATTATTGGCACTAGATTCATGACTTCTTCAAGCTATTCAGGCTTGGACCCTTTTCTTGGCCCATGGTTATATTGGGTGATTCCTCCAAAATCCCCTAGAAATTTACCCAGATTTGGCATACCTTTAGGATGGAGAGTTTTTTTACTCTATCGAGAGATAGGAATGCTATTATTTTCACTCACAATTTTATTGATACTAATATTGCTATGTACACTAAGGTGTTCATTTGTAATAATGTAACTATGCAGATTCAAGTTCAAGATAACAAAGTGGCCTTGGAGATGGCTCAATTGCAAGAGCTACCAAACCACTAGAGCAATACCCCTTCCACTATGGCCAAAGTTCCTCCTAATGCTTTGGTTAATACTTCAACTCCTCATGGCCACCATCTTTAGTGCCATTCCTTAGGTCATCACTCCAAAACCCGACACTCCCAAGCTTCCCACTCCCACTCTCCTTATGGTGACAATGGTGGATGGAAGTGTTACTTAGCTTTCCTACCCCATGGTGGCTCTTGCTAGTCTTGGTATCCTCATCCTGGTGCTTGGTGGACACTTTTTGGAAAATGGCCTTGCTTGGATCTGACAATTTCTCCTCTACAAGGAGAGATAAAAGATGCAAAGGCTGTCATTGGTCTTGTTGTTGCTACTACTGATGATGGCTGGACTATCCCCAAATTGCCACCCAATCCCAAAAATGCTTGGGGTTTTCATGATCATGATGAACCACCACCCTCAGCAGGAACTACTTTGGCCACATGAGGCTACTTTTTATGTATTTTTTTGATGAATAGTGTTTGATTCCAAATGTAGCCGTGTGAACTTTCTTGGGTTGACCTTGTATCCCCCAACCCCTTTTTTGTGAATTTTAATCTTAGTATATTATTTATTAATAGAAAAGGACCATTCATAAAAAAAAATATAGAAGCATAGACAAAGGTTGTGAACTATGTGGTCTAATTAATAAAGGTAACTTTTTTTCAGTCCACTTTTTCTTTGGTTCAAACTAGCTAGCACGTACTATTTCTTGCAGTAATGTGAGATATTTTTTTCCAATACTAACAATGGAATAAGAATGGGGATCTAATTTCCAACACTGATAGAAAGATTTCACACATTTTCCAAAAGACTTGATTAAGTAGAAAACTTTGATATTTAACATTGCGATAATGAATGCAACATAAGGTACAAAAATCTTGGCTGAAAAAATGGTGTTTAATGATTCCTATAAGTTCCATAACTCTTCTCAAAGCATGTATTAGGGTAATAATGATAAACACCTATTACAGAGACAAAAATAACTAGAGGAACATTTTTTGTTTGCCCATGAGACTTAATATTGTGCTAATTTAATTTGAAATTTATTTTACTCACTGTATGCATGCATTATGTTTCTTATAAATTAAATTGGACTAACCCAAGCCCTTCCAAGAGTCTGTAGGTTCTTCTTTTTTAATATTATTATTAAATTATAAATTTTTTTAATGGTTTTAATTTTCTTATAATATAAATTATTTTTGAAACATAAAAGTCACATCTTTTAGAATAAAATATGTAGGAGAGGTAAATAATTTTTTTAAACATGTGTTACAAATTAAAATTGGCAACTTTTTTTAAAGAGAATGTATGGTACAAAATTTGTGAGTTAATTTAACTTCAATATTTTTTCATAAATAAATTATGTTAGTTGAGCTTTTCCTAACTATATTGTTTCAATTCAATAGGATTGTAAATTCCAAAATGGATATTAAGTGTCTTCCACAAGATGAAATGAATATTTAGTATTTAATGAAAATAAAAGCATAAGAATAACCTAATAGATACATAATAAAATAAGAACTTGTTGATTGATTTGAACCTTAGGTTCACCACTCTAGCGGAGTTTTTTGTACAAATGTTATCCATTATGCAGCAACCACTCTCAAGCTTATTTAGTGCAACAAGAGGGGCGGTAAGGTGGAAGACAATGATGAGAGTTCCTAGAGACTCTATAGGTTCTTGCCAAATGTCTGACTTGATGTAGGGTTGGAGAAACCAACCTCCCTTGATGAGAAGAAAGAATGATGCCTTGGCATTATTCAATGTTAATCATTTTGTAGTTTTTATGATGATTAAGCTTTGATCCTACATGACCAATATGATTTTTTTTATATGAACTTTAATATTGGTAGCTCATGTAGTTATGTTTTTTTTTCTTGGTTATTGATATGACACTATCTACTATAATGGTTTCTATAGTAGATTGGATAATTCATGTAATTTTTTAGTTTTGATGCTAATGGGTGGCTAGTATGTTGTTCATGATCATAATTAGTGAGCTATCTCTCAGGTGATAATGTTTCCCTCAATACAATTGTTTCTACTAGGCTAGTCACACATTTTTGCTACTATTAATGTGGAAAACAAAGAGAGAATGATCACAAACCATTCATTTCAACTAGGCCATATGGTAGACTGAGAGCATCACTACTTTGTAACTTAAATTATATATTAGTCAGCCAATTCATATTAACAAAAAAAATATGTACCACTATTTATCATAAGCATCTTTTGTTAAGGAAATTTTTATATGCCATTATAATGCAACCTTTACTAGTGAATGAAAAATAACACTCTTTAAATATGATGGATGTCCACACATAAATATATAAGGAAGAGTAGATAAGAGAAATCCTCAAGATTTATGTACAAATGATGCTGGTCCCTCTAAGTTTTGTTCTCTACTAGTGTCAAACTCTTAGTTTGAAATTAGGTAGAGTCAATCGGTCATCACTATGACTAATTTACTCTATATAGGGTGACTCATGCAAAGACTTGTGATTAATCATTTATAAGATGAGCTCTATAGGAGTTGAGAAAGTATTTGGTTGCCAAATAATTTTAGTATAAGCTGAGTATCGCTAATGCTGAGTAGACAAAGCACATAAATTCTAAGTCATATAGAAGGAGCTAAGTTAGTTTGGACTGAGCAATAATAGAAAGAACACTTAAAACCAAGCATTATAGATAGTGTGTGTTGAGTAACATATAATGAACAAAATTTCTAGAATGGTACAAAAATTGAGGTAAAATGTTTTGAGCTAACATGTAAATCACAATTATTGATTGTAGAGTTTAATATAAATATTGTTACACATTTTTACATGGATCATTGATCCCTGCGATGAGAGGACAATGAGTTAGATGAAGAGGAAAAAGGGGAAACATCTAGAAGACTCTATATATGTCATTAAATAGGTAGATCAAAACCCTATTGGATACAAAGAAATGAAGAGGAGAAGTGTATGCAATAAAGTGAAGCAAAGTATTATGCAAAGGAGTTAGGTTTTGGAGGTTGCAAGAGAGAATTGTGAGGTAACATAGTTTAGTGACCAAATAAAGTAGTGAAGGATAGAGTAAAGATATATCAAATAAGAATTTAGATCAATGATTGGAAAGAGGAGATTTGTTATTAGTATTATAAGTGAAGACTGAAGAATTAGGTATTGAATCAATTTTGACAAATTCAATCAAGGAAGATCTCTGAACTGGGTGGTTTTAACTAGCCTTTAGAAATATCTAAATTGAGTCCTTACTTCATTGTAAAAAAAAAAATCCTTTAATCAAGGTAAGAAGTAACACTATTGTAAAGCTTTTAATAAAGAAGAGCCCTCATAGGTTAAATCATTAGAAGTGATCAAAATTGCAGTCCTAATAGGCTAACTTTATTACTGCAATATTGAATATTTGTGGGTATTATCACCACCCCAATTTTACCTTCACCTTGGAGGATTTCTAGGTTACTAATTATTTATGTCACATGTTTACATATCATGGATGTGGTACTTAGCTAAATTTATTTCAGCATTTTTCATTTCAAGTTATGTTATGTATAAACTAGATATGAGATGGTTAATGTGGTGAATGTAGTGACGTTTTTCGAAGGATACAAGTTTTATAGATCTTGATTACCCCCCTTCTCTTAGTATCATAGTTTCCCAATAAAATTATAACAATTGGTATTAGAGAAAGAAGTTTAGAAGCTTAAGAGTTCAGATCTTAGAGATGGAGGCTTACAAATTGGAAATTATTAGTAACAATCAAATGATTGACATCTAGCTAATATTGTATAAACTTGAAGTTGCTAGGAATGAGGGTGAATGCACAAAGTTGGGTAGCAATTCTACAGAAGTCAAATCTAAGGAATGAAACTCTTCCGAAACGGGTACCCGATTTGAAAAAATTGGGTACCTATTATGGTTTGGGTGCCTCATCCATATTCAAAAATTGCATACCTACTTTTTGAATATGGATCAAGTACTTAAAGCATGAATTAAAAATTGGGTACCCAATTTTAAATGAATCAGGTACTTAATTTTAGAAATCCCCCACTTTTTAGGGGGTTTTTATCCATTTCTATTGACATCATAAATAGGAGCATGATATAAGCTTAGAAATAGGAGACCATTTTTGGATTTTTACTAAATCATCGATGTTGTTTTCCAATGTATCAGGTATTTTACTTTATTTTCTAGTATTTCATTTCATTTTTTTAAAGTTTTACGCTTTATAATTCTGTCAATTTGTTTCTTTCTTTTCATGTTAAATAGTTTTTAATATGCAAAATTGTAAATTTCCATTGTATATAGTTTTCTATTTAGATTATTGTATCTGTTGATTTAAATAATTTTGCATCTATTCATTTTAATTTATGTTTCATAGATGTTCATTTAAAAATTATTATTTTAAATGTTTCAATATATTTAATAAAAAATTTAGTGCTGAATGATTAGATAGATGTAAATTAGATTGCTTAGACATGTAATCACATTGATGTTTTAGATTTATTTCAACTAAATAGTAATTAATCATAAATTAGTTTGTAAACCATATAACAAAAAAAGTAAAAAGTTAACTATATTCCTAAGTCTAATCTCAACCTAACCATAACTTTACAATAATTCAATCTAAACCCTAAACATAAAACTAAGTATTAATGTGCTCCCTTACCTGAAAATCATTATTTTAACTATAAACCCTTGATTCATGTAACTCTAATCATAAGCCCAACTCTTTAATCCTAAACTAAAAATCTAATCCTAAACAATCATGCAACCAAATCCTTATCATAACCTTAGCCCTAATTATGACATAAAAGTAGACTCTCTTAAATTCTATTTATGATTTTCAATAATTAATGTTTCCCTTTTGAATAAAATTTAATTTTAAATCCCATACTCCATATTATGTGTCATTATATCTATTTATCATTTCATTATTTAGTTAGATAAATTTTAGAACAAGATTTTCAATAATTTAATGACCAAATCTTAATTTATAAAACTACAAACTAACCCTAAACATAGTATTCAATTTGATGTAAAATATTACTGTCACCATAATTCTAAGACTAACTCTAACACTAATTAATTTATTTTAACTATTATATAATAAAAATTATGGGGACACAACCAAAGACCAAAATGAACATACAGGAAAAGGGAAAAATCTTATTATCAATGAAAAATGCCCTATGGGTTTACAATAGTATGATTATGGAGAAAGAAATCCTCTGCAGAGTACCTTCTCTCCCACTCCACTAAGAACTACCTTTACAATGTCAAAGATGTTCTTAAATAAGACCCAAATGATTTAGGGGTAGCAATACATTCTAGAATATGCCAGTTGGCATCCATTGCCAAAATAGAAGGTTCCAAAAATCATGTTAGAAGTCGGTGTAAAATTAGAAGAATCTAGATATGGTAGTCCAACTTTCGAGAGGCATAACTTTTGAACCGTGATTTTGATTGACAAACCATTTACAATTTTAGAAAGCTCTTAGAGCGCTCTATAGCCCTATTGATGAGCTTTGCTCATCCCCATTTTTTGGCCCTGTACAAGGTTTTTTAGTGCCTTGAATCTAACTTTGAAGTGCTCTTAAGAGGTCTCCAAGAAAATTAAAACTACAATAACTTTCTAACCATAAAACCTTTTGACCTGATTCTTTTTCTGGAGCACTTTAAATTACTAGTATAATCATCCCTCCAACTTACATCATATAACTCATCATAATTTTGACTCTATTACAAAATAACTCATTTTCTATATTTACATGTATCCCAAGGTGCTTAAGGTGCTCAAAAACTCTAACCCAAAAAGCTAATAGTGGAACTATGAGAGTTGGAACCTTTATTTGACCCAAATGAGTATCTAGAAATGAATACACATTAAACAGAAACTATCTCTAAGCATATATTTTTGGGTGATACAAGATTGCCCTTACACCACTGGATGCTCTTGCATCAAAAAAATAAGAAACCTAATTGTAATCATTAATTCAAAACTATAATAAAGGTATCCTAACTCATTTCTTAAATGATAAACATAATCCTAAATGTTAAACACTAATTCTAATTGTAACCTCAAATCTTAAACCTAACACATGATCCCTAGCTAGGTAACCATAACAGTAACCATTAATGGAAAGTAATCTTTCTCCTAACCATAATTAAAAATCGTAATCCTTAACCCTAGCTTGTGATCCTAAAATGTAAACCCTAATTCTAATCCTAATGTTTTAAACACTAATTCTAAGTGCTAAACTATAATCTTAAAATGTCATCCATCAATCCTAAATCTAAACCTAAACCATAATTCTAAATTGTAATGCCTAATCTTAAATGATAAGCCTTCAATTAGTAGGCTCCATAATCCTAAATCTTATATTTTGTGCCCCAATTACTATACTCTAATTCTAATTGGATAAATGTTGAATCCTAGCTCAAACCATAATCTTATTTATGTTAAATTTTAATTGTTTTAATATTGAACTTTAATTGTAAATTCTTTAAAGCATAATCCTAAACATTGAAACATAAATGTTAAACACTCATAGTAAATTTCCTAGAAAATACATACCATAATCCTAATCATATTTCAAATTTAATGATGTAAACCCATACCATAATCTTTACCCTAGCCCTAATTCTAAATGTGAAACCATGATTATAAATGGTAGACCCTAATTGCTCAATAATTTCCCTAAATGATAAAATCTAAATTACTAAATACTAAATTATCCCAATCTTAACCATAATTTAAAATTATAATTCTTAGAGCTAGCATGTTATCCTAAAATATAAACCCTAATTTTAATCATAATTTTAAAACATTTTTAATTCCTAATCTTAAATGGAAAGCCTTGAAATAGTAGTCATAATCCTAAATCTTGTATTTTTTGCCCCAATAATAATTTTAATTATTGTAACCTAATTCTAAATGGATAACACTAAATCCTAATCCAAACCACAATCTTATTTATGCTAAATCCTAATTATTTTAATATTGAACCTTAATCATAAATTATAAAGCATAATCATAAATATTTAACTATAGATGTTAAACACTCATATTAAATTTCCTAGAAAATTCATACCATAATCCTAATCATATTTCTAATTTAAAGGTGGAAACTAATACCATCATCTTTACCCTATTCCCAATTCTAAATGCCAAACCATGATTATAAATCGTAGACCCTAATTACTCAATAATTTTCCTAAATGCTAAAATCTAAATTACTATATACTAAATTATCCCGATCTTAACCATAATTAAAAAACACAATCCTTAAACCTAGCACGTGATCTTAAAATGTAAACTATTATATAATTAAAAATGAGAAACCTCACTCTAATCATTAATTCAAAACCATAATACAAGTATCCTAATTTATTTCTTAAATGATGAACTTGATCATAAATGTTAAACCCTAATTCTAATTGTAACCTCAAATCTTAAATCTAATAGTTGATTCTTAGGCAGCTAACCATAACAATAGTCCATAATGGAAAGTAATCTTAATCCTAACCATAATTAAAAATTGAAATTCGTAAGCATAGCACATGATCCTAAAATGTAAACCCTAATTCTAATCCTAATTTTTAAACACTAATTCTAAGTGCTAAACTATAACCTTAAATTATCATCCATCATTCCTAAATCTAAACTTAAACTAGAATTATAAATTGTAATGCCTAATCTTAAATGATAAGCCTTGATATAGTAGGTTCTATAATCCTAAATCTTATATTTTGTGCCCCATTTACTCTACCCTAATTCTAAATGGATAACCCTGAATCCTAACCCAAACCACAATCTTATTTATGTTAAATCCTAATTGTTTTTATATTGAACCTTAATCATAAATGCCGAGACATAATTCTAGACATAAATATAACTTATTTTTATAATTCACATTTGAGTTGATTTATTAATAGTTTTTTGAGTATTATTTTACATGATTAGGCTTAAATTTGGTATAATGTTCAATTATCCTTAACAATAAAGTTTACTTAAGTGTTTAACTTTATTTATATAATTGATATTTTAGATTTATTTTATTAAATAGTATTTTTTTGTGATTTTTTATGTTATTTAAACATATATACACATTATATTTGATGGACCCATCCCACCCCTCTCCCTTGTCCAACTTTTCCCCTGGCCCCTCCATCTCCACATCAACCTCCAACTCTACTTCAACGACCACCTAGTCCTCCTTTAGCACCTACTACATAGTATCAAAGAGAGAGTATAAGGCACAACCTTTGTGACCTCATGCATGATATTCATATGACAGGAAAAAGCTAGATGGAGATACAAACATCATTCTTTGAGATCAGCATTGTGATTTATGTACATACATAGTTCATTATGATCTTTATCAAAATCTAAAAATTTATGTATTGTCAATTATAGTACCTCACCATTGCCACATTTGGTAGCTGCCACAATGCACTTCCTCCTATTACAGAGGGACACCCATCTCCCATGGTATTATTTTTATTATGTAGCAAATATTTATTTTATTTGAAAGCTAGATTTTAAAACCTATTTCACTTAAGCATGTACATTTTTTCTTCACAAAATGTGATAGAAAATACCCCACAAGGTGTCCCACATGATGAGATGCCTCATGTTACATAGGATGATCCATCTGAGTCCTCTTTGTGTGGAGAAAAGAGGATTGTAGGTTAAATAGATTATGTCTTTTGGCACATTTAGATTGCAGTTTTATGACACATATTGTTTATTTTGATACACTTTGTATTAGGACAATTAACTATATTATTTGTATTTTTTGATTTCATAGATCATGTTATGATATGTTAGACTATGCACTATATTTTTATAACTTCTTATCATGGTAGTGTATCATGCAATATAGATTATTATATTATCATATTGTAAGTATAAACTATTTTCTTTATTGTGACGTTTTATTCATGTTATGACACATTTTGTAAGTATATGGTACATGAACAATAATTTTAATAATTTTAATTATTTAAATAGAAATATTAGTTTAAACATGTTTGAATGTAAAAGTATTGGAAAAAAATAGGAGGTCATTACTTGAATTTACAATTAATTTTTAATATCACGTGCACACTTTTAACTTTCAAATAGAAGTTGGTGTACTCAATGATGTGCACACCTTTAAATGTTTACAATATGTTTCAAAATATATGCAAGACAATGTGAATGACATAAATAGAAGTGAACTCAAAATATAAAATTGGTTCAACAAATATGTTCAAATGAGTTCCTACAAAATAAAATTTTAAAAACAAAACATGTGTTAATAAAACCATAAATTAATATGAGCTATCGAAATTATGTAAATATGTGTAATGTATGTTCTCACTACATGTAATTGCACAAGATGTTGATGTTCAATCCAACTTAAACATTTAAATTTGTATAAATTGTAATTGAGACCTGAATAAGAGGTATACATAAGTTCTCTAATTTTGTATTGACAACACATACATACATTTAATTTAATTAGATAAGTAGATATATGAAAATAGCACAATAAAAAAAAAACTTACATGTGTTTTATTTAAATGTAGTCATCCCACTATACCATCTACATCCTCTCTCTTTTGCAATACATTTATGATTATCCCATGCTCATCCACTAAAATTGTCCATAATACCTTTTTGGTGAGTATCCCTTTGTATCTTTGTAATTTGATATTCCTTGCCACAACCAAATGAGAATAGTGTAAAATCTTCTTTTTAGATCGTTAGTTTTCAAATGCTAGTATATCATTTCTTCTTATTAGGTATGTATGTAGCCAACTTCCAGCTACAACGAAAAACCCAATTGGATACTCAAAAATATCATCATCTACTTCATAACATATCAATTGTTTCTTAGGTTCCATACATCTAGCTAGCCAATACTCAATATGTTCATCATTATCATTAGGTGCAATAACAACATAAAAATGCCCTACAATTATAAATACTTTAATCACATGTGCACATATGTCAATAATATATTAATGACATGTAATTGAATTATATTAATTCCATGTAAAAAAATAAATAATATAAATTGAAGCATGATCACAACAAATTTTAATTAAATTGTGCATAACAGGTTGTATGAGGTCTGAAATATGATCATACTCTTTTGATATAAAAGTAATATTCTAGCCTTCATTTACTATATTATCTTTGAAAATGTGTGTCACTAGGTGCTAATGATTTTTACTGCCAATCTTAAGCCCATTTTGTATTCTTGCATTCTTCCCATTCACCTACAAGAAAAAATTGACAAAAACAAGCAAGCTTCCTAGTCCATATAGTCCAAGTGTTAGAATCTGAACTCCTAAATGAATGCTAGATAGCTGACCCACTAATTGTGTCATAGTCATATCTTGAAAGGATATTCTTCTCTTCTACTAGGTAGAGGAAACATCTAATTGTAGAGTTCTAACTTGATCATGTATATAAATATTTCTTACACCATTCCATTAATCTCATGTGCAATTTTGAAGTTGGCTTTTTCCTCAAATTTTAATTGCTATCTACTAAGGGCTCTCTTTAAACATGCACTGGCACCATCATGTTCTCCTTTACCATGTCTAGCCTCAAAAAAACTCCACATATGTTGGATATTAGTTTGCCTATGTGTCCTACTAAATAAAAAGAATAATCTAGCATTCTTGAATTATCTTGTATAATTATCTGACCATATACAATATTGTGTCATTTGAATCTATCTCTCTTTTAAATTCTCATAAAAGACCTTCAAACAATATTGGAAAAACTCAAATAAATGAATTTTATTATCACTCATATAGAAATGGTACTCTCAATATTTTTCAATCCTCCTTTGTACTATTAGGTACATGCATATAAAATATATGAACATATATTGTTTTTGATTAGATAAACAGGTTTTATAGGGACCCTAAAACCCAAGAGTTAAAATATAAACAAGGCTGATAATAAGTGATAAAATCCCAGCCAAAAAAGAACAAGTCTAAAGGCTGATAATAAGCACCAGGCCTAGCCAATGAACAAAGGCCATAGGAAAGGTGACACTATTTTTTGAAAAATGAAACAGACAAAAGCCAGGTAAAAAAGCCAAACAAAAAAGGAATAGCTAGAAACAAAAGGACATAAAAGTGCTAATCTTCATTCTTTCTTTCCAGCTCTTGCATGACCTGGGTAGCCTCATAGGCCATTTGGTTCTCCTTAGCCTCCTACTGATGATTCCTATGACCATCATGGTCTAGACAAGTGTGAGTGATACCAATGGTAGTTTCATCATCAGATCTCGCTTTTCCCCTATCTTTTCCTTCCTCATCCCCCAACATTCCTCTATCTTTAAGCAAACCAATTAAAGACAGGATATTTTCATTGATCGAGTTGAGCAATGAGATCATCTAGCACGATAGATTATGGTTGTAATTTTTTGTTAGAATTCTTTAGAAGAACTAAGAGGGGGGGGGGGGGGGGGTGAATCAGTTATCCAAGGTCCAATGATGTCCAATACAACTTTTTCTACTAATCCTTAATGGCACATAACTAAAATTATCATGCATGCAAATAAACATTAAACAACCATGAAAAGTAAACATGCATCACACCATAACACAAAGAATTTTGATGACCTAGAAACCCTCTAGGAATAAGAAGCTAAAATTGGGGTGGGGATGATACCCACAAAATAACTGCGCAATTGATTTCAACCACTTTTGATGGTCTGCCCTATTAAAGGCTACAACACACTATTAAATGTGACCCTGTTAAAGGATTTCTACACCCTATTAGGAGTGTGCCTTGTTAGAGGACTTAAGAACATTCAACTCGGAATGTCACCCTATTAAAGGATTTATAGAGCTGTTAAGCTCACACAAGTCCATGGGATTTGCAATCACCTTCTCAAAAGAATCTTTCATCCCTCTCTAAGGATCTCCTATCCTCCTCCTAAGGATCTCTTATCCTTCTCCTAAGGATCTCTTTATCCTTCTATTGGAGATCTCTTTATCCTTTTCCTAAGGCTTATCCACCTAGATGTTAAGCTAACCTAGCAATGTAGGATTTCAATATCTAATATAATGGTAAGAGAGTATTAGAAGGGTTTTGACCTGATAAAGATTACAACCCTAACTATGCAAATATTAGATCACTCTTTAGTTATTTTCTTTGCTTGGCTTTCCTCCCTTGCAGTGCAAACAACTTGTTCACCCTTCAAGATCTATCTCCTTGAGTTCTTTAACTCATCATGCCAATGCACTCCATGGTCACTTGATCAACTCAAAGTCTTGATGCTCTGTTCTTAGTCCTCTTGGCTTCTTCAGACGACCATACTTTTTGACCAACTCCCTCTCATGTACGTGTATTTGATCTCTAACCTATAACTCCTTATAAAGAAGTTCTATTCTGCATTTCCCACTCAAATCTTAATTTGATCTTGAGAAAATGGTATTTTTTTCCCTCCAAATTGTTTCTTCTACAAACTTCATGATAACTCCATTAGCATTCACCTTGAATTGGTTTCCATGGTTTACATAAAATTCTGTGACATCTACTCATCATCCTTATCATCCAACTAATTCACAAAATTTGATGTAACAAACTTATTGCTACTGATCTAGTGAATCATTGACTTAACAATTAATGCAGCAACTTGACATCATTGGATTACTAATGCTCAGCTCCTTCTATGTTACTCAGCTTCTATTGTTATTTACTAGCACTTGGCACCTATAGTATTTTTTCTTTCCTTGGCACTTGAAGACTTGACACTTGATCTTCACTCGACTGCTGTATCTTGCTCAACACTTGAAGTCACTTGGCACTTGATCTTCATTCAGCACCTGAAGGCTGCTCAACACCTGAAGATCACTCAACATGCATAGTGTGCTCGGCTCTAACTAGCTTGAGAGTATGTCATCAATACACTATTTCATCAATGGCTTAGCTGATCCTTATACCTCATTACAACATCATAACTTCAACCTTTCTCTAGGTACTCTAGTTAAATCTTATTTATTGCCACCTCCTTGACAATCAACCAATTGATAGTATCTGGATCGCTTAAGCAATTGTGGTTCCTATAAGTAGCAAGTTTGACATGAATGACAAAACAATGATTGAAAACATTCTTTACTAGTTCCATTATTCTTCATTCAAGATCTTTTCAATCATTTCAACCAAAATCCCTTTTTGGCATTGATGGCAAACCAAATTGATCGATTGATCAACTTAGTTACCATTAAAATTACATACATTTTCTATTTGGTATTGTAGACACCTAAAAAACCTTTAGAAAATAAAGTATTTTTATTTTCTAAAAAATTCCTGATGACATCATCATTAATTAATTAATTAATTATTTAATTTATTTTTATGCCATTAAATCCCTTTATCTTAATTAAAAATATTTAATTAAGAAATCCCTCCCAAAAATGTTTAAATCTTATTTAAACATTTTTTCCTTATTTATTAATTATTTAATTAATAAATTGACCAAAAAACCCAAAATAAATAAAAAATTTATTTTTTACCCAAAACTTGGCCAATTTCCTTAAGACCACTAACCTCTTCCAAAATCTTCTAATCCTTCTTTAATTTTGATTAAAGGCTAATCCCATCATTTCCTACCCCTAATCCCAACTCAAAATATTTAATTAAGATTAAATATTAATCCTCATGTTTATTAAAAAAGTTTTAATAAATATCTCCTCAACCCAAACCCTTGAAATAAATAAAACTTTATTTATTTCATAAAATCTAATTTATCCTCATCCTAAGAAGTTCTAGACTCTTCTAGAAAGTCTTCATCCTCATCCTAAGAAATTCTAGACTATTCTAGAAAGTCTTTATCCTCACCCAAAGTCTAGACTCTTCTAGAAGATGTCTTTAAACCTAATCCTAATCCCCTCCTAACCTTGTCACATTCCCTAAACATGGGTTAAGAATTACTAACCCAAGCCAAAGTTAACAAATATCTCCTCCTTCACCCACCCTCATTAATTGCAATCCACTTGCCATCCACTTGCCTAGTCCTAAGCCATCTCTAACCCTTCCTCTAATCATTTTTACAACCCTAAGCAAGCTTAAAACCTCCCTAAACCCTCAAATTCGAATTTCATGGTATCTCTCACAAATATCTTCAACCACAAAACTTTATAAAGCCCACAAAGTCAGAAATGTTCTTACAAAGCACTTATGAAGGGTCTTTATGAAGATTTTATCCCTTGAGCCTCCTTTGTTGACTCATCCTTCCCCTTTCCTCCATCCTCTCACCATGTGACATGTGTCACTCCTTGATTGGCTATAAGGAAGCACAATCCATGTGCTCTCTTCTCATGCAATCTGAGCCCTCCATGAGCTTTTTCCCATCCTTGCATCTTAGCCCTCAATCCCTCAAGCCTCTTGCCTATAAATTGGATCATTCCCCTTTGCAAAATAACACAATCCATGAAGTAAAGTTATAATGCTATTTTGAGAGCCAAATCCATACTAAAGCCATCTATCCACACTATAAATCCACAATCATCCATTGAAGCCTTTGGAAGCATATTGAGCATACATCCTATCCATTTAGATAAAGCTACTCAACAAGAGAGCTTCTCATTGAGAGAGCCCATTAATGGCTCATATTTTCAATTGAGAGCTCATCTTAGTCTATCTTGAAGTTTATGAATTTTGTTTAGTTTGTAGAAGCTTTATTTAAATTTGGTTTCTATTAGCATACTAACATTGCTCATATACATTTTGGCATGCCCGGTGGGACCCTGCATGGGTCATCTTCATTAGCTTTTTTAGTCAAGTTTTGTATGTCATTTGCTGATTTTGGCTAATTTTGCTTGTTTTTGTGATTGGTAGGATTGTATAAATTGGTTTTGTAGGTCCACATGAACATGAAGAAGACAAAGGAACTCATAGTCTATCTCATAGTATTTGTGGATTTTTCAAGCTTATAGGTGGACAAAGCACTTGGAATTCTTCTTCCTCTTCTTGTCTATATTCTTCTTATTCCATCTACTTCTTCTTCTTCTTCTTTTGGGATATCTTGGCCATTTTTTTTTTAAGGAAGCAAAATCATACACACTTCTTTTTAGTGCTTAAAATGAACCCCCAAATCATACTTAAATCCATTTAAAAACTAAAAATTTGCAAAAAAAAAAAAAAAAAGAAGCCTTTTAACAAGTGAAACTAAACTAATTCAATCATTTGCATCCTTGTAACATCAAGGTTTTAGATGCATTCATGCAAAGTTAGGAACACTTCATTTTTGGAAATTTAAAAAGAACTTCAAGTTTCCATTTCAAAAGGTTCAAAATCAACACTAAGTGCACACTAAAATCTAAATCAAACTCAAAGCATCAATCAAGGATAAAATGAACCTCATTTGCAAATATTTTAAAGTTCTTTTAAAAATCTCATGAAAACTAAGAGTCCTAAATGGTTGCCAAAATTGACCTAAAAGCTTTGTTATTAGTTCCAAACAAATGTCTTGTTGCAAAATTTTGAATGTTTCTTAGGTTTTTTATGCATCAAAACAATCTAGGAATATCATTTTTGGGCTTAAAACATGCAAACTAGAAGACAAAATCTTGAATGAAAAGCAAAGTCCAAAGAGTCATTTTCACTTTTGAGTCCAAAAACAATCTTGAATGATCTAAGGTTAAAACAAAGCACTTCAAAGTTCTTAAAACAACACACAAAATCTCAATCTTGAATGCTCAAAGGAAAAAACTTTAATGTTTAATCACTTGTCTTTGAATGCATATTGCTAAAATCACTCTTGAGTGCCATGGATTAAAATCAAAGTTTTTTTTTTTTATGAATGCATGATTGAAACAACAAATCCAATCTTGAATGCCATAGATCAAATAATAATCTTTTGGAACATAAAAATAATCTACATTTTTGTAATCTTTTAAGTTATAAAAACAAATAAAAATGCTTTGAGTGAGTTTGTCATTGGACTCACCCTCTTTAAATCACCCATCAATTTAACCATTGGTTGCAATCTCAGTGCCATCTATGGGGATGGGTCCACCTAAGGGGGTGTTAAGTGCTCCACGCAAATCAAACTCCACTCACTTGGGTTTTTAGTGGTTTTTCTAAGTTAGAAAATTCTTTGAATGCGCATTAATCTTGCTCTCACTTCATTTGGGCATAAAAATTGGACAAATCTTGACGTGGAGGGCCTCCGGGCGCGCGCTTGAAATCGAATCTCACACACCTTTGTTTTGGGCTTAAAATAAACTCACACTCAATCTTGAATGCCTTAAAGAAAAATCAATCGATACTTGACGTGGAGGGCCTCCGGGCACACGGGTTTACCTTCTTGTTGACCCTAACTCTTCTTCTTGTTTGCATTATTCGATCAATTTTATTTTTGTCGACACTTCAAAGTTGGAATAAACATTGTATCTTAAACATGAGTGCTTGCAAAGTCTAGATCAGAAAACTTAAGCTTCAGTTGGTAAAAGAACAAGCGTGTTTTTTAGCCCAAGATCGTCCAAGTCTTCTCTCCCCTTGTCATCTTTCGAGGCCATTTTGGGTGCATAAGATTAGGATCCAAAATCTTGTCTTAGCTTTTTAGGAGGCCTGCTTGGGGATTTCATCACCCCTTGGGATGACCTCAACTCCAGCGTTCCGGCGAGTATAAAGATCGAGAGGTGAATCCAAAGACACCTCTCTTGGGATCAAAATTTTGTCACTCGGGCTAAGCCTCAAGGAACTTTATACCCTTGAGAAGTGAAAGAGGAGAAGTGGGTTACCGCTCCTCTTGGCTGTGTGACATATTTTTGGTTTCATCTATGGATTTGGGCCTCACATACCTTGCATATATCAAGGACTCCCTAGTTATAACAAATTTCAACCTTGTAGAAAGCTTCCTAGGATGTTGGTGTGTTTGACGTGCTTGCTCAAAACTTTTGTCTGCTTATTTGTTCATAGCTTTTGAATGAATGTTTGCCAACTTTGGTGAAAATCCCAAAAAAGCAAAAATCTCCCAGCTCAAGGCATACTTAGCGTAGTCACTGCCTTATCAGAAAATCATCCAAGCTCCCCCGATGCAACCGAATCTATCTAGTTCTTTTCCTTAGAACAATCCCAAATCCAAAGTCCATCCAAATCATCCCCCCAGCCAGCTAGCAACCCAATCCAAAATCATCCAAGCCTTTAAAGAGTTGTTGTTACTTTGCCAAAGTTTGCTATCCAATCAATCCTACCAATCAACCAATCTCACCAAGGTTATCCCTCTGACAGAGCATTGTCTAGGGTAATCTAGCTTTGTCACTTGCATCCCTCATCACCTTGAGCTAAAGGTTGGGATCCGCAAGTGGTCAATCTCGTGTCATGCCCATAGGATCATTAGTCTATCCTCAAGTTGACACAGCCACCACAAAATCCAGCACATAGGAAAGCAAAACTCTCACCTTTTGACAGCATGCCCTTGAAGTCTTCTATCCACAAGAAAGCCAAAAATCTCCAGCCAATCCTCCTTAGGTTTTTCATACAGCTTTGACTCTCCCTAGGAAATCTTTCATTAGCCAATCCAAAATATGTGCTTAATCCAAATCCAACCATGAGCTTCCGTGTTCATCCATACGCAAGACCCCATCCCCATCAAACTCATCATCAAAGCATGAAGTACTAATCCTATCATGATGTGTTTGGTTGCATTGTCCTTGCTCCTGCCACCTCCTATTCCAATGATGATGAAAATCTTGTTGACTATGATGGGTCTATTGAAAGCCTTAGAAACATTCCCCCAAGCATCCCCCAAAATCCAAGAGTTATTCCAAACTATCTAGTCATGCCATCCGATATTCCAGCTTCCCCTCCATCACCCCATCAACCAAGCTTCCAATCTTCTACCCCAATCACACTAACTATTCCTGTCAATCCACCTCCACCTTCAACACATGAGTCTCCAAGGAATCTCCTAGGGGAAATACAAGAAAAGTTTCCTCCAACAGTCGATAAGCCATGTCATCTAATCCAACCATGTGAAGTAGAAAGTGATGAAGCTTTCCCATCTATAATATCACCTCCATCTCCCATAGCTATCATCCCCATACCATCCATCAAATTGCTTAAAATCCTTCCACTTCCCGCAAGCATCAAAATCCCACCACCGGTCAAATCCCTGCAAATCCTATCCACATCGCCTCCAAGGATTTCCTAAATCTCTCATAATGACCCTTATGCATCCATCTTCTACTCACCCATCTCCACTACTGAATCTCCCATCTATCCATCCGCTGCCTTTGAAGAATCCATCCCTTCACCTCCTATCGCACCATCCACTCCAAACCAATCCTATCAAGATCCTACCCAAAAGCATGTTGACATCCCCCAAAGAATAAATGAAGATATCATCATACCATGTCTTCCATCCATAGTGCAGTCACCATCTCCTCCATCTCCAAAACCTCAAGCCATATCTCCTCCACTACAAGATATCTTGTCATCCCAGCAGCTACATCAAGATCCTATCCTTCCATCTCCCCTGCTCCATGCTTCCATCTTACCACCTATCCAAGCTATTCCACCATCTATAATCTACCCTCTTGGTTCACTTACATTCATCCACGGTGGCCCTCTCTCAGTAGAAGAATTAAGAACAGTATCTCCCCATTGCAATACACCTAATAAATCATTTCTACCATTTTCTACAAGCAAAAAGTTTCCTCAGCTTGTTCAAATGCTCAATCGATGGCATTATCAAGGTCAAGGTTTATGACCACAAGAGAAAGGAATCAGAGAGCCTATTATTGCACAAAAAAATCTAGGATTTCATGGTCTTGGATATGTATCCAAAGGCTCACCATCTAAAGGTGTTGGTACACCACACCCCCAAACCAAGCCTATCTCCAAGCCCACCATGCCAGCCTCCCATCACTCCTTCAAGAAATCTTATGTCATCCCCCATCCACCATCTTTGCAGCCCAAAACACCCTACCATATCCCCCCTTCATCCGCTAAATCCATTTTGGGTCCCTATGTCCCAAAATCTACCATCCTCCATCCTCCTATCAGCCATCATAAAAATCCTATTCCATCCATTTCTATGCAAGATCAACAAAGGCACATATCAGGGCACATCATCCATCATCATCCCCCTACATGCTATTTCATATCCTCTCCATCTCACAAAGCTTCTCCTAACCATCTTCCCAAAGCTTACCACAGTAATGTGAATGCCAACTTCAAAATGCATAAAGCTAAAAATCCACATCCTAGGCAATCATATGTCTATTCTAAAAGACATACTCAAAAAAGGCAAAATCCAATCAAAGAATGCAAAACAATGCAAAAGCCTATGAAAAGAAAATCCAAAACCGTGTGAATCCCCAAGAAAAAAGTTGAAACCCAATGCATAATGGCATCCACCATTGCTAATCCCCCATCTAGTGACTAATGTCCCCCATCTCCTAACTCCATCTTGGGTGCCTATATCCCCAAGCACGCTTCCACAAATCCTCCATCACGCCCACATCTACCATCTATCCTCCATATGCTCTTTTCACACCCGTCCCAACATGTGCCAATGTTGCTCTTGCAAGCATCCCCATATAATGCTCCTTTCCAACCTTTTCATCCCTCCATCTCCAACCATCAATCCCATCTAATCCAATCTATTGAATAAATCACACATCCAGTGTACCAACAGCTAGCAACAAAATTGAACATTCCAACAGCCAGTGAAAATCCCCAAAAAAGCCAAAATAGCTGAAGAAAGCCAAAATCATTCCAGCTAAGTCCACAGTCAAAAAGTCAAAAAAGAAAAGAAAAATAAAGCGTCCACTGGTGAAAACTTGGCAATTCAAGCGCCTTGGACAAGTACCATGATGAAAACTTGGCAAACAAGCGTCATGCGTAATCCCGCCATCCCCAGCTTAGCCTATCACCCTCATGCTTTTGGTCATCTGTTGACATCCAACTCCATCTTCTAATCTATCCACCTATCCTCCATCCTCCAACTTCCATCTCACACCATCCACTAATCTCCTGCAATTTTAGCCAATCATCCCAGCTATCATCCATCTCTCTAGCCCCTTCAGCTTTTTCCATCCTAGCTTCAATCCTATCACAGCCATCATAAGACCTCCTTCTACATGTTATCTTCTGATTGGGGGCACTATATTCCTTGGAGATCTTGTCTTGTCCATCCTCCCTTGTCATTGGTATCTAGCTCTAGGCTATCCTCATGCAAACCCAATGTCATCTCTTTATATCCATCATAATCCTAGCTATCTACCATCCTATCCAGCCATGTCATCCTACTCCTCTAGCTATCCTTGGTCACAAAATCTCTCATCATCATTGGATGCATCCTGCCAAATCCATATCTTTCGCTATCACCCCACCCTTAGCTTTCACATCTTGCACAACATCGAACCATCCCGCTATCCTATCATCCTGAGCTTTTTCCTGCTTGTAACTATCTTGGTCAGCTTCAGCTTGTAAATATCTTGGTCCGTCAGCTTGTACATCCTCTTTAGCTTAGTACCATTGTATCTATCCAGCGTTCGTGTCAATTCATCCTTGATCAGCATCTTCCACCCATCACACATCTTGGTTAGCTATTCCAATGCATCCTTTAGCTAGATTTCCTATCACCAAAGTGTTATCTTTCTTAGTTCAGCTTGCCAGACACATCATTCATCCAAATCCACCAGCTTAGGTGCTCTCCGATAGGTCCTTGCAGGATATAGCTTTCCTCATGTCTGATCTTGGTCCGTTAGTACCTCATCCTACCCATCTCGTTGGCAAATGGTTCTCTTTTGGATTTTCACTTTCTTTTGATTTGGGATCTTCCCTTTTGGGTCTTGAAGTATCTTTTCCAAGCAATCTCCTTGTTCCCTCCTCAAGGTTGCCACTATCTTCCATATCATGGTATGCTGCGAATGGGGCAATTAGAGCATAAGGTCTTGATCAGGTCTTTCATTTGTTTTTCTTTTCTGCTTGTAGGTTCTCTAGTGTCATTTCCACACTGCTTCCTCTAGGATTCATGTGTGATGCTCGAAAAACCCTTGTGTGTTTGTTTCGAGTCAGTTTGTCAGTCCTCTGGACAGTTGGTGAATAGGCCTTGATGTTCTTGGTAACCTTGGAAATTAACCAATAGTCCTATAGCAAATCTAGTGCTCAACTACATGGTGGTACTTCTCTTTGAAGTATCCCCCCGCTCAAAAAGCGTCAATGGTTTTCCTTCATCTCCATTATCCCCCATCCATATCCAGCATCTGTCTCTCCTACCCTAGCTTATGCATCAGTATTTCTTTGAATCACTCATCACTCTTAGCTTTAGGGATCCACAATCCTAGTCTTAGGGATCCACCAATCCAAATCAATCCACCAAGCCTCATCTTTCAAGATCCACAATCCTAGTCCTAAGGATCTTCGAAACCCATCTTCCACCAATCTGACTCTTTGAAATCCTGTTGCATCAGCTTTTTTAATCCCCTCATCCATCTCCCCATCCTGGATTCCTTTTATAGCACTCCGCTCCTTCATCCTCTGCAATCCCTAAGATCTTAAGCTTGCTTCCTCTTGTGCCTCTAATTCTCCCTTTATCATTCTCCCGTAGTGAGAGTTTGAGCTAACCAAACCTCTTCTCTTAAAGAAAATCTGAGTCTTCTTGCTCATCTTGGATTCTTGTACTTTTCAAGAAGTTGAAAAGCCTCACTTTCTCTCCCCACTGCCTTCGTGAGGGGGCATCTCATAATCCATTCTCTCCTCTTCTGCTCTAGCCTTGGGCATCTTATTTTCTTATCTTTGATGTCATGCCACTTGCGGCATCACATCAAAGAGGGGCAAAGTGTAGACACCTAAAAAACCTTTAGAAAATAAAGTATTTTTATTTTCTAAAAAATTCCTGATGACATCATCATTTATTAATTAATTAATTATTTAATTATTTAATTTATTTTTATGCCATTAAATCCCTTTATCTGAATTAAAAATATTTAATTAAGAAATCCCCCCCAAAAATGTTTAAATCTTATTTAAACATTATTTCCTTATTTATTAATTATTTAATTAATAAATTGACCAAAAAACCCAAAATAAATAAAAAATTTATTTTTTACCCAAAACTTGGCCAATTTCCGTAAGACCACTAACCTCTTCCAAAATCTTCTAATCCTTCTTTAATTTTGATTAAAGGCTAATCCCATCATTTCCTACCCCTAATCTCAACTCAAAATATTTAATTAAGATTAAATATTAATCCTCATGTTTATTAAAAAAGTTTTAATAAATATCTCCTCAACCCAAACCCTTGAAATAAATAAAACTTTATTTATTTCATAAAATCTAATTTATCCTCATCCTAAGAAGTTCTAGAGTCTTCTAGAAAGTCTTCATCCTCATCCTAAGAAATTCTAGACTATTCTAGAAAGTCTTTATCCTCACCCAAAGTCTAGACTCTTCTAGAAGATGTCTTTAAACCTAATCCTAATCCCCTCCTAACCTTGTCACATTCCCTAAACATGGGTTAAGAATTACTAACCCAAGCCAAAGTTAACAAATATCTCCTCTTCACCCACCCTCATTAATTGCAATCCACTTGCCATCCACTTGCCTAGTCCTAAGCCATCTCTAACCCTTCCTCTAATCATTTTTACAACCCTAAGCAAGCATAAAACCTCCCTAAACCCTCAAATTCGAATTTCATGGTATCTCTCACAAATATCTTCAACCACAAAACTTTATAAAGCCCACAAAGTCATAAATGTTCTTACAAAGCACTTATGAAGGGTCTTTATGAAGATTTTATCCCTTGAGCCTCCTTTGTTGACTCATCCTTCCCCTTTCCTCCATCCTCTCACCATGTGACATGTGTCACTCCTTGATTGGCTATAAGGAAGCACAATCCATGTGCTCTCTTCTCATGCAATCTGAGCCCTCCATGAGCTTTTTTCCATCCTTGCATCTTAGCCCTCAATCCCTCAAGCCTCTTGCCTATAAATTGGATCCTTCCCCTTTACAAAATAACACAATCCAGGAAGTAAAGTTATAATGCTATTTTGAGAGCCAAATCCATACTAAAGCCATCTATCCACACTAAAAATCCACAATCATCCATTGAAGCCTTTGGAAGCATATTGAGCATACATCCTATCCATTTAGATAAAGCTACTCAACAAGAGAGCTTCTCATTGAGAGAGCCCATTAATGGCTCATATTTTCAATTGAGAGCTCATCTTAGTCTATCTTGAAGTTTATGAAATTTTTTTAGTTTGTAAAAGCTTTATTTAAATTTGGTTTCTATTAGCATACTAACATTGCTCATATATAAGTATATAACTCTTTTTGCTGATACAAACTGAATCCTTTGTTCTGCTTCTCCCTCTGGACTGCTGCATCCTTACTATTGATCTCATACATCTCCATATCTTTACCTTTCATTGACCAGTTTCTCATATCTCCCTCTTTGACATAAATGCCAAAGATGTGGCACCTTCAACATGCTAAATATAAGCTTTGCATCTCATGTTTTCTTCCTCTATCACCATGCTTGTGACTATTCTAGAGTTTCTACTCCTGTTGTCATCCTCTGGATCATTCTTTTGATATTTCAATGATCTAATCGTATTGATGTAGGGCAGTATCTTTGTTGCTTTAGACTGCTTGAGTTAGGGGAATTACCCCCAACTTCCCTCTAAGATATTCATAAGCATCCTTGGGCAATGGTTTGGTGAAGATATCTATAGTTTGCTCCTTTGTGTGAATGTACTCCATCTTCACTTATTTGTCTTCCACCAATTCTC
The DNA here is from genome assembly GCA_028749045.1 of Cupressus sempervirens. NCBI lineage: Eukaryota > Viridiplantae > Streptophyta > Pinopsida > Cupressales > Cupressaceae > Cupressus > Cupressus sempervirens. Next base: position 77,575,315 of record CM053790.1, on the reverse strand, counting down.
TGACATAGTGATACTTGATTGCAATATGCTTGGTTTTTGCATGCATTACTGGATTCTTGGATATGTTTATAGCACCTATATTATCACAATACAGTGTCATAGGTTTGGTTACCTCTTCTTTCATTCCTTTCAATAGATGTTTAAGCTAAACAATGTTTGTGCAATTGACTGTTGCGGCCACATATGTTGCTTCTACAATGGACTGAGATGTGCATATTTGCTTCTTGCTAGTCCAAGTAACTAACCTTTTACCTAAGAATAACACTCCTCCACTTGTGCTTTTCCTATCATCAATGTTGCCTCTCCAATCTGCATTTGTGTATGCATTGAGCTGAAACTTCTCATTGTTTTTGTAATATAGACCAAAATCATCAGTTCCTTTGAGATACCTCATTATGCTTTTTACTACCATGAGATGATTTTCTCTAGGATTATTAGAGAATCAAGCCACTATTCCAACTACTAATGCTATGTCTGGTTTGCTATGTACAACATATTGTAGTTTTCCAATCATGGATCCATACATTGTTTGATTGACTTCACCTGATTCATTTTTTTTAGATAGCTTATGTCCTATTTCCATTGGTGTGCTGACTGGTTTGGAGTCTTCCAATCCAAACGTTTTAAGTTTCTCTTTGATGTATTTTGATTGTGTCACAAATATGCCATGTTTTAGTTGATGTGCTTGCAATCCTACAAAGAACTTAATTTCTCCAAACATAGACATCTCAAACTCATGTTTCATTTTGTCACCAAAAATTTTGCAAAGTACTTCCTTTCCTCCAAAAACTATGTCATCCACAAATATTTTAGATATAAGAATATCCTTACCTTTTTTTGATTTGATGTACATGTTGTTGTTATCGCCAGTTCTTTGAAATCCTATTTGCACCAGATACTTGTGAAGTCTCTCATACCAAGCTCTAGGGGCTTGCTTTAATCCGTATAGAGGCTTGTGTAATTTTCATAAGTTATTTTTGTTCTTTTCATTAACAAAACCTTCTAATTGCTCTATGTAGACTTCTTCTTCAAGTATACCATTCAGAAATATGGGCTTAACATCTATTTGATAGACTTTAAATCCTTTGAAGGCTACATATGCCAATAAGGTTCTTACTCCTTCCATTTTGGCAACTGGAACAAAAGTTTCTCCATAGTCTAATCCTTCTTCTTGTGCATACCCTTTACAAACTAGTCTTTCCTTTTTCCTTATGATTTCACCATTCTCATCTAACTTGTTTCTAAACACCCACTTGGTTCCAATTAAATTATTGTCAGCTAGTCTTGAGACTAAGGTCCATGTCTTGTTCTTCTCAATTTGTTCTATTTCTTCTTTCATAGCATTGTACTAGTCATCATCTGTTATGGCTTCTCTTACTATTTTTGGTTCCATTTTTCTAAGAAGACATGTTTCACTTCTGATTCTATTCCTTGTCATTGGTCTTGCCTCTTTGTTTCCAATAATATGATCTACAAGATGATTTCTTCTTACATACTTTGCCAATACTGGTTCTTTCCTTGTTTGCATGTTGTCTCTTTTGGAATCTGAATCTTCATGTATATTTTCATCAGGTATTTGTTCATTTTCTTCTTGTTGGCTATTCTCAGAATCTAAATGAACATTTTTTGTATTTTGTAGCTCAACTTCTAAATGTGTCTGTTGTTCGGCATTCACTGTCTATGGCTCAGCAGATGCTGGATTTTGTTGCTGATTGTCATTCTAAGTTGCAACTCCACCATTATTAGTTATACCTTCATAAAAGTATACAAAGGTCTTGTATTCTTTTGCTTTCTTGGTGTTCTCAACACTTTGAACTTCTACAAGCTCATCAAATTTCACATTTGTGCTTTCTACTAAATTGTTAGTGTTAACATTCAAGCACTTATAAGCTTTGCTTCTAGTAGAATAACCAAGAAATGTACCTTCCTCACTTTTTGCATTAAACTTTCCACTTCTAGACTCTTTATATATATAGCATTTGCATCCAAACATTTTGAAATGTTTTACATTAGGAGATTGCCCATACCATAATTCAAAAGGTGTTGCATTTGTATGTTTCTTGACTTGAACTTTGTTAAGTGTGTAGTTGCAGTACTTATAGCTTCTCTCCAATACTTGACTACAACATTTTTCTCCATCATTAAAGTCCTGGCATAGTCAATAACTGATCTATTCCTTCTTTCTGCTATACCATTCTAAGGTGGAGTCCTAGGTGCTTATGTCTGTCTTTTGATTCCTCTTTCATTGCAAAATTCTTCAAATTCTCTTGATGTGAATTCGTCTCCTCTATCAGATTTAAGACATTTTAGACTCTTCCCAGTCTCTTTCTCAACTCTGGCCAAGTACCATTTGAACATTTGAAATACATCTAATTTTAGTTTTGAAGGAACATGATTGTCATCATCCTTGAATAGTCATCTACAAATAACATTATGTATCTATCACCTTTGTAGCTTTGTACTTCAATAGGACCACACAAGTCAATATGAACTAACTCTAATACTTCATTAGAAGTATAAGTCTTTCTTTTGAAAGTTGACTTGGTCATTTTCCCTAGTTGGCATTGTTTGCACATGGTGTTATCAAGCTTCTTCAATTTTGGTAGGCCTCTAACTTTCTTCATGTTGCTAATGCTTATCAAATTGTCAAAATTTACATGACATAAAATCTTGTGCCATAACCATACATCATTAGTTTGAACAATGAGACAAGAAGCATCTTCCATGTCTAGGTAAAACAAATTAATCCTACTCTGGTCACCTTTTCCTAATAGACTTCCTTGAGAATCATAGATCTTAGCAATTCCATTTCCAAATTCAACCTTGTATCCTATGTTGCCTAACTGTGAGACACTTAACAAGTTATAATTCAGGCCTTCAACATAGTAAGCATTATCACATGTTATCTTTTCAGTAAGCTTGATACTACCTTTCCCTTTGATCTGACATGGTGCATTGTTACCAAATCTAACACTATTTCCTTCATATTGAGTAAAGGTAATGAACTTACTTTTGTCTCTAGTCATGTGATGAGAGCATCTATTGTTTATGATCCATCTATCATTCTTGTTCATGTAGGTTACTAAGGCAGTTGCTTCATCTTCATCTGATTCATCTTTCATAGCCACATAGACTACTTCATCATCATTTTGATCAGAGTCTTCTTCAATAATGTAGCATCTTTTGCCTTTTCCTCTTCAGTCGTTATTGTCCTCTTTCTTGTTCTTGAAGTTTCCTCCATCCTTGTAATTTTTCTTTTGTGTACATTTGGCTGCAATGTGATCAACTTCATTACAATTTAAAAAAATGATTGGTAGCTTACCTTTGAATTTGCCTCTTCCTCTATGAAATCTTCTTGCTAGTAATGCCTCCAATTGGTCTATGTCATCTTCATCAATACTACTATCATTGGATACATACCTTCCTTTTCCATTCTTTTTCTTTGTGGGGTAATGGGAGAGGGCAACTTCTTATCATGTGGCATAACTTTTTTACCAAAGAAAGTTAGCCTCCCTTCCTCAAAGCTAATGCTTTGAATATCATCTGAGTTAGAAGAGTAGCTTGAGCTACCATTTTCCTCTTTCCCAACCTGTGAGGGGATGTTACTTATTGTCTGAGCCTTAAAGTGCTCCTAGATAAGCAATAGCAGCCCCTCATGCAAAGTGGGGTTAACAGAGGACTTCTTTTTGAAGCTAGACACTTCCTTTCTCATGGAAGTCAACAAATAGAAAGGAAATGAAACTTTACTTCATGTAAAAATGATTCAAAAGAATGAAATGGTGGGTGCAAACATAATCAAACCTAGGGTCAAGAGTAATGTACTCGATGGCAGCACGCAGAACATACCTCCATAGTTTCATTATGGAATATGGATCATAGAACATATCACTCTTTTTCAAGGCATTCAGCTCCTTAGTGTTCTCAACAAAGCCCTTTACTGCATTGGCTGAGAGCTTTTTGTCCCTAAAGAACTTAAAACCCTCCATCAAAATCTCAATTATAGCCAAAATTACCTCCTCCATTATTAGAAATGAAACCTCATTTACCTTGACTATACAGTCCTTCCATGTATCTTCATCATCAAAGCCATGTAGCTTTATGATATACCTTGCAATCGTACCCTGTTCCAACTTCTCCTACATTTTGTCCCTACTTCTCCATTTTTCTATCTTTTGTATCAGTTCTTTTGTACGCCTTTCACCTACCATTTCAACACTTTGCACCCCCACAATTCTCATAAGCATAGCACACTATAACTTCACCACCTGATGGGGACCTCTTTGTTTAAGAAAAAAGCTAAAGAAATTAACCTTATAGTAGCATATGCAAAAAATGACTCATAAAGTGTGTCGAATAAACTATAATAAATTCCACCTCTTGCACTTTCCAATACAACCTTTATGAATCATACCCTTTCCCCAAAAACCATTCCTAGTCATAATTGCAAATTGATCTCCTCTATACTACCTTGGATCTTATCCAGCTTGATCAAGCTCTTAACATCCACCAGAAAACCCTTTCTTTGTTGCTAGGTCATCTTTTGGTTAGACTTGACACTTTATTTGCAAACTAATCCACCACTAGGTTTTCTTGTCGAAAAATGTGAGTGACATGGACTCTATTAAATTTAGCAAGAGTCTCATGTGTCTCTTCAATTAGATTTGCAATTGACCACGAATAATGAGAATTTCCATTAATACATTTAATAATGTTATTCAAATCCCCTTCAAGCCAGAAATTAGTAACTCCAACTTCAAAAGCCTATTTCACCACGTGGCAAGCAGCACTTGCTTCTGCAAAGTGATTAGTTTGGAAGCCCAGCGGGAGAGAGAAGGCCACTACTCCCTCACCAAATTCATTCCTTATTATTCCTCCACTTCCCAAGGGGCCAATATTTCCCTTGGAGGCCCCATCAAAGTTGGCTTTATGCCATCCTTCTAGGGGGAGAAGCCACTTGACTTCCTGTCTTTTTAACATTCTGTCTTTTTCCTTCTCAATTTTTCTACCACCTGCTTCGATATCTCCCCCCCTTCCTTAATAGGTAGTTTTCCTTTATATTTTTGTAAATCTTCTTCCTGAGCACTATGGCCAGCTCCTCTCTATCTCTAAAGATTCTATTATTCCTCTACTTCCATATGCTCTAGCAGTAGTGAGGTAAGATCTAGGTACTTAATTCCTGGAAAACAGACAAATTGAACAATTTTTTCCATTGGCTAAAAAAATCCAAGAGATTATCTGGCATGCACCAGCTAATCCCTAAGTCTTGGGTAAGGAAATCCCAAACCTCCCTTGAGTAGGAGCAGTGAATGAAAAAGTGGTTTCCTATTTCCAACTAGTTCTTACATGAAATACATCTGCTTGGCATAATCTATCCTCTTTTTATAAAGTTATCCTGAGTGAGTATTTTACTTTGTAGGGCTAGCCAATAAAATATATTTATTTTTGGTATGAGGCCAGGGAGCCAAGCTCTTGATCATGGAGGCTTCTCTTTTAAGCTCCAAAGAGCCATATAACCTAAAGCAATCAGGTAGTTTTCATTGGAATTGTCCCCCTAGATCATTTCATCCCTCTTGTTGCTGAGAGCCATAGAATTTAATGTTAACATGATTGGATTTAGATCTTCAAAGATAATAGACAGATCTTTCCAACCCTGGTCATTCCTATAGTTACTTACTTTCAGCCCAAAATGTTGAATACAATGATTCACCCAAACTTCATAGACAAGATTGTTCATAAGGGGACCCTGAATAAGCCAACTATTAGACCACAGCTAGATATCCAACCCATTCCCCAATTTCCAAGAAAATTTTGCCTTAGCTAAGTCCTTGGCTTTCAGAAAACTATTCCAGATAGCAGATCCTCTAGGAATATCCTCACTAAAAGGGTGAACTAAATTGAAGGCCTCTTAATATACATGTTAACCAAAATGTCTCTCCATTCCCCAATGTTGTTGAAGATACGCCATAATTGCTTTGCCAAAAGAGCCTTATTTAGATGGGTAAGCTTCCATATACCAAGGCCTCCATGTTTCTTAAGGAGACAAACTTTGTCCTAGGCAATAAGAGGATACCTTTTTTGCCCTTCTACACTAGTCCATAAGAAATTCATCTGTATTTTCTCCATCCTCTTAGTAAATTTCACTGGAATCACAAAAAGACTCGAAGTGTACACAGGCAAGTTCTGAAGGGTGTATTTAACTAGTTGGCATTTGCTAGCTTTGCTAAGAGTGGCACCTTTCCAGCCTACTAACTTTTTGTTGAACCTATCCATAATACCATTCCAGAAGGAGTTAGGAGGAATCGTTCCTAAAGGAAGCCCAAGGTAAGTAGAGGGAAACTTTCCTACTCCACAACCTAGAATCCTAGAAATATTTCTCTATCTATCCTCTGGGGTATTAATAAAGTATAAAGAGCTCTTATCCTAGTTAATGAGCTGACCTAATCCTCTGGAGTAGATATCTAATACTTCCTTCATATCTTTTGTCTCCTTAGCTAAAGCCTCCCTCCCCATGATAGTATCATCAAAAAAATGCTGATGCGAGAAAGGATCACTTTTAGAGGAAGTTTTATTTCCTTTGATTCTACCTTCTTCTTTCCCTCAATAAGCCTTCCTATACATTTAGCTAGGATAATGAAGAGAATAGGCGAGAGAGGATCCCCCTAATGAAGACCTCTAGAGGGTTTGAAAAAATCCGAAGGAGCTCCATTAACCAACATAGCAAGAGAGGAAGTAGAAACAAATTGAGATATCAACTTAAAAACTTTTAAATCAAACTCAAAAGCCTTGAGCACCATATCAAGAAAAGACCAATCAACTTGGTCATAGGCTTTAGAGAGGTCTAGTTTAAGAAACATCCCTTCCCCTTTTCCAGCTTCCATAGAGTGAATCACTTCATGCACCATCATGATCGAGTCTAAAATCTATTTGCCCGGGACAAAACCTATTTGTTGTTGTGATATGATCAAAGTGAAGAGCTTGAGCAACCTTGAAGTAAGCACCTTAAAAATAATCTTGTAAAAGGAGTTGCATAAAATAATATGTCTAAACTTGTCCAAAGAGTTAGCCTCGAGCACTTTGGGAATGAGAATCAAGAAGGCATAATTAATCTCCTTAAGAATGCTCCTAGCTCCAAAGAGTTCCTGAACTACCTTCACCACATATTCCATCACCACCTGCCAATACATTTGGAAAAGGAAGGTTGGAAACCTATCTAGGGCTAGAGATTTATTAGAAGGCAAAGAAAAGAGTACTTCATGAACTTCAAAAGTAATAGGAATAGCTCGAAGCATTAAATTATGGTGAGGTTGGATGATCTGAGGAATGCAAGCAACCATGTCTTCCTAGTCCACCTTAGACAACAAAGGGTCCTAAGACAAGAGAGAGTAGAAGAAGGATACTACTTTAGCTGATATATCATTCTCCTTAGTTAATAGATCCTGCCCTTTCTTGATACCAACAATTCTATTATTAGCTGTATGCTTTAGAGTGGTTAGATGAAAGAACTTCAAATTTTGATCTCCATCTTTAAGCCAGTTAATCTTAGATCTTTGTCTCTAGAACTTCTCCTCTTTGTTGATACTATTATGTAAGTCTAAAAGAATAGACAACTCAACCTCCCTATTAAGATCATCATACACATCCTGCTGAATAGAAATAAGTTTATCAGACATGTCATCTTTCTCAAGAAAGATATGGCCAAAATCAAACTTGTTCCAAACTTTAACCATCTTCTTAACATTGCTCAGTTTCCTGGAAACTCTAAACATAGTAGTGCCTTCCTTATTTGTTCCCCACCAATTTTTAAATTTATCCAAAAGAATAGGATGAGACGTCCACATTTTTTCAAATCTAAAAGTGGGGTTCCTTGTAGGTGCTATAGGAACAACTAAGAGTGAGATAGGAGAACGGTCAGAACCCACTCTAGGCAGAAGAGCTAACCTACAAGAGGAAGACCGTAGCCAATTAAGAGAGATTAAAGCTCTACCCAATCTGACCTGGATACAATCTTGCCCAATATGTTTTTTTGACCAAATAAAGGCACCTCCCATTAGATCCAGATCCAAAAAAGCCAAACCATTGATGAAGCAAGATAGATCTTGTTTACTTTCCCAGTCTAGAATCAAACCACCCATCTTCTCCTCATCCACAAGAGGGGTATTGAAATCCCCCATAATGATACCTTTCTTTAAATTACTACTCTACACCAACTCTCCTTCTTTAGTCCAATAATTATTTCTTTCTCTTTTATTATTAGGAGCATATAAATTCAACAAAAACTAGTTTTCATTGGATTGAATATGATAAACTTTATAGAAAATAATATTACCTTCATTAAAACTGATTCAACTCTAAAATTCTTGTTATTAAATAGAGTTAGTAGACCACCAAAAGCACCCTCTGAATCTGATGCCTCCCAACTCATCATGTTACTAAACTTAATTTTCCCTAGAAAATCTTTTTTCATCTTAGTTTCTTGGATCATCATAATATCCGGTCTCTGATCTCTGATCAAATTCCTAATAATTTCTTGTTTTTTGGCTCCATTTAGGCCCCTAATATTCCATGAAATAATCTTCATTTTTCATTCCTAGAACACTCTTGAAGAGTTATTTGGTGCCCATTTGCCAAAAAATCTTTTGGTCTCCATCGAAGAGGCCAAAAAGGGTTCTCTAACATATTTATTCGTAGGCTTAAGGGAACGAAAAATTTGTCTTTCCAATTCAATGTCCAACAACCTAGATACAATAAGAGCATTCTTTGGAGTACCTGGAAGATCCTCCCAATCATCAAGAACCTTCTCCAAAACATCATTCTCCACTAATCTTTCATCTCCTACTCTAGGGGAAATAAGATTATCCTCTGGACCTTGATAGATAATTATATCCTTCTTTACTCTATCCTTTTCTTCTTCCTTGGAGGCCAAAACACACCCCCCTTTAGACTCTTCAAGGATCCCTCCCGAATCAGCCTTCAACATAATCTACTATGAAGCTTCCTTGCATTCAATTACCATAGGATTAACCTATTGCAATATTTTTGTCCCTTCCATAACCTGAGATTCCAGTATCTCTTGAATGACATCTTGAATTTCATTTGGGTCATTTGCCTCTAGTAGTTCCTTTAGATCGACATATCCATCAGCATTTAATTATTTTTGGGCTAGCTCCAAAATCTCAATTTGGGTAACATCCTTCTTATCTTTGGTCTGCGATATTTTAGCATAAGATGATAGCTTCTAATTTGTGTCCTTCTTAACTTCTACAAGCTTTTGACCAGCCATTTTAGAACCATCCTTCTGGCCTAAGATGGTGGTCTTCTTCTTCCAAACTTTCTTGTCCCTATTGAGATAAGAAGAAGAAATAATCTTCTTCTTATCCATCTTTACTTTGGGACATTGAATTTCCACATTAGGATATTCTCATTTCATAATTTGCAAGTTAAAGTTTTTTTATAATTCTTTCTATTTGGAAAAAAAAAAATTGTATTCATGTTCTAACCAATCTACTTTAAGCATCTTGGATTTAAGGTTGTTTAGGATTAGGTACACCTGCCTTGGTTTTATAGAGCCATAAGTGCAAGGGATTTGGATCACATTGATTAATCTTGTCAAGTTGGCCACTACCATTTGGATATCCCAACATCAAGTGGGCAAGGCTTGTAGGATTCTAATCTATAGTTTTCAAAATAGATTGGTGACTCTATTGGGGAGAATTGCAAAACAAACCCTAAGAGTTTTTTATTTCAAGATTAGTAAGAGTTAGATTCTATCTAATTTGTTAAAACATTTTGATATATTTAAAATTCTAAATTGATAATTTTTTTATGGTACATTTAATTTCCTTAAAGATTTTAGTTTTTCAGAGTTAAGTTATAAATATTAACTTGCTTTATGAAGAATTGAGCTTGTAGAAGCTTTGTATGTTTTTCTTTAATCTTTTTCCTATAGATTCAATCTTTGGAAAGGAATACTCTACTGGAAGGAAGAACTCAGATTCTTGAAGATTATACATTTTGTCCATTTGGAGATGCTGACTATATTGTGTATTTATTGGTGTAGACACCTAAAAATCCTTTAGAAAATAAAGTATTTTTATTTTCTGAAAAAGTCCTGATGACATCATCATTTATTAATTAATTAATTAATTAATTAATTAATTAATTTTTATGTCATTAAACCCCTTTATCTTAATTAAAAATATTTAATTAAGGAATCCCTCCCAAAAATGTTTAAATCTTATTTAAACATTATTTCCTTATTTATTAATTATTTAATTAATAAATTGACCAAAAAACCCAAAATAAATAAAAAATTTATTTTTTTCCCAAATTTGGCAAATTTCCTATAGACCACTAACCTCTTCCAAAATCTTCTAATCCTTATTTAATTTTGATTAAAGGCTAATCCCATCATTTCCTACCCCTAATCCCAACTCAAAATATTTTATTAAGATTAAATATTAATCCTCATGTTTATTAAAAAGTTTTAATAAATATCTCCTCAACCCAAACCCCTGAAATAAATAAAACTTTATTTATTTCCTAAAAATCTAATTTATCCTCATCCTAAGAAGTTCTAGACTATTCTAGAAAGTCTTTATCCTCATCCAAAGTCTAGACTCTTCTAGAAGATGTCTTTAAACCTAATCCTAATCCCCTCCCAACCTTGTCACATTCCCTAAACATGGGTTAAGACTTTCTAACTCAAGCCAAAATTAACAAATATCTCCTCCTTCACCCACCCTCATTAATTGCAATCCACTTGCCATCCACTTGCCTAGTCCTAAGCCATCTCTAACCCTTCCTCTAATCATTTTTACAACCCTAAGCAAGCTTAAAACCCCCTTAAACCCTCAAATTCGAATTTCATGGTATCTCTCACAAATATCTTCAACCACAAAACTTTATGAAGCCCAAAAAGTCATAAATGTTCTTACAAAGCACTTATGAAGGGTCTTTATGAAGATTTTATCCCTTGAGCCTCCTATGTTGACTCATCCTTCCCCTTTCCTCCATCCTCTCACCATGTGACATGTGTCACTCCTTGATTGGTTGTAAGGAAGTACAATCCATGTGCTCTCCTCTCATGCAATCTAAGCCCTCCATGAGCTTTTTCCCATCCTTGCATCTTAGCCCTCAATCCCTCAAGCCTCTTGCCTATAAATTGGATCCTTCCCCTTTGCAAAATAACACAATCCATGAAGTAAAGTTATAATGCTATTTTGAGAGCCAAATCCATACTAAAGACATCTATCCACACCAAAAATCCACAATCATCCATTGAAGCCTTTGGAAGCATATTGAGCATACATCCTATCCATTTAGATAAAGCCACTCAACAAGAGAGCTTCTCATTGAGAGAGCCCATTAATGGCTCATATTTTCAATTGAGAGCTCATCTTAGTCTATCTTGAAGTTTATGAATTTTGTTTAGTTTGTAGAAGCTTTATTTAAATTTGGTTTCCATTAGCATACTAAAATTGCTCATATACAATTGGTACTTCAACAAAGGAACACTCTCATAGTCCAACTGTTGAATACGAGTATCGAGTTTAGACTCGAGACACACCACTTTTAGCATATCATCCCTTTCCCTAACTCCTATACATATCATTGCATAGGTTAGTTTGCTCTTAGAAGAAGTGATAAGATCAATAGATAAGAGTTCTCTAAAAGAATTGGCCACACCCAAGAAAACATCCTCATTCCAGAATTCTAACGGTACCTTAGGGAGTCTAACCCAGACTGGAGCTTGCTGAAAAAGGATTCATTTAAGTCCAATTTTGAAGACCATTTCTGCAACACCAACATTGCCCATCCCATCCTCCAAGGCCCTTCACATAGAATATTAGCCATGTCCTCATTATAGGTGAAGTCAAAAGTAAGAAACCCCTTTGCCATTGTGGTAACATTGACCTAACCTTTTAGATGCCATTTCTTCATGGTGAAGGACCACACCACATCAATGTTTATCCTCTGACCAATAAAATTCCCAACAAGCGTGGAGGCCATCAAAGCAATACTATGATCAACTAATTCATTTGAAATTTCAATTGAGTACAATTCCTTTTCTAGACTAGAAACAATCTTAACCAAAGGGAAAGATGACTTACCAGAGGGTTTGACACCAAAGAGGGAGGCCCATTTTAGTGGAAGATTCCCTAGCCTATCCACCTTGGGTTGCATTTTTGGCTTCTCCTAGACTCCTCTGATAGTACGTGGGTCCTCATCCCCATTTTTTGCCTCTCCATACTCTACCTAAAACTCCTCCTTCATACTTGATTTTCAATTTCCTCCTCCTTGAGGATTCTCACTCGAGACTAGATTTGAAATTTGAATAGGTGTGTCCCATCTACTCACCTATCTCCTCCCTCTCTCCATCTTTTTTTTATATGAACATATATTGTTACTTGTGTTGAATTGTAATATTGTGGTTGTACCTCATCTTGCGGTGCAAGTGTGTACTTCTCTGCAAAGTCAACAACTCAAAGTATAGTACCAATTGGAAACATATTCTTACATATGTAAAATTGTTAATCAAGCCATCTAGGATGTTGAGGGTGTTTACCATATTTTGGTATCATCTAACTCTTAAACTCATCCATAAATGCATGAAAAATAACTTTATCTGTAACTAGATCACACCTTCTTCTAGTCTTCCCATAGTTCAATAGATATTCAATAGCTTTTAATCTTTTTACATCAACTAATTGTTGTCCAAAAGTACTGAAAACATTTTCATGGAAACATTCATCTAGCAAAGAAAGATTGCCCCACATATCACATGTACCAGAAAGACATGCATTGAAAAGAAAGTATTGGTCATTAGGTGGGTTACAAAAAAAACTTGATATGAAATCCTTTATAGTTTGAGATGGTATTTTTATACCATATTCCTGCAGTGTTTATTTACTATGCATGGTATCACATATAGATTAAAATACATCATAATGTTAATGAAATTGAACATGAGTTTTACAAAAATATGTGATCATTTCCTTGTTAATCCTTACATACCATGGTTTACACTTTTCAAAAGATATTTGACTAATGGTAATAGTTAACATCTTACCATCTACAAATTTTATGAACAATTCAGTTTGAGTCATGTCCAAAAGGTGTTTAGGATGTGGATCATGTATTTTTGAACCAACTCTCAATCTAAGAACATCTCTTGAATTAGGTGATACTCTTGTATTATCATGCCAAAATATTTCAACCAACCTTTTGACTTCAGTAGTAAGTTTCATATTAGATCTTGGGAGTCTACCACTAGAGGTCCACAAGTTATTTGTTGGATCACATTCAAAGTTAACCCTTCTCTTTATAGCTCTTTCTAAAATCTTATGATTCACATTAAGATATCCACTTATGTTACTAATTAGTCTTTTTTCAATAGTTTATTTGTTAACTAAAGCTGTTGTTATTAGTCATTGTGCTACATTCTTATCTTTAAAGCAACTTCCCTTTTTGATAACATCAAAGGCACTAGCAATAGTGGATAACACTTGTTTTAAAAACTCATTTTCAATCATGGGTTTTTCATACAATACTAATATTTTCATTACTTTTAGCATTTTAGAATTTTTAATTAGTTGCAACATCAATTGACATTGAAACCCAAAAATCTTATTATAAAAAAAATGTCTATATAATCTGTTAGCATGTGTCTTAATTTGTCTCCACGAAACCAATACATGAAGATTATCTAGCATATCATTAGAAAAATGTTTGTTCAGTGCTTCATGTTTCCCTGTCTACATTCATACCATTGTTATTTCCAATTGGCATTTCATTTTCAATGTTATTTGGAATTTGAATCTCATTTTCATCTTTTTTTGGTATTTATTTTGAGGCATGCATTTCCATTAGAGTTTTTTGTGCATGATCATTTGAAAATCTATTTTCATGAAGAAAATATAAACCGTAACTTGCTTCTAAAAAATCACCAATTTCATCATGAGAAAAAACTCAAGGATTTGGAGATACACCTGTATTGAATGTTTGATTAGAATGTACACCTAAATCTCCTTGTATAGGGTTCTCTTCTTTAGCCTCTTTGTCCATTGTGGTATCCTCAGTGTCTTTCTCCTCTAAAACATTGCTCAACTCTCTAGTTCATTGTCTTCTCTCTCAATAAAGTTGTTCTTCATTCTCTTTATTTGTTGCAATCTCCTAATTTGTCAGAACTTTTATTTTCTTCTTTCTTCATTGTTTTGATCCCATGTTTGCACCGGTTTTGAATTTGAATCAATAGCTTGCAAATTGTAGAAGATGACAAGAAAAAATAAATTATGACAAAAATTCATTGTTGTAGTTTGAAACTATTATTCAATCATTGCAATCATTAAAAAATTCTTTATGGGGCATGGTTTGGGGCCCAACAGGTACATAATAATTAGCTAACCAATTTTTAAACAATCAAGTACCAAATTTAAAATTGGGTACCATATTTTTAAATAATTGGGGACCCAATTTTTAAACAATCGGGGTACTAAAAACCCAGTTGCTTAAAATTTGGGTGACCAAATTTGTTAATAACTAAATCCAAATTAGGTGCCCAATTTTTTAATTGAAAATTGGGTGCTCAACTTTGGTGCCATGGGAAAGAATTCCCATCAAGTTTTTCCCTGGAGAAAGGCATGGCATAGGCTTGGTGAGACCAAGCTTATGTTTTTATGAGCCAAATTTTGACTAAGGCATTTAATCAACAATTTTAGGGATTGTCATAGATTTTATACGGTTGTTCCCATTGGACTTTTTAACAAAAAAAAGACCCATTATAGGTCTTATTGTTCTGATTTCAAAAATGTAAATTTTATAGTGTTATGAGTTCATTTTCTATTTTTCTATTATGTATTAATCAAAAGTATCTCAAACAAAAATAGTGAGATTCATTAAAACTTTAACAATTTTTTTAATTTTTATATTTTAAAATTAATTTACATGTCATCAATCTTCACACAATTCCCTTGAAGTTAAAAAAAATTAAATTTTTGTTTTGATTAAATGATGGCGTCTGTACATGAGAGGTTTTAGAAATTAGCTTAATTGTCAATTAAAAATTAATAAAAAAATATTTATTAAAAAATTCAAGTAAATTATTGTCACCAATATTTGGTGTATAAGGTAACTTCATTTAAAATGATTCACAAAAATTCATTCAGCTGTGTCAAATTATGGTGTCTGTACATGAGCATGTTATGGTCCTGAAACATGCATTTAAAAAAAGTGGTTTTTAAAGATCCATATCAAAAAAAAAATCTATCATATGGGTATACAGATAAATTATATATTTAGAAAGGAGATTCCAGGTACTACAATTTTTATTTGTGAAGTTGTTTCATATTTATGATGCAGGAAATAAGGCGAATAACTAGTGCCAAAGGCTCACCTAGCTATCCAAACCACCCTACAAGTGTTAACACAACAGAAGCAAACACAAGGAACAACCACCAAAGGAGGAAGAAGAGTGAAATAATTTATTGATTCATCAAAACATCTTCATACATGCCCAAATTTAAGGCCTTTTGGGTTACAACCAATTACAAACACTTCTCTCCCCCTACCCTAACCTCAAACCTAGACTTCTTTAAATACTAGCCAAAATGGATTACAGAAGATTCTAGAACCAAGAAAGCCACAAGTCAGCCTATAAAAGATATTAACTACCTATGCCAAAATTAAATGCAAGAAAAATTAGCCCAAATTGGAACCATACACAGATAACTTAGAAAATGAAGGCTTCACAAAAACTGGCACTCAACATCTACATGAGATCAACATTCAAAGGAATCACTTAGCAACAACTATAAACTCGACACCCAAAGGATCACTTGGCACCAATAGGAACTCGACACCCAAAGGATCATTGGGCACCAATAGGAACTTGGCATCAATAGGCAGAAATAACAAAAGTGAAAGATTGCAAGGAAACCCTGAATGCTCCTACATTAGACAACCAAGGTTGGTGAAAATGATTCTCCTGAATCATGCAAGTGTCACAACCCAAGCTAAATCCAAATCAGTTTGAGAAATCCATGTAGCACTTTTAATTGGTCTATTCTTCCATTCAACCAAATACTTATAGTAATCTTTGCCTCTTTTACTCTTACCAATTCTCTAATCCAAAATTTGTTCAACTTCTTCAATTTTCTTCTTAGGATAATCATCAAGTACAACGATCAACAATATTGAATAGAGAAGATATATCCATGTCCTTAGGTAACTCAACTTGATAAGCATTACCACTGTCAAACTTCTTCAAGATCTTATAGGGTCCAAATTTCTTCATCTTTAGCTTACTATATGTTCCAACAGAAAATCTTCCTTTCTTCAAATGAATCATTACCTCATCACTAACTTCAAGAACATGATGTCTTCTAGATTTATTAGCATTCTTCTTACACTTTTGATTCCTTTGTTCCAACCTCAACTTGTCACTTTCATATGCAAAGAATCTATAAAATCAGCAAATTCTTCTCTTCCAATGCTTTTCTTCTCTTCACTAGAAACATCTCTCAAATCTAATCTACCTCTAAGATGCATTCTAGTAACAATCTCAAAAGGTGTCTTCCCTATACTCCTATTCATAGAATTGTTATATGCAAATTTAGCTTGTGCCAACCATCTCCCAATTACTTGGCTTATTCCCAACTAAACATCTCAGCAAATTACTCAAGCTTCTATTTACAACCTCTATCTGTCCATATATCTATGGATGGAATGTAGAACTGAACTTTAGCTTAGTACCCATCCTTTTCCACAAAGTCTTCCAAAAATAACCAACAAACTTACTATCTCTATCAAAAATAATTCTTCTTGGTAACCCATGCAATCTTACAATCTCTTTAAGGAAAAGTTTAGCAACATGCTGAGCATCTGATGTCTTCTTACATGGTATAAAATGAGCCATCTTAGAGAATTTGTCCACTTCAACAAATATGGAATCATACCCCTTCACTATCTTAGGAAATCCAAGAAAAAAATCCATACTGATGCCGGTCCAAGGTTTCTCAGGAATAGTAATAGGTTTATACAAACCAATATTTTGACTCACCCTTTTGCAATTTGACAAATTCCACAACTCTTTACAAATTTCTAAACATCCTTATACATTTCTGGCCAATAATACTTCTCTTTCAGAAAACTCAATGTCTTATCAATTCCAAAATGTCTAGCTAATCCACCCCTATGCTTTTCCTTAATCAGATTCAACCTCATAAAACTTCTAGGAATGCACAACTGAATACCTTTAAACAACATACCTTCTTAAATGAAATACTCATCATACTTATCTGATCTGTTCGATTTTGTGCTCTGCACTCTCTCCATGCCTTAGAAAAATTAGGATCAACATCATACAACTCTTTCATTTCATCAAGACCAAGAACTTCGACCTTCATTTCAGTCAACAAGGAACATCTTCTACTCAATGCATCAACAACTCTGTTAGTAATTCCACTCTTATGCTTGATCACAAATGTAAAACTCTACAAGTACTCAGCCCACTTCATATGTATTTGATTCAATTTATGTTGACTTCCCAAGTATTGCAAAGCTGTATGATCACTACACAACACAAACTCCTTAGGAATCAAATAATATCTTGACTTCTTCAATGCTTGGACAATAGCATAAAATTCCTGATCATACATAGAATATTTCCTTTTAGCATCATTCAATTTTTCACTAAAGAAAGAAATGGGTTTACCTTATTGAATTAATATAGTTGAAATTGCATTACCACTTGCATCACATTCAACTTGAAATACTTTGTTTAAATTAGTGAAAGCCAATACAGGTAATTCAACAACCTTATGTTTCAAAGTCTTAAAACTCTTATGAGCTCCATGTGTCCACTTGAAGTCTTTTTTATCTCCACTGATTGTCTCAATCATATCATTACAAATAGCACCAAAATTCTTTATAAAATTTCTATAAAAACTAGCCAAACCATGAAATGATCTTACCTCACCCACATTCTCTGGTGTAGGCCATTCCAAAATTGCTTTAACCTTCTCAGGATCCATCTTTAAACCATCAGCTAAAATCAAAAATCGTAAATATACAATTTTCTCTTGCATGAAAGACCACTTTTTTAGATTAATCAACAACACTTCCTCTTTCAACATTTGCAATACTTGTCTAATATGCTCAAGATGTTTAGCCTTAGTCTTGCTGAATATCAGAATATCATCCAAATAACCAATCACACACTTACCCAAGAATCTTTTCAGAACTTCATTCATCAACCTCATGAAAGTAATAGGTGCATTAGTCAAACCAAAAGGAATAACCAACCATTCATACAAACCATCTCTTGTCTTGAAAGCAGTCTTCCATTCATCACCTTGTTTGATTTTGATATGATGATAGCCACTCTTCAATTCAATCTTGGTAGAATACTTTTCTCCACTCAAACAATCTATTATGTCATCCATCATTGCCAAAGGAAACCTATAGTTCACTATGATCTTGTTAATAGCTCTAGAATCAATACACATTCTCCATTCTCCATTCTTTTTAGGTGCTAATATAGTAGCTACAACACATGGAATCAAGCTTACTTTGATCAAACCTTTCTGCAACAACTCAGGCACTTATCTATTATGTTCTTCATTTTCTATAGGTGTCAATCTATATGATGCTTTGTTTGGAAAACTAGTTCTAGCAATCAGATCCATACAATGACTTATACTTCTTACTGGAGGTAAACCATCAAGAATGTCATTAGCAACAATATCTTTGTACTCATTAAGAAATTTTGAAATTTTTGCTATCACTTTTTCATTACCAACTTCTTCTACTTAGTCATTACTATCAACACTCGACCCTTTAGGAACTATGGAAAAACATACTTGATTCTTCTTCACTTCCTTTTCCAAATTGTTTCCCATTAACAATGGAAACTTTTATTGTAGTGCAACTAACCTCATCTAGACTTTCAATTAAAGGCAACAATATTTGCTTCTTCTCATTCACTCAAAAAGAATATTGATTCAATCTTCCATCATGTACCACATATCTATCATATTTCCAAGGTCTACCCAACAAAATATGACAACAATCCATGGGCATTATATCACACAAAATTTCATCAAAGTAATGTCCAATCCTATACTTCACAAGGCATTGTTTATTTACCAATATCATATGCTCATCTTTGATCCATGAAACATGATCAGGTTTGGGACATTTCAGCCTTTGTAACTACAACTTTGTAACCAACTCTTTTGATGCCAAATTTGTAGAGCTTACACTATCAATGATCACTATACAACATTTTCCAGCCATCTTACATTCTGTCTTGAAAAGACTTCTCCTTAAAACAAGTTCCTCATCACTTCCCTTATTACGTAAGGTTCTTCTCACCATTAGATTTTCTCCAGGCTCAGGTCCACTTGGTGAACCCTCACCATCTCCTTGAATAACAATATTTTTGTTACCTTGCCCACTTTCAGAGGATCTACATTCAAAAGATCTATGTCCCTCTTTACTACATCTGAAACAATAACCATGAAATCCACTTCTAGAATAAAAATTACCTCTTCCTCAGTAAGAATTAGTACCTCCTCGATAAGAATTACCACTTTTCCATTCAATCTTGCCTTTGTCATCATTCTTCCATTTAGATTTTCCTTTATCCTATACAAAATTGTTACATTTGTCACCTTCACTATAAGATCTACCTTTGCCTCTGTGGAATCTACCACCTCTACCTCTTTGTCTTTTTTCATGCTTCTTTGTCAAGATCTCCTAAGCTTTCAAGGAATATTGATATGCTTCTTCTAAACTTTCCAACTTCACAAAACTTATTTCTTCTTGTATTCTAGATCTCAATCCATATATGTATCTTGCAATTTTCTCAACATCACCATCCACATGTCTAGATCTAGTGTCCAATCTATAGAATTCCTCAGTATAATCTTTCATAGTCATGTCCTTTTTTTTTTCAAATTTTGCATCTTTCTTAATAAGCTAACGTTTTAATCAGTAGGGTGGAATTTGTTCTTTATCTTGTTCACCATCTTTGGCCAATTTTTGGTCTTATCCTTTCCTCTCCTTTGTCTATTAGTTTGCAAGTGCTCCCACTATAGTGATCCATGACCTTTCAACCTAGTGACTTTAATCTTCACCTTTATATTATCAGGAATGCTTTCATACTCAAAGAACTTCTCCATATTAGAGATCTAATCCAAAACAACATTGGTGTCCAATTTTCAATCATAAGTAATAACTTCTACAGTAGGCTTTGAATTTACCCTAGACAATAAACAAAATAATCTTTCCTTATCTTGATCTTCTTTAGGTTTTGGATTATGGTTTGGTGCTACTTCTTCATCATCACTTGCATCATCAAGATGTGCTCCTCTCCTCTAGGTTGTCTAGACAACATCTAATCAAGCTTCAATTTGTCTCAACTGATCGAATATAGCATCATCAACATTTCTTTTACCACGATCCATCTTTACAAATCAAGTTCCTACAAGATTGTAACCCTCTGCAAGTTATAGGTCAAATCCACAAATCTTCCACCCTACAACTGAATCCAACTCAGGGTTCTACATGAGCCAATCTCTACAAGGATGAACCTTAACCTCTAATACCACATGACATAGGAAAAAGGGACAATAACTAGAGTCAAAGGCTCACCCAGCTATCCAAACCACCCTGCAAGAGTTAACACAATAGAAGCAAACACAAGGAACAACAACCAAAGGAGGAAGAAAAGTGAAGTACTTTATTGATTCATTAAAGCATCTTTATACATGCCTAGCTATATGGCCTTCAAGGTTATGAACAATTAAAAATACATTCATAGTCAAAGATCCAACTAAAAATTCACACTTTTTTTTAAGTACTGTTGCTTCTCTTCCCCTACCCTAATTTCAAACCTAGACTTCTTTAAATACTAGCCAAAATAGCTTATAGAAGATTCTAGAACTAGGAAAGCCACAAGTCAGCCCATAAGAGACATTAACTAACTATGCCAAAATTAAATGCAAGAAAAGTCAACCCAAACTAGAAATAGACACAAATAACTTGGCAATTGAAGCTTTTGTAGAAATTGGCACTTGACATCTACATGAGCTCGACATTCAAAGGAATCACTTGGCAACAACTACAAACTTGGTACCCAAAGGATCACTTGGCACCAACACTAACTTGGCACCCAAAGGATCACTCAGCACCAATAGAAACTTGGCACCCAAAAGATCATTCGACACCAATAGGAACTTGACACCCAAAGGATCAATTAGCACAAATAGGAACTCAACATCAATAGGTAGAAAAAACAAATGTCTAGGATTGCAAGGAAACCTCAGATGCTCCTGCTGTTGGAAATGAATGAAAAAGATCACGAGGGAGATTGTTGGAAATGATCATATATAAAAAGTAATGGAAGTAATGGAACTAGTAAAGAATGTTCTCAATCATTGTTTTGTCATTGATGTCAAACTTGCTATTTGTAGGAATGACAATTGCTTTAGTGATCCAAACACTATCAAATGGTTCATTGACAAGGAGGAGGCAATCAATAAGATGTAACCAGAACACCTAGAGAAAGGTTGAAGTTATGATGTTGTAATGAAGTACAAGGATCAACTAAGCCATTGATGAAAAAGTGTATTGATAACATACTCTAAGACACAAGAAAATGGACACACTGAAACATATCAAAGATGCAAGGTTTTAGCTAAGTCATTTGTAGAGAAGAAAAAAGTGCCGAGCAAAAACAAGTGCCAAGCAAATACAAGTGCTGAGTAACACACAAATGTTGAGCATCAGTAAACCAATAGTGTCGAGTTCCTACATTATTTGAAAAATTGAAGATTCATCAGATCTGAGCCAACAAGGTTGTTATCTTGAATTTTGTGAATTAAATAGAAGATAAGAGTGATGACCTGGTGGCACAGAACACCATGTAGAACATTTTTAGAGAGTACAACTGGACTCTAGATGAAGTTTCTAGAAAAGAGCAAGATATGGGGTAGATACATTGTATCCTACCTAATCCATATGAAACCCTAAATTTGGAGAGGGAGAATTGAGCGGCAAAGGCAATCCAAATTTATATTTAAGGAATAACAAGGTCACGAAGCTGAGAGAGAGGAGAGGTCAAGCATGAAAGCATAAAGTGCTGAAGGAAGTGCTAAGGAGTAAGAAAGCACAATTACTCTGCTTCAACAGAGGACCATGGATATGATTGCATTGGTATGATGAGTAAGAAGACTCAAGGAGATGAAGCTTGAGATGACAAGCTGTCAGAGCTAAAGTGATTAAAGCCAAGCAAAGGATTGAGTTGAAGTATGATCTAAAATCTGTAAGATATGTTGTAAGTTGTATCAGATCAAGAAGCTATTATTGTTACTTTCTAGCAATTGTAACAGTTAATTTAAATCCTATGGACTTAGGTTGGTTTAATAGCCATGTTGTAAATTCTTTAATAGGGTGACATTCCAAGTAAATGTTCTAATGTCCTTTGATCATGCCCATTCCTAACAGTATGGTAAAATCCTCTAATAAGGTCACATTTAACAGTGTGTTGTAAGCCTTTAACAGGGTAGGCCTTTAACAGGGCATCACTCTAGAAGAGTGAAAATCAAGTAGCATGTTACTGGTGGTTTTCCCCAAATTGGGTTTCCACGTAAATCATTGTGTCATGTGTTGATCTTGCATGTTTTATCTCTGCAGATTGATTTATTTTAATTTGCTAAGGATGATTGATTTAAGCTTGGATGGATGAAAAGTTTATGGATTCACTATAATTTGTGAAAAAGTATTATTATGGTATTTGAAACTTGAATAACTAATTCACCTCCCCCCTCGTAGTTATTCTAAAGAATTCTAAAAATTGGTATCAGAGATAAACTGCTGATTCAAATTAAAGGGACTAGAAGCAGAAAAGATCAGAATGCCTAAGCGAGAAGTCCCCAAGCTCAACAAAGACAAGTTTTTTGCATGGCAAAGTTTGATGAAGCTACATCTTGGATCCATAGGAGATTATGCCAAAAATTCAATTGTTACTAAACATGTTGATCCAACTAGTACTCTTACTATAGAAGATTTGAAAAACAAATAGGAATGCAATCAGACAATACTACAGATTGCTTCTGCACTCAACTATGTTGAATTTGATAATATCAAACGATGTGACACTGCATTCAAAATGTAGAAAGCCCTATTAGACATGTATGGAGGAGATCAAAATATCCAAAGAGAAAAATGAGAAAGCCTCAGAGGAAAGTGAGAATGTTGGTCAGTATGGTGCAAGAATAAAGGAAGTGGTAAGTGCAATAAGATGTTTGAATGGTAAATTGGATGAAGATATTGTTAATAGTAAGTTCTTAAGAACCTTTCTCCCTATCTATGCTATTAGAGTATCAACAATACAAGAACTAAGATGTGTACTAGGA
The DNA here is from genome assembly GCA_028749045.1 of Cupressus sempervirens. Lineage (NCBI taxonomy): Eukaryota > Viridiplantae > Streptophyta > Pinopsida > Cupressales > Cupressaceae > Cupressus > Cupressus sempervirens. Next base: position 77,551,898 of record CM053790.1, on the reverse strand, counting down.
AACAATCTAAGTTTTGAAAGAATAGTGGGTAGACTGACTGTATTTGAGTTATCTAATTGGAAGCATTGCTAGCTAGAAGATTTCACAGAGACAAAGAAAAATTCAAAGGTAAGATGCCTATCATTTGGTTCAATTGCAATGAAGTAGGACATATTGCTGCAAGATGTACATAGAAAAAGGATTACAAGGCAACAAATATAAATATAGAAGACAAGATGATAAGAAAGATTACAGAGACAAAGGCAAGAAGTGTTATATTCCTAAAGAGAATTCTGATGATAATGATGATGAAGTTGTTTATGTAGCCATGAAGGATCAGTTTGATGAAGATGAACCTATAGCACTGGTAACATGTATGAACAAAAATGACAGATGGATCATAGAGAGTGGATGCTCACATCACATAATAGGAGACAAAAGTAAGTTTGTTAACTTTACTTTGTATGATGGAAATAGTGTTAGATTTGGTAATGATGCTCCATGTCAAATAAAAGGAAAAGGCTCCATTAAGCTTACAGAACAAATTTCATGTGATAATGCATACTATGTTGAAGGATTAAGTTAAAATTTGCTGAGTTTCTCATAGTTAGGCAATGTAGGATGCAAAGTAGAATTTGGAAACAAAATTGCAAAAATCTATGATACTAATAGAAAATTGATAGGAAAAGGAGATCAAACAAGAAGTAATCTATTTTACCTTGATATGGATGATGTTTCTTGTTTTTTTGCAAAATTTGATGATGAATAGTTATGGCATAGAAGGCTATGTCATGTCAACTTTGACAATCTGGTCAATATCAATAAAATGAAGAAAGTCAGAGGTTTACCTAAATTAAAAAAACTTGACAATATCATGTGCAAACAATGTCAACTAGGACATATGATAAAGTCAAGTTTCAAAAGAAAAAACTATACATCTAAAGAAGTAATTGAGTTAGTTCATACTGATTTATGTGGTCCAATGGAAGTACAAAGCTACAAAAGAGATAAATACATAATGTTGTTTGTTGATGACTATTCTAGGATGATGACTATTATGTTCTTAAAGCAAAAATTTGATGCTTTTCAAATGTTTAAGTGGTATGTGGCTAGAGTTGAAAAGGAAATAGGAAAAAGTTTGAAATGCTTGAGATTAGACAGAGGTGGTGAATTCACATAAAATGAATTCAAGATATTTTGTAATGACAAAGGAATCAAAAGAAAAATGTCAGCTCCTAGAACTCCCCCACTTAATAGAATTGCTGAGAGAAGAAATAGATTTGTGATTGACTGTGCCAAAAAATTAATGATGGACAAGAATGTTGCTCTAAAATATTGGAGAGAAGCTGTAAGTGTAGCTATTCATACATTGAACCGAGTACAATTCAAGAAAGGTACTAGTGCAACACCTTTTGAATTATGGTATGGTCACTTACCCAACGTAAAACATTTCAAAGTATTTGGTTGCAAATGCTTTATCCTTAAAGATGCTAGAAATGGGAAATTTGATGCGAAAAGTAATGAAGGTATATTCCTTGGTTACTCCACTAGAAGTAAAGCATACAAGTGTTTAAATACTAAAACTAACAAAATTGTGGAAAGTGAAAATGTAACCTTTGATGAGCATACAAAAGTCCAAGCTGAAGAACCAAAGAAAATGAATGAATACAGAACCTTTGTGTATTCTTATGAAGGAATGCATGTTGATGAGGATGCTATCAATCAAATTGAAATTCAACAACAAATTTCAATTTCAGCCAAGTCACAACCCGTGAATGTCGAGTTACACTCAAAAGCTAAGTTATAGAATGAAGAAAATACACAATCTGATCCTGAAGTCAGTACACATAAAATAGATGAAGAACAACCTGACAATGAAGTGCATAGTGACCTTGAATCTGAAAAATTAAACATGCAAACAAGGACAGAACCAAGATTATCCAAATATGTAAAAAGATATCACCCTGCTGACAAGATAATGGGTGACAAAGATGCAAGACCAATGACAAGGAACAAACTAAGACATGAATCATGTTTATTCAGAAAATTTGAACCTAAGAAAGTATATGGTACATTACAAGATGATGACTTGTATAAAGCTATGGAAGAAGAGATTGATCAAATAAAGAAGAATAAAACTTGCAGTTTGGTTCCTAGACTAGTTAACAAGAATGTGATTGGCACCAAGTGGGTATTCAAAAACAAGCTAGATGAGAATGGTGAGATTACTAGAAACAAAGCTAGACTAGTATGCAAGTGTTATGCTCAAGAAGAAGGATTAGACTATGGGGAAACATTCACTCTTGTTGCTAGAATGGAAGGAGTAAGAACTTTACTTGCATATGCTGCATATAAAGGTTTTAAAGCCTATTAGATGGATGTAAAGTCTACTTTTTTAAATGGTATACTAGAAGAAGTCTATATTGAACAACCAAAGGGATTTGTTGATGAGAACAATAGGGATATGGTTTTTAAATTACATAAAGCACTCTATGGTCTGAAACAAGCACCTAGAGCATGGTATGAAAGACTTCACGACTATATAGTGCAAATAGGATTTGAAAGAACTGATGATAACAAAAACATGTACATAAAATTAAAAGAAGGGAAGGATATTATTATATCTGAGATCTTTGTGGATGACATAGTTTTTGGAGGAATGGAAGTGCTTTGCAGAGGCTTTGCTAACAAAATGAAACATGAGTTTGAGATGTCTATGTTTGGAGAGATCAAATTCTTTGTTGGATTGCAAGTACATCAACTAAAACATGGTATATTTGTGACACAATCAAAATACATCAAAGAGATACTTAAAACATTTGGATTGTAGGAGTCCAAACTAGTCAGCACACCAATGGCAATAGGAAATAAGCTATCCAAAAATGATGTATCAGTTGAAGTCAATCAAACAATGTACAAATCCATGATTGGAAAACTACAATATGTTGTGCATAGCAGAGCAGACATAGCATTAGCAGTTGGAATAGTGGCTAGATTCTCTACTAATTCTAAAGAAAATCATCTCATAGCAGTAAAAAGAATAATGAGGTATCTCAAAGGAACTGATAACTTTGGTCTATATTACAAAAAGAATGAGAAGTTTGAACTCAATGCATATACAGATGCAGATTGGGGAGGCAACATTGATGACAGAAAAAGCACAAGTGAAGGTGCATTATTTTTAGGTAAAAGGCTAGTAACTTGGACCAACAAGAAACAAATATGCACATCCCAGTCCACTGCAGAATCAGAATATGTGGCACCAGTAGCCACTTGCAAAAACATTGTGTGGCTCACACATCTATTGAAAGGAATGAAAGAAGAGGTAACTAAACCTATGATATTGTATTGTGATAATACAAGTGCTATAAACATATCCAAAAATCCAGTAATGCATGCAAAAACCAAACATATTGCAATCAAGTATCACTATGTTAGAGAATTGGTAGAAGACAAACAAGTGAAGTTGGAGTACATTTATACAAAGGAACAAACAGTAGATATCTTCACAAAACCATTGCCCAAGGATGCTTCTGAATATATTAGAGGCAAGTTGGGGGTAATGCCCTAACTGAAGCAGTATAAAACAATAAGGAAGCTGCCCTACATCAACAGGAACAAATCATTGAAATATCAGAAGAATGATGTAGAGGATGACAACAGGAGTAGAAACTCCAAATCAGTCACAAGCATGGTGATAGAGGGAGAAAAAATGAGATGCAAAGCTTATACTTCACATGTTAAAGATGCTACATCTTTGGCATTTATGTCAAAGAGGGAGAAATATGTAGAAAATTGATCAATACAAAGCAAGAGGGAGATATATAAGAAAGAGAGAGATATATGAGATCAATAGTAAGGATGCAGTAGTCAAGATAACGCATACAATCTTGGTGGTAACTAAGTTGATCAATTGATCAATTTGGTTTGCCATCAATGCCAAAGAGGGAGATTGTTGGAAATGATTGAAAAAGATCATGAGGGAGATTGTTGAAAATGATCATATATAAAAAGTAATGGAAGTAATGGAAATGGTAAAGAATGTTCACAATCATTGTTTTTTCATTGATGTCAAACTTGCTATTTGCAGGAATGACAATTACTTTAGTGATCCAAACACTATCAAATGGTTGATTGACAAGGAGGAGGCAATCGATAAGATGTAACCAGAACACCTAGAGAAAGGTTGAAGTTATGATGTTGTAATGAAGTACAAGGATCAGCTAAGCCATTGATGAAAAAGTGTATTGATAACATACTACAAGAAAATGGACACACTAAAACATATCAAAGATGCAAGGTTTTAGCTAAGTCATTTGTAGAGTAGAAACAAGTGCCGAGTAGAAACAAGCGCCAAGAAGAAACAAGTGTCGAGTAGAAATAAATGCCGAGCAGAAACAAGTGCTGAGCAAATACAAGTGTCGAGTAACATAGAGATGTCAAGCATCAGTAAACCAATAGTGCTGAGTTGCTGCATTATTTTAAAAATCAAAGATTCGTCAGATCTGAGCCGATAAGGTTGTTATCTTGAATTCTGTGAATTAAGTAGAAGATAAGAGTGATGAGATGGTGGTGCAGAACACCATGTAGAACATTTTTGGAGAGTACAATTGGACTCTAGATGAAGTTTCTAGAAAAGAGAAAGATATGGGGTAGATACATTGTATCCTACCTAATCCATATGAAACCCTAAAGTTGGAGAGGGAGAATCGAGTGGAAAAGGCAATCCAAATTTCTATTTAAGGAATAACAAGGTCGCGAAGCTGAGAGAGAGGAGAGGTCAAGCATGAAAGCATAAAGTGCTGAAGGAAGTGCTAAGGAGTAACAAAGCATAGTTACTCTGCTTCAACAGAGGACCATAGATATGATTGCATTGGTATGGTGAGTAAGAAGACTCAAGGAGATGAAGCTTGAGATGACAAGCTATTAGAGCTAAAGTGATTAAAGCCAAGAAAAGGATTGAGCTGAAGTGTGATCTAAAATATGCAAGATATGTTGTAAGTTGTATCAGATCAAAAAGCTATTATTGTTACTTTCTAGCAATTGCAATAGTTAGTTTAAATTCTATGGACTTAGGTTAGTTTAATAGCCATGTTGTAAATCTTTTAATAGGGTGACATTCCAAGTGAATGTTCTAAAGTCCTTTGATCAAGCCCATTCCTAACAGTATGGTGAAATCCTCTAACAAGGTCACATTTAACAGTGTGTTGTAAGCCTTTAACAGGGCAGGACTTTAATAGGGCATCACTTTAGAAGAGTGAAAATCAAGTAGCATGTTACTGGTGGTTTTTCTCAAATTGGGTTTCCACGTAAATCATTGTGTCATGTGTTGATCTTGCATGTTTTATCTCTGCATATTGATTTACTATAATTTTCTAAGGATGATTGATTTAAGCTTGGATGGATGAAAAGTTTATGGATTCACTATAATTTGTGAAAAAATATTATTAGGGCATTTGGACCTTGAATAACTGATTCACCCCACCAATCTTAGTTATTCTAAAGAATTCTAACACCTGCATCAATTTAATCTCTAAATGCCTCAAATTTTTGCATCAATTGACAATGTATTTCAAAAAAAAGGAAAGACACTTCCACTTTCTGGCCAAAAGTGAGACCCAACTTCTTATACTAACCCTTGTACTAAGAAAATCCATAAGAAAGATAAAGATATGTGATTCAATAGAATGACATACTGTATCAAAATGTTGATACACAAAGATTTCTTGGTAATTGAAATTCTAGTGAAAGAGATGCATCCATTGCAGATATACTAGAGAAGAAAAATATCTTGAATGAAGAGGTCAGAGGATTGAAAAATAGAACATGAAGTGTAGTCAGTAAGAATATGTGAAGTGACCGAATAGAAACAAAAATTTGAAGAGGAAAAAGATATGGCCAAGGAAGACAAAAGACAAATGGCTATCAGACTTGAATAAAGGTCATCTAAGGTACAAAAGCTTAAAAACACTTAGCTAGACATGATGAATCAACTGATACTTGAAAATTATGAACTAAACAAGAAACACATGGAGATAGAAAATCTGAGATCACAAAATTACAAACTGAGGAATGGGTGAAGATTTGAGAAATAACTTTTGGAAAGAATGAACAATCCTACTAAGGCAATAAGGTATCTTGAAGAACTAATTAGATCAACCAGGCCATCTAGTAACATCTTTGGATTAGGACTATAGAAAGCAACACTCATGTACTGAAGAAGGAGATTCTTCCAAGAGTGAAGAGCTAAGAAATGCAAAATCAAAATGCAAACCTGCATTTTATTATTGTGGTAAACTTGGAGATACTACAAGAATTTGGAGAAGTAAGAAAGGTATGCAAAACCCTAAACCTAAGTTAACTCATAAATTTTTTTATTGCAAGAAGCAAGGACATCAAGTACACATGAATGTAGATCAAAGATGAGCAATACACGTACTACACCTTGATTTGAGGGATATTGCTACAATTGTTTAAAGTATGGGCATAGAGAATATGAATGTACATCACAAGAAAATAGACAAATGATGAAAACACCAAAGGTAAAAGTAAGTGGATGTTGAGAAAAAAAGTAAGGTGATGAATCAATCATGGAAGGAAAAGGTGGAAGCTAGAAGCAGTGTATCAAATAAGGACAAGATCACCCAATCCAATGGAGAAGGTGGTCACGCCACCTCAAATTGATTAAAAAAGATATGAAAGGAAACTTATATTTAATAATTTATCTTACATCAGTTGCTAACATAGTGTTGGCTCATGATTTGATAGAATTTCAACTACCTCTTATGATGCTAGAAAACCCAGGAATTAGCTAAAGACCATTGTGGGGATTCTAAAGATCAAAATAAAAGGACAAACTAACAGGACCTTAAAGTCTTCTCCACTTTTAATTCTACAAGATTTAGGCTTGTTTGCATTAGGCATCCAATCTTGTTCACTTTCAAATCAAGATTCTAATATAAACTCTAGAAATAATAGACTACTTAGAATTTTTCCACTTGTAATGTCCCCTTTTAGGACATTCGATATTTTCCTCTTGAATTGTATATATTTGACAGTATTTGTATGATCCCCCTTCAATATTTGAAACTCTCTCTCTCTCTCTCTCTCTCTCTCTCTCTCTCTCTCTATATATATATATATATATATATATATATATATATATATATATATATATATATATAGTATTCATAGGGAAACATCTTTTCATTAATTATATTCTATTAATAACAATAATATATAATTATATTAATTATATATTTATATTAATAATCTTGTTTATATTAATTTATACCATATGATATATTATATTATAACATATATTATTTTAATAATATATCAACTATTATATTATATTATATTATAATACTTTATTAATATAGTATTGCTATATAAAATATATCTTTAATCATAATATCTTTATTTATTAGATTATTATTTCATTTGTATTTATATTACTATTATAATATGATATTATTATATGATTATAATATAATATAGTATTACTTCTAAATATTATTTTAATATAATGCTTTATAATAAAATATTACTTATAAATATTATTACTTAGTATTACTTTATATATAATACTTATTTAAATTATATGTCAAAATTGGGATATCACAATCCTCCCCTCTCAAATTTTCTTGTTCTCAATAAAAACCATTCATACAAAAACTCTTTCATAGATACAAAGCATATTTACTCACAAGAGTCCTAAAAGATTTATGAAATATACATCTTAATGAATGAAAACATGAAGCAACCATGATGCAGACAGATGAAGACACAAAGTAAACATGCTGCAGAGAAATGAAGACACATGTTATGCAATTCTTTCATTGTGAACCCACAACAACAAAATCATTAGTACACATTTATATATAAATTTTCCCTTTTAGGATTTCCTTATATCAATGCCCTAACTTGTTAAAAAATTCATCATTTTTGAAGTACAGGAGGAGAAACTAAAATAGGTGCCCTGTTACCCAATCACGGGCCTCAACATTCTCCCTCATTATTGTTATCTCTCTACAATCATCATTTCCAAGATAGTTGCTTTGTATGATGTACCTTGGGATATTCACTCCACCATAGGCCTTACCCAATACCTCTGAGTGGCATCACCCAACCCATTCCACTGCAGGTGTTATCTTATCTTGGAAGATCATAATCTTATATACTTAATAGTTTTAGGATTTTAATCATCAATTTAAGATACTTCCATTCTTATATATATATATATATATTCCCAAATATTTCATCAATAGTCATAATAAGAAATTGATTAAATATAGATTATTCTCATACCATATATTATATGCAATGATCAAATTCAATTTAAATATAAATCATTCCAAAATAATAATCAAATCAATATAAACCATTCCTACTATATTCAAGTCCATTATATTTCATGTTTAATAATCATTTTGATTATGGGACCTACTCTACATTATTATAGTAGAGGGATATTATTTACTTGATTGATGACTGAATGTTGTGAGCAATGTTGCTAATAGTATGGATGTCCAACCTCCTTCAATTGTAACACGCTGTATATCTTTGAAAATGGACTTATTACTAAACTGTGTATGGCCTTCATTGTTGATCCAATCTCTTTTTAGTGGGATCAGATATGACCGTACAATGTAAATGATTAAACTTCAAATTCATTTGGATCAATGCTTTGACTAAGTCTATGGTACGCCTAATATTTACCCTATATGTTTACCTTAATGCATTCATTTGACGCTTATAATTTCAGCATTAGGTTGACCTTGTTTTATGTTAACAACCTTGGATTTCCCTAGGGGAATTCTTATTATATAATCCCTATCTCCGCACCTAAATGCCTTACATAGAAGCCACATAGTTTGTCAGTGAGTACGTGAGTGGAAATGTTTATATTTGTTCCCTCCACTTTAATTCATATGTAGTACTGGATGTAGTGAGTGGTGATTTCCTTGATGGTTTGGATTCTCAATGCTTGCAGATTTGAGTTAAGTAAAAGTTTGTGTAGAAGAGTTATTGTACTAATTAAAATGAAACAATCATACATAAGAGGAGAATAGCTACACCATAGCAAAAAGCTATAGAAATTAGAGATAATGGATGGAAGATAGGTTTTTGAAATGAAGATGTCAATTCACTTGGTAGCTTCAACCTTATTGATGCTTTCCTTTAAAAATAAAAAAATAAAAAAATAGTTCGTGATACTGTACTGCTTAAAATTTCATTTCATAATAGTTTTGTACTAAATACTAACAATTACTGTAGGTAGTCAGCTGCAAATATTTTTTCTGCAATCAACTCTATTGATATCTAATCTTTTATTAACAAACGTATTCATTAGAACTTTAAACTGGCCTCAGATTAGAAGAAAATGGCATTCTTGGAATTAAGGGATTAGAGAAGTTAAGCTACATGTATCGATTGATATGTGATGCCCATTTTGTTATCATAATTAATTCTACTAATCAATTTGGAATAAATTTTTCTTGCATCACTATTCTTGGAGGCATCTTATATAATTTTTTTTTTGAAACCATACCATCTAGTTCTTCATACCTTCCAGTTCTAGTTCTTCATATAGGAAAAGCCTCTTGTGGCATTCTTGTTTCCAAAGGATTTCTCCTTTCTTGGAAGTAATAGGTAATCCTAAAGTTGGAAAATGAAAAACTTTTCCATCGGTTCCACCCAAAATTCCAGCCACTCTCACCCAGTTGATGGTTAATTCAATTGGAGATTTCAGAGCTGGTATCACTTAGCATGGTTTCATCGTCAGCGTATGAGATCTGAAGCACAAAAAATTTGCTTTATAAATCCAATGCACCCTATATCAAACACATTCATAGATTCAAACTTGTTCAACAAATTCGTATCTTCTTGTTTACTACAACATTGGGATTTGAAAATTCATGAAGGTTTAAGTCCAAATTCATCTTTTAAGAATGAAATATCTTGGAGGAAATTGGAGTCAGGATACAACTGGGCATAGCCCCAGCTCTTGGTGAGTGCATTGGTTAATAATTTCCATGATTCCTCGTAGCAACCATACAACCTGGGCTTGGATGATCTACTCCCAACTTAGACATGAGGAAGAAAAATCAATAGATCTACCACACTAGAACATTTGGGGCAGCAATCAGTGGTTATAGATTATAGAGATTAGACAATAAATTACTAGGATGGAGGTCTCACTACAGACAACCGTACCACCTCGTATTGGTTCCAGATTTCACCTCGACTTGGATAGTACATTTGGAGGTAGAAAAAATTCCTAGAGATAAGAAGTTACTAAAGTTGTTCTTCATCCTAGTATGGCATCAATAATTCTGAAATTGCAGTAGTTTTGGATAATATCCCCATTTTCCATTCATAGGCTGACAAGATGTTGTGCTCTGATACCACTTGTAATGTCTCTTTTTAGAACATTCAATATTTTTCTCTTGAATTGTATATATTTAATAGCATTCATATGATCCCACTTCAATATTTGAAAAACTCTCTCTCTCTCTCTCTCTCTTTATTTATATATATATATATATATATATATATATATCGTAGCGACACGTCTTTTCATTAATTATATTTTAATAATAATGATAATATATAATAATATTAATTATATATTTATATTAATAAGCTTGGTTATATTCATTAATACCATATGATATATTATATTATAACATATATTATTTTAATATTATACTTTATATATAATACTTATTTAAATTATATGTCAAAACGGGGATATCACACCTTCTGTCTTCTAATTCAATGGTAATAAAAAGATGATAATTAGCTATTTTACCAAACCCTAGACACCATGAACCAAGTACAAACTGACATTTCACATTTAAATAACAAAAAATTAAAATATTGATTGATATAATTTTTTTTGTATTGTATAAAAAATTCCAATAAGATCAATTCAAAAGGATGGGCAGTGTCTTATCCATTGGGTTATAAAGTCATAGAGATCACACACCTACTTTTGAATCTTATCTTAACGCACTTTGTGCAAATATTTATTTTATATTCATTTCTAGGTCTCATGCTTATCATATCTTTTCTTGAATCCATAGTGTTCTTTCAATTTACATCAAGCATTTACATAATCCATTAGATTATCAATAAAAGAAAATTGAAATATAATTCAAAATGAATTACAACTAAAACTTAATAAACTTTTCTATCAAATCTCAGAGAACAAAACAAAGACAAGAAGAGAGAAAAATATAAGATGAAATCAACTCTCTATATTTGTAATAATTTCTTTGAAACTGTAGACAATTCAGTGATCATCTCTATTAGAAAATAGCCCACATAGACCAACAACTATTAACTTTTGTATTCAATTCTGTAATTAATTTATAGTATGCATGGAAAAACTCAAAACTTACATAGACTCATACAATTAAAAAAATTTGGGCCCTCCTCTAGCCTTGGAAAGTCACTTATAAAGTGTAAATTGCAACAAGCTTCGGTACTAGAGGGAAAAAGATAGATGTCCTTAAAAACAAAAAGAAATACAAAAGGACATGAATTTTAGTATCAAGATTTGTATGAGAAGAGACAAAATTGGTGATATTTTGCCTAATAATAGAATGACTTCTTTATTGGTCATTCTTTTGTGGGGTCAATTCTATTTTGGCAATTTCTTATGCATCCACTATACTAGATGATTGATTTTCTTCCTTCTATTATTCCTTAGGTTGTGGGACCACCACCTCTTCTAGTACACCTGGCTCTTACATTTGGATATCTTTCGTAAGTTGTTCATTATCTTCCAAATCATCAATTTTGATTTCTATATCAATTGTTGCAATTTGTTGATCTATTTCTCTTTCATCTATTTGAACAACTTCATCAACCAACTATATTTCCTCTATAATAGTTTCCTTATCCACAAGTTTCTCTTTAGTTGCCATCTACAACAATTGTGTTTCCAGAGAATAGTTTTCTATCTACTTGTTGAAAAGTGTGTAATCTGGCCAGTTGGAGTTCATTATGCCCCTCGCTCTCTTTAAAATATCCTTCCCCAATTTCTTTATTTCAAAAAAATCTTTCTTCAAAGAATCAAAGAATAATTGGGCTTGAACAATTTTTTCTATGGTTCTTACAAACTAGATATAGTTTTCTTTATTTATCACCTGATTCATTCAAATACTCATTAATTTGTTTAATCCCTTTCCCCATTCCTCATTATTTTTTTATAATACCTATGCCTTTGAGTGTGTGTGGAAAAAGGTCAAAATCTTCGCTAAGATATTTTGAGAAGAAAAGGTTTATTCTTTTCTATAGTCCAGATTCCTTTTCTAATCAAAATTGAAAAGATCACTAGACCAATTGATGCAGGAGCATCCTAGGTTGCCTCATTATCTTTCTCATTTTGTTCATTCTTCAGTTGGTGCCAAGTTACTATAGCACTCTTCATGTTCCAAGTTACCCAATGTATGGCTAGTGATTCTTCATGTACCAAGTTACCCAGTGTATGCTAAGTGATTCTTCATATGTCGAGTTACCTAGGTATGTCGAGTGATTCTTCATGTGCTGAGCTACTCAGTGTATGTCAAGTGTTTCTTAATGTGCTGAGCTACTTAGTGTATGCTGAGTGTTTCTTCATGTGCCGAGTTTCTAGTTGATGGCGAGTGATGTCGAGTGCTAGTTTTTAGCGGATGCCAAGTGCCAGTTTCTAGTGGATGCCAGGTGATGCCGAGTGCCAATTTCCTAGTGGGTGCCGAGCTATCCAATGGGTACCAATTTATCTATCTTTGGTTCCTATTTGGCTTGACTTTGCTCACATTTAATTTTGGTATAGGTAGTTATATTTTTTGAGAGCCGACTTGTGGCTTCTCTATGTTCTAGAATGTTCTATAAGCTGTTTTGGCAAGTATAAATAGAGTAGTTAAGCTTAGATTAAAGGGAGAAGAAGGAAGGTGAAAAAGGAAGGCATATGTGTCTGGAAATGCAAACTTAAAGTTGGATCATGGATCTAGAAGTTGTATTTGTATTCGATCGTAACCCATAAGGCCTTACAGCTGGGCATGTATGATGGATATTTGATGAATCAATAAAAGATATCTTTTTCTCTCTCCTTGGTGCTGTTCTTTGTGTTCATTTCCGTTGTGTTAACTCTTGCAGGGTGGTTTGGATAGTTGGGTGAGCCTTTGGGCCTAGTTATTTGTCCTCTTGCCCGTGTTAGTTGGTATCAGAGCTTGAGGTTTGTCCTTGTGGAGATTGGATCATGTAGAACCTTGACTTAGATTTGGTTGTAGGGTGGTAGATCTATGGATTTGACCTATAACTTGTAGAGGGTTACAATCTTGCAGGAACCTGATTTATAAAAATGGTTCTTGGTAGAGGAAAGAATGTTGATAATGTTGTGGAGATAGCCCAGAGGAGAGGAGCACATCTTGAAGATGTAAGTGATGATGAAATAATAGTGCCAAACCCTAATCAAGAACCTAAAGAAGACCAAGATGAAGCAAGATTGTTGAGAGTATTGTCTACAGTGAATTCAAAGCCTATTGTAGAAGTTGTTCCTTATGATAGAAAATTGGATGCCAATGCTATGCTGGATTAGATCTTTGACATGAAGAAGTTCTTTGAGTATGAAAACACTCCTAATAATAGAAAGGTGAAGATTTTAGTCACTAGGTTGAAAGGTCATGCATCTCTATGGTGGGAGAACTTGAAAACTAATAGACAAAGGAGACGAAAGGAGAAGATCAAAATTTGGCCAAAGATGGTGAACAAGGTAACGAAAAAATTCCTTCTGGTTGATTACCAAGTTAGCTTGTTGAGAAAGATGTAAAATTTGAAACAAAAAGACATGACTATGAAAAAGTATACAGAGGAATTCTATAGACTAGACATTAGATTTGGACATGTGGATGATGATGTTGAAAAAATTGCAAGGTACATTAATGGATTGAGATCTGGAATACAAGATGAAATAAGTTTTGTGAAGCTAGAAAGTGTAGAAGAAGCATATCAATATGCCTTGAAATCTGAGGAGATCTTGACAAAGAAGCATGAACAAAGACAGAGGGGTAGAGGTGGTAGATTCCAAAGAGGTAGAGGTAAATCTTATGGAGAAGGTAGTAGATGTGATAATTTTGTGCAAGATAAAGGCAAAATTGAATGGAAGAATGATGGCAAAGGAAAGACCAAGTGGAAAGGTGGTAATTCTTACTGAGGAGGTACTGGTTCTTACAGAGGAAGAGGTAATTCTTATTCTAGAGGTGGATTTCATTGTAATTGTTTTAGATGTGGCAAAAAAGGGCATAGATCCTTTGAATGTAGATCTTCTGAATGTGGGTAGAATAATAGAAATGTTATGATTCAAGAAGACATTGAGAGTTCACCAAGTGGACCTGAGACTGGAGAAAATTTGATGGTAAGAAGAACCTTATGTAATGAGGGAATTGATGAGGAACATGTTTTAAGGAGAAGTCTTTTCAAGCCAAGATGTAAGATGGCTGGAAAATGCTATAAAGTGATCATTGATAGTGGAAGTTCTACGAATCTGGCATCAGAAGAGCTAGTTACAAAGTTGTAGTTGTAGAGGCTGAAACATCCCAAACCTTATCATGTTTCATGGATCAAAGATGAGCATAAGATATTGGTAAGTGAGTAATGCCTTGTGAAGTTCAAAATTGGACATTACTTTGATGAAGTTTTGTGTGATATTATGCCCATGGATTGTTGTCATATTTTTTTGGGTAGAACTTAGCAATATGATAGATATGTTGTACATTACGAAAGATTGAATCAATATACTCTTTGGGTAAAGGGGAAGAAACAAACATTTTTACCTTTGATTGAAGTTCTAGATGAGGTTAATTGTACTACTATAAAAATTTGCATGGTTAATGGGAAACAATTTGAAAAGGAAGTGAAGAAGAATCAGGTTTTTTTTGTTAAAATTCCAAGAAAATTGAGTTTTGTCAATGGAGACTAAGTGCCAAAAAACAATGTTAACTGAGTGCTAGTTAGTGGTGACCGAATGACAAATGGCAGTATTGACCGAGTGCCAAGAGAAATTGTATAGTTGCTGAATGAGTATAAAGAAATTATTTATGAAGATATTCTTAATGGTTTACCTCCTATAAGAAGTATAAGTCACTGTATGGACTTGATTCGTGGAGCTAGTTTTCCAAACAAAGCACCATATAGGTTAACACCTACAGAAAATGAAGAACTTAATAGACAAGTGCATGAGTTGTTGTAGAAAGGTTTGATCAGAGAAAGCTTGAGTCCATGTGTTGTACCTATTGTATTAGCACCTAAACATAATGGAGAATGGATAATGTGTACTAATTCTAGAGCCATTAACAAGATAACAATGAAATATAGGTTTCCTATGCCAAGGCTGGATGACATAATGGATTGTTTGAGTGGAGAAAAGTATTTTACCAAGATTGATTTGAAGAGTGGCTATCATTAGATCAGAATTAGAGAAGGTGATGAATGGAAGATTGCTTTCAAGACAAAAGATGGTTTGTATGAATGGTTGGTTATGCCTTTTGGTTTGACTAATGCACCTAGTACTTTCATGAGGTTGATGAATGAAGTTGTAAAAAGATTCTTGGATAAATTTGTGATTGTTTATTTGGATGATATTTTGACATTCAACAAGACTAAGGAAAAACTTCTTGAACATATTAGACAATTATTGGAGAGGTTGAAAGAGGAAAAGTTGTTGATTAATCTGAAAAAGTGTTCTTTTATACAAGAGGAGATTGTGTATTTGGGATTTTTGATTTTAGCCGATGGTTTGAAGATGGATCCTAAGAAGGTTAAAGCAATTGTGGAATGACCTACACTTGAGAATGTGAGTGAAGTAAGATCATTTCATGGTTTGGCTCATTTTTACAGAAAGTTTATAAAGAATTTCAATGCTGTTTGTAATGCTATGACTGAAACAATGAGGGGAGATAAAAATGAATTCAAATGGACACATGGAGCTGATAAGAGTTTTGAGACTTTGAAACAAAAGGTTGTTGAATTACTTATATTGTCTTTACCTGATTTCAAAAAACTATTTCATGTTGAATGTGATGCAAGTGGTAATGGAATAGGAGCTGTATTAAGTAAAGAAGGTAAGCTAGTTACTTTCTTTAGTGAAAAGTTGAATGATGCTAAAAGAAAATATTTTGTGTATGATCAAGAGTTTTATGCTATTGTTCAAGCATTGAAGAAATGGAGACATTATTTGATGCCTAAGGAGTTTGTGTTGTATATTGATCATAAAGCTTAACAATACTTGGGAAGTCAACATAAATTGAATCAAAGACATATGAAGTGGGTTGAGTATTTGTAGAGTTTTACGTTTGTGATCAAGCATAAGAGTGGAGTTACTATCAAAGTTGTTGATGCATTGAGTAGAAGATGTTTTTTGTTGATTGAAATAAAGGTTGAAGTTCTTTGTTTTGATGAAATGAAAGAATTGTATGATGCTGATCCTAATTTTTCTGAGTCATGTAGAGAGTGTAGAGCACCAAATCTGATAGATCACATAAGTATGTATGATGAGTATTTTATTCAAGAAGGTATGTTGTTCAAAGGTATTCAGTTGTGTATTCCTAGAAGTCCTATGAGGTTGAATTTGATTAAGGAAAAACATGGTGGTGGATTAGCTAGACATTTTGGAATTGATAAGACATTGAGTGTTTGAAAGAGAAGTATTATTGGCCACAAATGTATAAGGATGTTCAAAAATTTGTAAAGAATTGTTGAGTTTGTCAATTTGCAAAGGGAGTGAGTCAAAATACTAGTTTTTACACACCTATTACTATTCTTTAGAAACCTAGGATTGACATTAGTATGGATTTTGTTCTTTCATTGCCTAAAACAGTGAAGGGGTATGATTCTATATTTGATGTAGTGGATAGATTTTCTAAGATGGCTCATTTTATACCACGTAAGAAGACATTAGGTGCTAAGCATGTTGCTAAACTTTTCTTTAAAGAGATTGTAAGATTGCATGGATTACCAAGAAGCATTATTTCAGATAGAGATAGTAAGTTTGTTGGTTATTTTTGGAAGACTTTGTGAAAAAGGATGGGTACTGAATTGAAGTTTAGTTCTACATTCCATCCGCAAATAGATGGATAGATAGAGGTTGTGAATAGAAGCTTGGGAGATTTGCTGAGATGTTTAGTTGGGAATAAGCCAAGTAATTGGGAGATGGTATTGGCACAAGCTAAATTTGCATATAATAATTTTGTGAATAGGAGTATAGGGAAGACACCTTTTGAGATTGTTACTGGAATGCATGCTAGAGGTATATCAAATTTGAGAGATGTTACTGGTGAAGAAAAGAAAAGTGTTGGAGGAGAAAATTTTGCTAATTTTATGGAGTCCTTGCATAAAGAAGTGAAGTTGACACTAGAACAAAGTAATCAAAAGTATAAGGAGAATGTTGATCATTCTAGAAGACACCATGATTTTCAAGTTGGTGATGAGGTGATGGTTCATCCAAAGGAAGGAATATTCCTAGTTGGAACATATAGCAAGCTGAAGATGAAGAAATTTGGACCTTGTAAGATCCTGAAGAAGTTTGATAGTGGTAATGCTTATGAAGTTGAGTTACCTTATGACATGGATATATCTCCTATATTCAATAT
Organism: Cupressus sempervirens; assembly: GCA_028749045.1. Classification (NCBI taxonomy): domain Eukaryota; kingdom Viridiplantae; phylum Streptophyta; class Pinopsida; order Cupressales; family Cupressaceae; genus Cupressus; species Cupressus sempervirens. The sequence goes on along the minus strand of CM053790.1, from coordinate 77,534,280 downwards.
TGCTGATTTGTATAAGTATAATGAGTTAGAGGATGAAGTTGTTGTACATGATGGTTATGCTAAGAAACAGATTAAGGAAGTTGAACAGATATTGGATCAGAGAGTTGGCAAGAGTACAAGAGGAAAAGATTACTATGAATATTTGGTGAAGTGGAAGAATAGACCTATTGAAGATGCTTCATGGATTTCTCAATTTGAGTTGGATTCAACTCAAGTTGGGACATCTTAGTGATTCAGGAGAATCATTTCTTTCAACCCCGATTATCTAATGTAGGAGCATCTTGGGTTGCCTTGTTATCCTACTCATTTTGTTCATTCTTCAGTTCATGTCAAGTTAATGTAGCACTCTTCATTTGCCGAGTTACCTAGTGTATGCTGAGTGATTCTTCATGTGCCAAGTTACCTAGTGTATGCCAAGCGATTCTCCATGTGCTATGCTACTCAGTGTATGCCTAGTGTTTCTTCATGCATCAAGCTACTCAATGTATGCCAAGTGTTTCTTCATGTGCCAAGTTTCCAGTTGATGTCAAGTGATGTCAAGTGCCAATTTTCAATTAATGCTGAGTCTCAGTTTCCAATGGATGTCGAGTGATGTTGAGTGCTAGTTTTCTAGTGGGTTCCAAGTTATCTAGTGGGTATCGAGTTATTTGTGTCTAGTTCCTATTTGGGTCAAGTTTGCTTGCATTTAATTTTGGTATAGGTAGTTATATTTGTTGAGAGCCAACTTGTGGCTTCTCTATGTTGTAGAATGTTCTATAAGCCATTTTGGGAAGTATAAATAGACTAGTTAAGCTTAGATTAAAGGGAGAAGAAGGAAGGAATATGTGTTTGGAAATGCAAATTTAAAACTGGATCATGGATCTGGAAGTTGTATTTGTATTCAACCATAACCAAGAAGGCCTTATATTTGGGCATGTATGCTGAATATTTGATGAATCAATAAAAATATATCTTGTTCTCTCTCCTTGGTGCTATTCTTTGTGTTCATTTCCATTGTGTTAACTCTTGCAGGGAGGTTTGGATAGCTGGGTGAGCCTTTGGCCCTAGTTACTCATCCTCTTGCCTGCATCACCAATCAAAAGTACTCTCTATTTGGTCATATAAATTGTCAATGATAGGACAAAAAAAAGTAGTAACGGCATCATCTCTACTGATCCATTCATTAAAAAATGGTCTTAAGGTGGTTTCATTATTGTTCAATCCGTTCCATGTATCTACCAACCTTGACAACTCCAATTTGAAAAGGGGCCGACCTACTCTATCGACTTTAAATACAAAATTGTATCTATGATTCCTATGATCATGAAATGTCCCTTTTCTGATTTTTTATGATATTTACAATCTTTAATCAGATCTTTAAGATCAAACAACTAATATCGCAAAGATCCTCCAAATTTCTCAAGAAACCCCAAATCGGGTATGCTAGAAATGGTGCCAAAAGCTTCACAGCTTCACCTATTATTAATAAATCTGAAAATGGCCATTTTTACAGATTGTTCAGCAGCATAACAGCCTAAAAAATGACATTTCCAAATCTATATAGCCTTTACACAACAGCTCACAAATGTAGGACAAAAACTATGCTCATCGGGCTCCCGAAATGAACACAAAAATGCTCAGAAACACCACAAAAACACTAATAAACTATCTCAAAAGTTTAATCATGTCCCAATACATATATTCCGCTCTATTTTAACAGCTTAAAGTCTGAAATACAGCAGCAACCAAAACTGATATGAAATGCTCAACTAAAAACACCAAACTCATGCAAAAAACACACCCAAAAACCCACAAATCTACACTGTTTAGCACAAAGGCAAACTCTGTATGAGCATGCACATGGAATGGCTTCAAACTCCCATCCTTAGCCTTACTAGAAACCTACAAACTCCCATTCTTAGGTCTCCCTAGAAACTTGCAAACTCCCGTTCTTGGGTCTCCTTCTCCACAAGTTTGGCAGCCTCTGAAGAATAACAAAGAATGAGCAAAAATCAAGTTCTCCTCCCTGCCCAAAATGCCTCCAAACCCCTTAAAAGAGGCCATAACCGTAACTCAAGTCCAACAGAGGTTAATGAAACATATTTTAATAATAATTTCATTTATTAGTCCAATGGTTTCCAAAGATTAACCCCCCTTTTTCTGAAACTTCACTTTCTTGGGCCTGCCTGTCTTAGCAAAGATTATTATTTTTTTATTATTTGAAAAGGGGACATGAAAAGTCCTCCCCTCCCAAAAATTGCTTTTCCTCAAGCAATGGTTGAACAATAAACCAATCAATCCACCTGGATCCCAAATGTAGTCATGAACTATACTACTACCAATTAACACAGGCTCCTGCAATATCCTCTGCAATATGACCAAGAGGAATCCATAATCAAGCTGACAATTATAGCTCAACCAAACTCCGAAATCACCACTACCACAATAAAAAACCCATGAGACACAAACTCTTAGAACATCAGAACCCAAGCAAAGTGGACAAATCAAACTACCAACACAGTAAATACCATCAACGCATCCCACTGGCCTATACGAAATGCACAATCCAACTCTGCAACAATGGTGAATTCTCTCGAATGAAACTGTACCAAGTATGGAGAATCCACACACTGTACAACTCCTGTAGTCAACACAACTTTGCAAATCACTGGCCACTATCTCATAACCATAACTACCATGCACCCCTGATGGTGAAAAGCCATCAAAAGATAAATAGCAAGAATTAGAACCCAAACCAAATCTTCCTGCCATCAACTCCTCAACACAAGGATCAAATGCTAACTGATGTACATACCTTGCAATATAATGTTGATAAAAAAAACCAACCTTAGTCAACAACTCACCATGAACAAGTGATACAACCCACTGTGACTGATCACCAGCTAAGTCAGGAGATGTCATAGCCAAAGGAGTAGAATCAATAACAACACCCGCTGAAGCATCACTCTAAAACTCCTACTCTAAATCATGTATTATCAAGCTGTCAACTGTAGAACCTATCACCATGTCATGCCCATCACAACTCTCATCTTGAGGCATCAAATTGTCCCATAACTGATGATAAGCACTAGGAACCAAAGTACATCTCTTTATCATTATCTCATCAACATGGTCATCAAAGGTAAATTGATGAGCATACCTCACAGTGTAATGCTGATAGAATGCACCAATCTCAGTTAGTGGCTGAGACTGTAATCCAGATGAAACTAACTACAATTGATCATTAACCATGTTGGAACTAACTACTACCTCCGAAGATATCACCAAGGGAGTAGTGTTACTAGTAGGAACCATGCCAATTGCCGACTCACCAACATCACACATGATCTTTGATAAATCTCTAGTCTCTGTGCCATCAATACTAGAGGCCACCACCATGTCAACCATACAAAAATCTTCTACAACACCCAACTCAACTGAACCTAACTCTAGTGGGAATGAACCTGATATTCCAATGTTAGTATCAAGAATGGATGCATCCCCATCTCCACTGTCTCTGACAATCTTGGCCATGGACATCCTCGGATCACCAAACACCACTGCTTGTGACTGTATAGAATCAGGTGAAGACTATAGTCACTTTAACTCCATGGTCACCTTAGCCAAATGAAACTATGACTCCTTGAAAGCCAACTGTGTACTCTCAAGAATCTCAGAAGTCACCACAAGCTGCTCAGTAAGCTCACTCACCTCATCTTCCTTGGCCAACAATGCATCATATGCTGTACTGCCCCACTTCATAAGATAATCTCTGTCGGCTACCAATTGCATATAATCCTGTCTCAGAATCTGGATAGCCTCCCATAAAGAGCGAAACTCTGCCAAGGAAAGATAACTGCCTCCCTGCTCATCACTAGTAGGAGAACCCCATCCATAAACTACTAACAACTGACGAGCAACATCGAAATGCTGGCAAGTGATAGCAATGTCTTGGTCACTAACTCTCAACTGATTAGACACATGATGGCACTGGCTTGACTGTCTCCTACAAACCTCCTCTGATGCACTGTCTAAAGGAGTATCCTCAAAGTTACTAGTCTCTAGAGTATTACCATCCATATCCTGTGAATCAAATCTAAAACTCATATCAACATACGGAGTATCAAAAACATTAGCATTGCTGTCCAACTCCTCTATACCCAAGGAAATTAAGTCTTCAAAATTTCCCACTGCATCCTCCTAGATGTCATCAATGCCAATATGATCCTGGGACTCATCTATACACACTGCCAAATATGAAATATCATCAACACATTCTAGCAAGTATGGTCGACTGGATATATGAACAAAGCCCAACATCGGTGTATAAAAACTAATACCAACATTGGACAAGCTGCTAGCACAAGAAAAGACAACACTGTGCAATCTGCTAATCAAATCCATGATAGCACCCAAACAAACACTGCTACCAAAAAGTGTTAAAGATCTCCTTTCAACTGAATCCCAAATGCCAATATAACAATCTTGAGTCCATATCTGTAAACTAGAATCAGCTGGTAACTCAAGAAAAATCTTCACTTGAGTAATATGACCAATACCAACAAACTCCACATACCTATCATGATGAGATAATGAAGTCAAAATACTATCTTCACTCACCTTCAGCTGGCAGGATAAATCATGTGAAGTACTACCTGCCTCAACCTCATGTGATGAAGCATCTAACTTTGTCTGGTACTCTTTCTCAGCAAAGTCATGAATGCTCAATGTTTTCTCATCTCTACTAGGTATCTCACCATCCTACACAACAACATCCTCATAATCCTCATCTAAACCCACTACACTATAGTCACTGCCTGTTGTAACTATACCATCTTGAATACCTGTGGCATCACCCTTTGACAACCTGTAAACAATTGTCTCAATTTGAGTATCAAGTTGACCGTTACTATCAATCTGTGTAATATCCTTTCCCACCACCTCCTATGGCAGAGTAGAATCTGAGACCTCTACCTGGCTATCAGCTAGTTTCTCAGACTCCTCATGCAAGTTCTTGGGAATTGTGTCATCTGTCCTGTGAGAAAATTTGCCAAATAGAAATCCAGTCAACTTATCCACCTTAGCTAGGTCAGATAACATGTCATTCATTATACGGTGGTGCTCAACCAACTGTTTAGACATGTCATGGCTTATTTTCATAAGTTTATCTTGAATGTCTAAATAACCATCCTTTCTACTATTTTGACTCTGGCTATCAATTGTCCAAGATCGTTCCCTCTGAGACTCTGTGCTATACCTGTCCATTCTGGATAAAGTAGAGTGTAACCCCAATAGGATATAACTTCTTCAAACACCAAGAACTAACATAAAAATGATTAGAAGTAGCATGCAACCATAGATTTGGATATGCAACTGATTAGAAGCAACATGCAACCACCAAATTATGACATGCAAGATCTGGGTAGTTGTCAAAACTGACATGCAAGATCTGGGTAGTTGTCAAAACTGACATGCAAACTTCTACAACCACCAAATTCACCAAGAACTAACATGGAAATGATTAGAAGTAGCATGAAACCATAGATTTGGATATGCAACTGATTAGAAGCAACATGCAACCACCAAATTATGACATACAAGATCTGGGTAGTTGTCAAAACTGACATGCAAGATCTGGGTACTTGTCAAAACTGAAATGCAAACTTCTACAACCACCAAATTCACCAACAACTAACATGAAAATGATTAGAAGTAGCATGCAACCATAAATTTTGACATGAAGCTGATTAGAAGCAACATGCAATCATAAATTATGACATGCAAGATTTGGGTAGTTCTCAAAACTGAAATGCAAGATCTGGGTAGTTGTCAAAACTGACCTGCAAACTTCTACAAACCCTCAGGCTGGCAAGATCATGGCTCTGATACCACTGAAATGTCCCATTTTTGATTTTGTATGATATTTCCAATCTTTAATCAGATCTTTAAGATCAAACAACTAATATCACAAAGATCCTCCAAATTTCTCAAGAAACCCCAAATCAGGTATGCCATAAATGGTGCCAAAAGCTTCACAGCTTCACCTATTATTAATAAATCTGAAAATGGCCATTTTTACAGATTTTTCAGCAGCATAAAAGCCTAAAAAATAACATATCTAGATCTATATAGCCTTTACACAACAGCTCACAAATGTAGGACAAAAACTATGCTCATCGGGCTCTCGAAATTAACACAAAAATGCTCGGAAACACCACAAAAACACTAATAAACTATCTCAGAAGTTTAATCATGTCCCAATACATATATTCAGCTCTATTTTAACATCTTAAAGTCTGAAATACAGCAGCAACTAAAACTGATATGAAATGCTCAACTGAAAACACCAAACTCATGCAAAAAACACACCCAAAAACCCACAAATCTACACTGTTCAGCACAAAGGCAAACTCTGTATGAGCATGCACATGGAATGGCTTCAAAATCTCATCCTTAGCCTTCCTAGAAACCTGAAAAATCCCATTCTTGGGTCTCCCTGGAAACCTGCAAACTCCCGTTCTTGGGTCTCCTTCTCCACAGGTTTGGCAGCCTCTGAAGAATAACAAAGAATGAGCAAAAATCAAGTTCTCCTCCCTACCCAAAATGCCTCCAAACCCCTTAAAAGATTCCATAATTGTAACTCAAGTCTAAGAGAGGTTAATGAAACATATTTTAATAATAATTTCATTTATTAGTCCAACGGTTTCCAAAGATTAACCCCCCTTTTTCTGAAACTTCACTTTCTTGAGCTTGCCTGTCTTAGCAAAGATTATTAACTTTTTTATTATTTGAAAAGGGGACATGACAGATCATGATGGATACCCAAATCCATATGCAATTACCAAATATTTGCATTTTCCAAATTGCTTCTCCATATTTGCAACTATGTTTTCTAGTTGATAGTGTAAAGAAACTTTCAACGAAGAATATAACCATTTCCACATAACCCATAATATATTTGAAATATAAATACAACTAAAATCAACATTCAAGAGAATAGACAACATACCCAAAAAATTGTGACACATGATATACCTTGGGAAACTCTCATTGAGGGAAAAACCTCGCCTCCAAAAACATCCATCACCATGTATTATTCAACAAAAACACTATTGCAATACAACCATGGAAATCTTCAAAGCCATAGCCATAATGAAGCAAACGATGTGAACACGAATGAATCCACACATCTCATGCTATGCTTCCAACCTTCACAAATGCTCCCTTGGCTAACCTATCAAGCCTCGTCCCACCTGACTCTTTCCTTTGTTGTCTTCTCATACCAACAACTACCCTTGTGGCTTCTTATATATTAGCAAGTCCCACAAAACCACCAAGTGATATTACATAAACCACATGCTAAAACCATGTGCTACCTAACCCTTTGACCCCGCATTTAATATTGGGATTTTAATTATTTTAACCAATATTAAATAATTACATAAAATATTATCACAATGTTACAATACAAATCATCAAGTATATCCCATGGAAATCTTTACATGTTCCACATCCATCTTGGAACATTACATAATAAAATAAAATAGTGCAATATAATATTAATATGTAATGTTTGCAACACCCATTATCTCAACAATATCCCACTTGTATAAATTTCATAGAATCAATTTGTAACCACACAAATGAATAAGGGAACAATCTCTCCCAAAAAATCCACCATCATGGATCAAAGTACATGAAGTGCTCCATCCTAGTACCCACAAAAAATTCAAAGTAACTACCTTCTCAAACATGAATGATCTCACCTCCTATTTCATTATTACCATCGAACATACATAGAAATCATCCAAAGAGAAAGACACCCAACCTGTCACATTAGAAGATCATAAAATCCTATACCAACTGAAATGTCAAGCACAAAAACCTGATCCAATCACATGTATCCATAGTTGTGAAAATATCCATAGCTGAAATAGCACCCACAATAAGTGTCAAACAAATCTAACTATCCATACCTCCAAAGGTACACCAAGCGAATCTTTGATCATCAACATATCCAATCTATAAATTACAATCACAAGCCTCAACAACAATACCTACCTTATATATGCCAAGAAGCTCACATTGCAAAAGATAATGTCAAATCTATAGCTGGTCCACTCACAACATCTCAATGAATTGAATCCATGTAGTATCAAGGACATCCACAATACATAGATCAATAACTTGCAAGAACAACTCCCATAACAAGTGTCCAATGCTCTCCCAAGTTCTCCACAGATAATAGAGGAAAGAGATAAAGATATAACCATGTGATATCTTACATAAAATACGTGAATACAAACTAGTGATCACAACCTCTAACTAATCTCTAATCCAATGTAGGAAAAACCAAACATCTAGGAAGATAATCAAGACCAAAGAGAAACCTGGAAAATTATAACCTATATCATGTCTTTCCACACATGTCTCTAGATGTAAATTGTGCAAGTATGATCTCCTCCATAAAACCCCAACCATACAATATAACTAATCATGGATGTAAGCCTCTCACAAGAAGATCAAACTCATAGACCATTCTTAAATCAAGGAATAACCGTTCCTAATCCAAGGATTATGCCCAATATACAACCATCTCTCAAACTTAACTAGAATAACAACATATGTACATGGAAATAAAAAATGCTAAACCATCTCTCAAATGAACCCTTAATAATTAACTCATGTACTATAGCTCAAGATCCATATCCATGAAAGACAAGCATAAATATAATGCACCTAAGAGAAACAATGAGATATACCTTTTAAGTTGGAAACTATTGAGTAGACCAAGAATGGGGAATGTGAATTCTTATCGAGATATCTGAGTCTCTAACCAAGACTCATCTAAGAAAAATCTCCTCTCAAGTCCATATCAGGTGAACGCCCCTTAGACTTCCTGCTGAAAGCAAACAACTATTCCTACAAATACTACTCTAATCCAAGAGAAATCAACATCAACACTATCTCTAAGTATCCATAAGAACCTATAACCAATAAATCCATGCCAACTCCAAATGCAATATAGCAATATCATGGAGTATCTAGTTTATGATCAATGTACTCAACACTAAGAAACTAAACCAAGATCATTTTCAAAGATCCAACAATGGCCTTAGAAACATAGACATGACAATATGATCTAAACCATCTCAACCAAAGAGATAATATCATCCATATGAAAATACTATAAGATGTCAAAAATCCAAACACGTATCAAGAGTATATCTTGACATAATAATGAAACCATCCTAACACCAAGGATAAGATGCTAAATGAAAACATACACCACACCTTTATCAAGAACCCTATGAGTCCTCTAGATGCAATCATCTCCCCACACCATATATAGGAACATCTCTACATACCATGAATAACCATCTCTTCACACCATGAAGATAAGTAAGAACCACATGAGTCCTTAAGATCTAACCATTTTCATACACCATGAAGATAACAAGTGCAACTCAATCACCTCCAAAATCTACAAACACACAATAAATATATGAATGCCAAAAAAAACTCCCACTCAATCATATTACCAATTCATCTATGAAATCATAAAATCCATCTCCTACATGAAGATCACCTAGGTATACACACAGAGAAAATAAAACTGTCACCAAGTGAAACAAAGATCTCCAAACCAAGAAGATACAAACCATACTAGGAACTAATCTTGTACTATCACCCCATCACTATCACAAGGTCCCATTTAACCATGTGTCCAAGCTATCCATGATATCATGATGAAATAACCATCCTCTAACCATGAGAACCAACCAAGACATCAAACCATGAAATAACTCAAAGTGCACATCATGAGCTCCTCAAAAGAAACCAAATAGCTATGATCGTTATCAAAGAAGATATACCACCATAACCAAATCAAGATCCAAGCTAGTGAACATCAAGGATGTACTTGTATATCCAATCATGTCATGCCAAAATCCATGGCACCATGATCAGATCCATGAATCAAGCAATTGACTTGTAATATGTCCAACTTGTCATCATAAAATACTCAACCACAATCCTCCACCATGATTTTAGCTAGTAACAACATCTCATCCCTTCTATGTGAAGGAAAAAAATCAGCAAATCATCTGACTAAGGGCATAGACACCCAGATTCAAGCCATCAATATGAATATGCATCAATAATGAAAGATCAATAGGCAAAGACAACCCATAACCAAGCTATAAATACAACCTATAAGTATAGAATACTTACAACACTACACAACTTGTAGACCCGACATGTCATCAAACATATCCAAACTAAACACTGAGAACCATATCATTGTGAGACTAATCTAAAATATGAACTAAGTATACAATGACATCAAATCTTAAATCTCAAAATATACAATGTCAAAACTCACAATGCTACCATAGTCAATATATACCATAAAATTTTTAGATTAATATATCACAAAATAAACCATGCAAAATTTGAACCGATGTGTAGAGCTCTCTAAGAGCTTTTTGTTGACTAGTCAAAGTCCAAAATCGAACTCTATATCCCAAAATTATGGCCTAACTTGGGCTCAAAATAAATAAAAATCTCACTTGTGGGCTCTTAATACCTATCAAAATGTCAAAATCACAAAACCAAACCTACACAAAATTGTAGTTCATTGAATTAGCTTTCCAATGCCTATAGGAATTCTGAAATCCAATATTCTGAGTGAAAGTTATGGTCATTTTATTAGCTTTTTACCATTTTCATTGCTATTTTTTTTGTGATGAAAATTTTGATGGCATTAAATTTCATGGCCATCAAGTACTGAAACTAAGAAACTCTTCTATTTCCTCTGAACATGGCCAAACTAGGGCATATTATATATTAGAATTTATGGAAACGCCAACCCGGATCCAATAGTGAAGTCTTTTTTGCCAAGGCGTCATTTCTACAAGCTATCCCCTAAAATCATCATTTAAATGAAACAATCGAAAAATACTTTTTTCAAATAATTTCACATGCCCAAAATCTACTAATATCTCATCATAATAGAAAATTCAAAACCCTCAGATCTACAATAAATAACTCATATATCTTTCCCTTTCTTTTATCCTTTCATGCTTTCCCATGAATTCAATCTAGGGTTACAACAATAAAACCTTGCTTTGATACCACTTGTAAGGAAACTTGAAACAAAGAATATAACTATTTCCACATAATTCATAATAGATCTAAAATAATTTGTAATTAAAATCCACATGCAAGAAAATAGACAATATAGCCACAAAATTTGTGACACAAGGTATACACTAGGAAACCCTCATTGAGGGAAAATCCTAGCCTCCAAAAGCACCCATCACCATGTATTATTACGCAAAAGAAATCGTTGCAATACAACCATGGAAGCTTTCAAAGCCATAGCCACAACCAAGCAATCCATGTGAACAAGCATGAATCCACACATCCCATGCCATGCTTCCAGTCTTCACAAATTCTCCCTTGGCTAATCTGTCAAGCCTTGTCCCATTTGACACTTTCCTTTTTTCTATTATCACATCAACAAGTACCCTTGTGGCTGCTGATATAGTAGCAAGTCCCATAAAGCAACCAAGTGGTATTACATAAACCATGTGATAAAACTATCTACTACCTAACCCCTTGACCCAACATTTTATATTGAAATTTTAATTCTTTTCCCCAATATTAAATAATTACATGAAATATTATCACAGTGTTACAATACAACTCATCAAGTATATCCCATGCGAGCCTTTACATGTTGCACATCCATCTTAGTGGAAAATTACGTAATAAAATAAAATAAAATAATATAATAATATTATGCAATGTGTGCAACACCCATTATCTCAATAGATAGACTTTCCTTCCCATTTAATCATAAGCCTAAAATACCTTCTCAAACTTCTCATTTAGTTCAAGGAATTTTTGTTATCCTTAGCAACCACTACTACACCAAAACGTTCTACTTCTTTACTCATTTGATCTAGCCACTCACTGTCCACTTCTTCCACTATGTATACCACAAGGCTCCCTATATATTCAAAATATGAAACCTTGTGGATTATGGCCTTGTTTCCTTTCTCTATAGACCATATGACGAAGGCTTTAAATGATCATCATTATACTTTACCCATTTATGAGCTTCTATTACTTCTTCTTGAGTTTTGAATTTGGTCTTCTTTTCCTTCCTCACTCAATAAAAATAATTGCAATAGCAATGTTCCACTCTAGTAGTATCAGGACTTTAAAATCTTTTAGAAATTGTCTTCCCCCTTGATGAGTTATTTGAGTGAATTCATACATAAGGTTAGCCTTAACCTCCTCCTCAATGTTAGATTCCTATCTAGTAGGTTACTCTACTTTTATTTTCTTACATTATTCCTCATAATTTTCAATGTTCCTCAAAAAAATTGGACCAATGCCCTAGACTTCACAAAATTCTTATCATCCAAAATTTTTATTTTTACTTGCTCCACAATAGGTTTAATCTCCTTCCCTCTAAAATATTCTATAGTTAGGTCTAGGAGCAAAATTGGAGGCTCATCATGTGCTCCCTCCTCTACTTTTGATGTCGTTCTTACAATGTTACCTTTACCACCTATTTTCTTTAGTTGTTCCCTCGAGGAAACTTCATTATCATATGAATGGGCTGTACGATGAGGAGTGCTCCTTAGCCCTAGATGAAGAACTTTGATCTAACTTCTTCCTTTTAGCAGTTGGCACAAAGGGATGGATTTCTGATAGTTACCTCTTGTACAAAGGGATAAGCTGTATATTTACACTTCTAGGCATAACATATCCTTCCTTCCTTTACAAGGTGTACTAACCTAAGCTTATGATTGCCCTATTCAATAGCCTTTTCTCAATCTCTATAGCCTGGTCTGGGTATGGTTATATCAAAATTGCCATTTTTTTCATTAAGGGTTTGCATGAACCCAATGAAATTAGCTGTGACTTTATTAATCTCATCTCCCCAATATTTTATATTAACAAGGAGATTATACTTCTTATTTAAAGCATTAATTAACTCTAGAATTCTGCTATATACTTTTCACTTTTCCTTTTTTACTTCCTACTCTTGCAAGTAAAATTCATTTCTAATAATATCCTCAGGAAAGTAAACAATATGCACATATGATTTTGCTTTACTCTTTTTTAATATATTAGAAATAAGAGTTTTAGAACCAGAAAAAAATACCAGAGTATCAATACAAATATACACAAGGAGGCCAAGCCTCACCCAGAAGAGAAAGTATCAGTTGAACATACAAAGCAACAAAAGGAGGAAAAGCAAAACTATCTAGCTGAGAAGATCATAGTGATTGTCAACCCAGGCAGTCCAGCCTAAGGGACCTTCCATCCAAACTATACTTTTATGCCCTTGAATCTGCACCATCATAAATAACTCTTTTTTTCTAGCATTCCCTTTTTCTCTAATATCTTTGTTCAATCTATTGCAAGCTTGCTCAAAAAAATGCAGATCATCCAAAGTACTACGCCACTGGTACCCATGCTTAAGCTCAAGGTAGTAAAGAGCAGCATGCCCATCACGAAGGAACCTCCTCATATTGTCCTGTTCAATATTCATAGTAGTCTGCACATGCAAGAAGATTTTAAAGTAAGTGAGTTTTCAAAAAAACTCAATAAGATCCCTATGCTTACCTTGACACCTTACCTCGTTCCTGCACTTCCTAATCTACCAGAGAATGTTAGATGACAATATATTCCAAAATAAATTCGTATCTTTAGGAAGACCATTAATATGACCAGAAATAATATCAAAAATATTAACATTAATAGGATAAAAAATGCCAAACATTTTCCATATTTCTTTAGCAAAAATACAATCAAGAAGGATATGTCTACCAGTTTCAGGAACTCTACACAAGTTACAAATATCAGAATTAACAAAATCTCTCTTTATAGGTAGCTTGTCCAACGAAACTAGCCATTTGTAACATCTAATCTTGGGTCCCATAGGATTCTTCCACAAGATATCAAAATAATTTTTCAAAGCATCAGCATCATAAGAAGAGTACCAAATAGCATTAATATGATTGATAATATCAATATTATAATCAATGATTTTATAAATATTCTTAGCTTTGAGCAGAGTAGTAATGATACCACCAGGCCATTTCCACTTCGGGAACCTGAGAGAATCAATGTGGCAAATAGTGGGAAGACAAATAGAAGCTTGCACAATCATGTTATAAGTTCTTCTATGGGAATCCAGGATAGCATATTTATCCTTAAGAACATCCCAAGGCATAATTTGATCATACTCAAAGAGATCCATAAATTGTTTAATACCTTTATTAGCTCACTGCCTGGCAGAACACCCTTGGGTAAGGGCCAAAGGTTTACCATTTAGGTGGAGATTCCACCAAATGGATCTTTCACCATGGAGTTGAATATTGGAATGAAACTCCTTGTTAGTGATGAATTTCCTAACATGATCCTAAGCCTTCCAAATAGACCTAAAAACCACAAAGCCTTGAACCATGATAGTAAAATTACCAAGAATGAGGTCACAAAAGGGGAGGCTAGTCCAAGACTTAGCTTTTCTAGGAAAACCCCTCTCAATATTGATCCTAACTATCACTTTCCAAGGAGAATCACCCTCGATGGACTGAAAAATCCATTTGGCAGACAAGGCTATATCTAGAGTTCTTAAATCCTTCAACCCAAGTCCCCCAAGGGTCTTGTTAGTGTGGCACCAAGCCCACTTAATAGAGTGGATCTTTCTATTGCCTTTGCCATCAGACCAAAGGAATTGTCTACTGGACTTCTGGATTTTAGAAATTTGATAGTTATTAAAACACCAAGCAGAAGAATAATATATGGTGTATGAGGACAATATCTTCTAGCAAACCTGAATTTTGCCTACCAAAGATAATGCCCTGTTATGCCATTTGTTCATCTTTTTATCAATCTTCTCTTTCACCCAAGACCACATGTCTTTGAGGTCAAGCTCCACCGAGAAAGGGATGCCAAGATATATAATGATCCTATTCGGACCACCCCATTTAAAATTGTATTGGAGAAACCAGTCCGGGGGCCGCTCATCCCAACCTAAAAAAATTGATTTAGCTTGAGATATCTTAGCGTCAGAAATAGAACAAAAAAGATTGAGTTTAACTTGCATGTTCCTGAAATTATTTTTTGAAAGTTCAATGAATAAAGTGGTATCATCTGCAAATTGACAATTGATGAGCTCTTCATTATTAGGCAGATAAATACCTCTAACCTCCACAGATAAGGAATTATCTCTGAGGATAGAATAAAGAGCTTCTGAAGCTATGAAAAAGAGAGCGGGTGCTAGAGGGCACCCTTGCCTAATGGATCTCCCAAGAGAAAAAGGCGCACGAAGAATACCATTGACCTCAACTTGAGCAGAAGCATCATTAAGAAGCATAGCCACATTGTTACAAAAGAAAGGAGGGAAACCAAAAACATCCAACATCATAAGGATAAATCTCCATTCAATCTTGTCATAAGCCTTCTCAAAATCCAAAAGGAGCATGGAAGAGTTTTGATGAGAGTATCTAGACCAATCCATGGCTTCCCAACTAGTTATGAGATTCTCAAGAATATATCTACCCTTGATAAAACCGGTTTGGGTACAATTAACAAATTTAGGAAGAATATTAACTAGCCTAAGAGCCATAATTTTAGCCAAAATCTTGTAGGAAACATTAATAAGGGTAATAGGCCTCCAGTTCTTAATAAAGGTTTTATCCCCTTCTTTTGGGAGAAGTTTAATAATCCCTCTATTGATATCCTAACCCAGGGTACCTTTATTCAAGGCTTCAGAATAAAGATCAAAGAGATCCTTACACATCCATCCAATGTTGGACTTATAGAATTCAACTGGGAGACCATCAGGGCCCGACGCTCTATCATTATTAAGGGCCTTAATAGCACCTTCAATCTCCTCAACAGAAATATTATTAGCAAGAATAGCAATATCATCAAGATCAAGCTTTTTAGGAATAAGCTTCCTACAATGAACTCTAATCGACTTAGCCTTAGGAGAGTCTTCTGAAGAAAAAAGAGTCTCATAATAATTAGCAAAGGCCAGAATAATAGACTCAGGGTTAGAGATGTCCTAGTTATCAATCGAAAGTCCAGGTTGTCCTGATTTTGCTTTACTCTTATTTTTGAAAATATCACAAAAGCCCTCTGATTCAATGAAATTAGGATGGCACTGAGCCATTTAGTATCTATCAAGAAACTTACCTATATGTATCCATCCTCCTTTGGTCAGCACAAAAATGTTGATGATAGTGAAGTGTTGGAATATTGTGGCTCTAAATCTACTCACCAGTTCTCTTTCTTCCACTCCTCCTATGTGCCATAGAAATTTTTTAATTCCAACCTTCAAAGGCACCTAATATGGAAGGACATGAGGCTTCTCTTATAAACCATACACTCTAAAAATAGTAGATACAAAGTATGGGATGATATTCCCTAGTTTTAGCTTAGTTTTAGTCCCTTGGCATGATCCTTAGGCCTGATTAGCCTAGTAAGGGCTAGGATATTCTAGGATTGTCTTCTATTAATAAAATTCTCATCTTTGAGGAAAAATATCTATCACATTGAACAAAACTAGTGTTAACAACTTCCTAGGTCATGTCGGCATTCCACAACTGAACTAGTAGTTTCTTTCCATCCTTTTCCAACTTTAGCTTCATGTCCTTCGAGAAATAAGAAACCCCCTATACAACCATATATATTAGCAATGATTACTGGCCAATTAATTTTTTATGGCTTACTTTTGCAAGATATGAGGCAAAATTAAAGATAGAGCTCATACCATACTACAAGGTTTGAGCAATAATAAAAACTAGTGGTCCTTGGATGTGATCTTTCTCATTCATACCAAAAATTTTGTAGAGGGAGAAGTAGAGTGCATGTACCCTAGGATTAAAGTATTTCCTCAATAATGGCTTAGAGGTATGAGTTGTTACCAATGGTAGGTGCTATATTTTCACAAAATATTGTTGCAGTGGCCCTCTCCTTAGGTATATACCCTTTGAGTATCATATCATTCCTAGAAATATCATCTAGTTTAATCATTTCATGTAATGCATAGTTAGGGATTAACATGAATACCTCCCTAATTATCTCAATTGTGAACCTAAATAAGTTTTCCCCTACATGATTTTTCACTACCCTTGACACTAGATCATAACTATTTGCTATCATTGTCCATAAATCATCATCAAAGAAGACGCTAGGGACAATAAACTTCCAATATCAAACTACCAAATAATTCTTAATGAAGTATCATGTTTCCTCTCCATAAAATTTTTTCTAAATAGCTGCAAACTATTAGTAGATGTTTTGGCATTGCTTAACCAACTTTATTTATCATAAAAACCCTCATTAACTTGGTATCTAGGGTTTTTGGGAACTAATTCTTTCCCTTTGGTTGCTTCATTTGTATAAAATGGAAATTTCTCTAGAAAATCATTGTGTACATTTCTCTATTGGTAGTCTACTTTTCTAGAAAAATTCCATCATGGAGGCATCTTATCAATTTAATACAATTGAGACTAGAAATTTTTAGAGAATCGGGCATTTCAAGTACTTACCCACAAATTTGTTTCTTCAGCTAATCACTCTATTCACAACAATTGAATATATGAGAAAATCAAACTATAAGATCTAGTTCTTCTACTCTTCAAATCTCTTTCACTATGTAACAAGTTATAAATTGAACCTAATATTTTATGTAAATTTTGTCCACATGAATTCACATTGATAGAAGATTGATTGCTCCAACAGTCAAATTATACATGTTATGCTAAAATTTTGAAAGTTGGTAGTTGATCTGGGCACGATCAGATGGTCTTATTTTAAACTTAATGACTACATTACTTTTTGGAAAGTGGGACACATGTCAAGCCCTCGTATTCTTGCTTTGGCTAAAAATTGAGAACTTTTTCTTTACAAGGATACGACCACCATCAATCCTCTCACATCCTATGACAAAAAATGACCTTAGTTGCTATGACATTTCTTCTAAGACTTGGGCCCAGTGAGTCATATGTCACCTCCTCACATTCTCTCTTTAGTTAAATACCATCCATCTTCATTTTGTGAGAAAGAGTCATCTGTTGATTTACATCAAATGAATGGTTAAGATCTTTATCTGTAACTATATGAAAAGTGTGACCCACATGGACTCATGGCTATTTCTCACATTCTCACTTGTAGTAAGTTTTAAACAACTTCAAAATCTAAGGATGTGACAACCCTTGATCATCTGATGATCTGATGTCTAAGATAAATTGATATCTTTTTTTATACTCAGTACCAATGGATAACTCAAACATACCACCTAGAACTCTGCACTAATAACCTCCTTCTACAACTTACAACTCAATCTAGTCCCACAAATTTGACATGTCAACAATTTAAAACCTCACTTTGGCTAAAAAATGAGTTCTTCCACATTTAAAGATTGCGATGATCATTGATGTTTATCTAAATCTACAGTTATAAAGATGCACTTTATTATAGCTATTATATAAATTTGTATGGGCCCACATTGACACTTTTTAATATGTCTCATTGTCACTTTTTAATTACCTTATAGCTTGATTCAATGAAAATATGAGAGCCCTTGATCATCACTTGAATCAGCGATAAGGAAGATAGATTCAACTTGACTCTAGAACCAATCTTAGTATAACAACTAGCATACTACAAAAGATATTTTTGAAGGAACACACATTTCAAGATGTCTCATCTTTGCACTTTTTAAATGAAGAGAAGCTTAACTATGTGGTGATGAGATATATGTTGATTAAGAGGAGATCAACATCTATTGTAAAAAAACTAACATCTGCACTTCTTTAGGTCCCAGTGGACATGTGTCATTCTATGACAATATCACTTTGGTTAAAATCTTTTCATCCTAAAACTGTGAGAATGCGATGACGATTGATCTAAAAAGAGGGAAATGATTACAAAAATAACTCACTAGAAGGGTTCCAAATAAAGGAAAAGAATATGTTTGCTAACCACAATATGGCCTTGGGTTAATGATGAGTTACGAGCTAGGGAAAATAGAAAGTTCTACAATTTTTTTTGAAAACATCACAAATAAAACCTTATAATAAGAAAATTTTGGAAGGTACTAGGGCTTTTAAAAATATCCCATGTAAATTTCAAAATGGGATTAATGTTAAGATTTTTTGTTATAAGGAATTTATGGTAAAATTAATATTACGATATAACAATTAGGGATTTTCTAGGGCATGATTAATCAAGAGGCATACAAATCCTAATCACAAAAGGATATCTAGATTTTTCACAACAAAATTTAGGGTTTACTTTCTAGGCAGAAAACTAGGCCAACAATGGCTCTGCCTTAGGATGATGGATGAAACAAATTCATACAAGGGCTTAGAATCTCTAGTAGAAGAAAACCAAATACTTGACAAAACTAAAAAAAAATTTAGAGAGCAACATGCAAACCAAGGAACACATCAAATGTATACAGAGAGACAAACACAAACACACACACACACACACACAGATCTATATATGTAAGCAAGTACAATTTTTATATTTCTAGCTGAGGCTTCTCTTCTAATCTTAATTAATCCTACCAATTCATCCACCCTTTCTTGTATGCCATATATGATATCATCATCATCATATAAATGCATATAATTGTATCGGCCTATCAAGTTATTTTGAGGCATTCTTGCTTGATTTCAATACACTAAGTCAAAACTTGAAACATCTATTTCCTTCTTGATTGTTACTTTGTTAGCCTAGACTGCCAGATGAAGCTTGGAATCCCATGACTTTTTATTGTCATCCAAAGTTATAATCTTGATAATCTTTAATAGACTTTTAGTTACAAATTCAACTTGTCAATTTCCTTATGGATGATAAGGGGGTGATGTTGATCTTGTAATAACATATTTATCACAAAATTTTATGAATTCCTTTCATCTGAAACATATGGCACTATCAGTCAAAATTCTTTCAAGACATCCAAATCTACTTATGATGTTATTCAATAGAAAACTATTTACCACTTTACTAGCAACATACCTAGTAGGAATAACCTCTACCCATTTTGTGAAGTAATCTGTTGCTACTAGTATCCATGAATAACCAATATTGGACTTAGTTGAGATCTCACTTATGAAATCCATTGCCCATTATTAGAATGGTGCTTCCACTTCCACTAATTTGAAAGAAGTATTCCTAGAGAATTTTAACTTTGTAGCAAATCTCTGGAAATAATAACATTTCTTAACCAAAATATGTTCATTCTTGAACAAACTAGGCTACAAAATACCAACTCTCATTACATTGTGGATTGTAGTCTTTGCATTTTTTCTCATTTCTTAAGCATCTTGGAGATTAGTCTATTGATCTCAAATTTTTTTGTTACAAACCTTCTCAATAAGTTGACCTTCCCAAAGAAAGATTGAATCCCTTTGACATTTTTGGGATTACGGACTTTCTCTATTGTTGCTTCCCTTTCAAGGTCAATATTTGTTCCATATTTGGACAATATGTGACCCAAAAAAATTCCTTTTGTCCCCCCAAAAGTGCATTTCTTTGGATTCAATGAAACTCCATAATCCAATGCTTTCACACAAATCATCTCTAGATGTTTACAATGGTCCTCAACCCTTTTTGAATAAGTTGTTTAGTCATCTTGATACACAACCATAAACTTATCGATCTACTCCTTAAATGCAAGATCCATGACTCTCTAAAATGTAGCTTTTACATTTATCAAACCATAAAGCATCTAAACATACACAGGTCCTTTAGAGAGCTGTGAAATCCATTTTGAACTATTCTTTCTCATTAACTAGTAGTTTGTTGTATTTGGAGAAACCATCCATCATGGACATTAATTTTGAACTAGCTACCTATTGTAACATAGTATCCATATTAGGCAATCCATAATTCTCTTTCAGGGATGTAATATTCAGGTTCCTAAATTACACACATAACCTAATGTCACCATTCTTATATTTTACTGGCATTAGGTTGGATGCCCATGAGAAATCTTTGATAGGTTTAATTATTACCTCATCCCTTAGCTACATAAGTTCTTCCTACATTTTATGGGCTAATGTGGGATTGACAGGCCTTTTCTTTTGTCTTAAAGTCTTAACATTCTCTTTTACGGGTATTGCATGTTGAAAATGATCTTCCCTATAAGCCTTAAGGTCATCATATGACCTTGAAAAAATGTGCCTAAATTTCCTTAACAAAACAATCAAAACAATTCTAATTGCAGGGAACATAGTTTTACCTATATATACTTTTTAAGATGATTCAACATTACCAAGGTTGATTTCTTCCAACTCCTATGACTTCTTGTCCTTAACATTTGAATGCACCCTATCCTTGTTGTCAAAAACATTCTCTAATACTTCTAATCCTTTGGGTACCTTTTTTTTTTAGCTACAAAATTTCTTGACCAAAATTAGTTTATTTTCCATCTCCTATTTCAAGCAAAATACTACAATCTATTTCATGGCCATGGTATTTGTCGTCATGAAGAATAAAATTCAAGATATCCTTATCATCCTCAAACACCTACTAGTTCTTGATGTTGTTAGGATATATGGTCTATTCTTCATCTCAATCTTGGAAACACTACCAAATGATATATCATGAAGTTTAATTTCCACATTGATGAATAGATTGATCATCTTATTGTTACTCTATTCATCCAAGAAATACCAAAAGCATCAAAGGTTTCAATCTGATCCCCAACACCATTCCTATACTATTTTAGCCTCTTATTCTTGGATGCATACGTCTCCTTGTTGAGACATAACTATTTTTGAGTCAACAATAACATGTAATTTTCTAATGCCATGATTTGTTACTACTTTTAAGCCAAGAAAAATTGCCTCATACTTTGCAATGTTATTAGTACATGTGAAATTCAGGAAAAATGATTGCCTAAAAGTATTTTTTTCTAGAGATATGAAAACTACCCTATCTCCAACCCATATTTTGAGTTA
This sequence comes from Cupressus sempervirens, assembly GCA_028749045.1. Lineage (NCBI taxonomy): Eukaryota > Viridiplantae > Streptophyta > Pinopsida > Cupressales > Cupressaceae > Cupressus > Cupressus sempervirens. Next base: position 77,512,291 of record CM053790.1, on the reverse strand, counting down.
TCTTCATAAAAATGCATAGTCTAGAGATTGTAAGAATCTAAATATTTTATTGCTTCTTGTGAAATTAATGGGTCTGGTTTGTTAATTTCATGAATGGTGATTTTAGCTCTAAAAGCATTCACCGCAATGTTTATAAAACAAGTAACATCAAAATGAATATTTTATTTAATCATGTGAGTGACATTTGGTTCCTTATCAAACTTAATGGATTTGTTTCCTATGTGAAATGTAGCATAAGACAATTCACATTGTAGGCTACCTACCATTTAAGCACTTTACTTTCTTGAGAGAAACATTCCATATTGTGGAGGAATATCAACTACTAAGATAGTCATTATTAAGTCAACATCAAGGTATGAAGCTAATCTAAAGGGAAATGCATTTATTGTTCTTAGGTTAAGGACCTCTCTTGCATCCATAGCTCTACACCTTCTCTATTTTCCATCTACTTTCAAACCAATGACTTCAATGATTTGAAATAGGATGACAATATTTGATACTCTTGAATTAGGAATGCAATTCTTCAAAATTTTGTCATTTATGATCAGACTAAGAGAGAAAGGGTCAATGTTTTCTATATAGGATAATTATAAATTATCTAAATACATCTAATATCATATTACACATCCTACCTTCATTTTGATCTTCACCATCTAAGAATACACGTTGATGATGTAATTGACACATATTCTTTTGATTACTAACATCAATCTCAGTGTCTTTTGGATTAGATTCCTCACCATTATCACATAAATTTATCATATTTCATGCCACATCCTCATGACCTTCTTCTTCTTCCTCATCCCCTTGTTTAGGTTGTTCTTGCTAGTTTGTAGAGAATGATTGGGAAACAACACAATAATAAAGAGAATGAGGGGACCAGAATACAATACACTAGGGCATATCTTCCACCATATTACTAGAATTTCTCTATGGTGGACTAGTTTATCTTTATTCTGTGTGCCTTGGTAGGGTTAGGAATGGGCTTTCCATCCTTCCATTATGTGGTGTAGGCATAATTATGCATCTTGGTGTGCTTATTGTATTTATTATTGAATTGAGGCTTCTTAATGGTATTTGTCTTGCTAACGTGATGTGTTGATGGATTTAGATTCTTAAGGAGACACAAAATATGATCTATTTTATCATTGTTAGGTTTCTTAGTTACAATAGGCTTATCACCTTCTTTTCTATTACCCCTTCAGAATGAAAAACTTTGGATCATATCTTCTCCATATCTTACCATATGCTTTTCTATTATTTTCAATGTTGATAACCATTTTGTAATCATCACTCAATCTTCTAGGATCTTTATCTCTTAGGGTGTAAGCCTTCTTACTATCAAAATAATTGAAATATGTGGTAAGACACACATCATCACCTAACCTCATCACTTGGAATAACTTATAAATTCCCTTTTGAAATCATACATTAAAATAAAATATTGATTTATTTGGGTTCTTTTTTATGTTATTGAACTCATTTAACATAAAACTTGTATTGGTGTTGTCACCATACTACTCCTTGTAAAGCTTATCTAGATCATCCCAAGAACCAATACTATTATCAAGTAGTCTTCTAAAACAATCCCTAGAATCTTTAGTAAGTGATGAAAAAATTACTTCATAACCATATCCTCATTCTCTACCTCATAGTCATTTAGCATAGCAATGACTTTTCTAAGATTCTATTCACTAGTTATAGCATTGTTGCTTGAAAACATAACGACTTTGTCTCTTAAATCATTTGAAATATAATAAGGAGAACCATGTATGTCTACAAAAGATATATGCTTATACTTCTTCATATAGACATGCCTCTTCTGCAACCCTACAATATTAGAAGTTCTTGGTCCCACCTATTGAACTTGCATAGGGATTTCGGTTTTTTTTGATTTCAAGTTTTTGGCCAATTATTGTGGAAGAAGATGCTAGTATTAATTTAGATAAGATCTAGTTAGTCACTATTGGTGTAAAAATTGGAACATAAGACATGGCTTGTGAGGTTTGGTTTGTCCATGATGCTAAGCTAGAGGTGGATTTGAGAAAGTTTTTTTTTCTTCTTGTTTCTATGGACTGAGCTTTATTCTCAACTTTTACAAGTTCCTTAGCCAAATCTTCCATTTACTTCATTTCTTTCTTTAACTCTGAATAAAATTTAGACATGACATGATTCTTATGGGGAGCTTGGGGTTCATTGATTTGTATCCCTAACAACTTCTACATTCCTTTATCAAGATTTTTTATAGTCAAATCTATGAAATCTTCTTCAATAGGCTTGTAGGGCTCAATCTGGAAAATGACAAGTACTTCATTCTCTTTTAGAAGGCACTCTTAATCTTGAATATTTGACCTCAACTCTTCCAAATCCCCCAAAAAATCTAAATATAGTTTAGAAGATATTTATTCTAACTTCTTGTTTTGTTCCTTCAAAGCATCCATCCTTCAAAAAAAGGCTTCTCTTTCTCTGAAAAAATGTGTTTGACATCTGTTACCTCTAGTTTTACAACCAAACACTCAAATTCAAATCCATGGCTTGTTCAACGGTTAGCCTAAAAAATTGTTATTTTAATGCCCCGACCTGCCAAAGTTTCTCTTTCGTCAGATTTTAGATGGATCGACGGTCGGCGCGATCTCGTCATCGAAAGTTGCACGGGAGATAGTATCAGAGACATCACACTCGATTGACATGTTTTTGGTGGGCCTGGCGGGTGGGCTACAACAGAGGGTGGGTCAAGAAAGTTTTTCGGTGCCGCAGGCGCTATGGCGCTATCGCACGCCAACCAGAAAGTCTCCATGGCGACATAGCGCCCGGCGGAGATGCTCACGTCGGCAGGCGGGTCACGTTGCCAAAAAAATATTGCAACGGTCAGGTAATGTTTGGTGAGCCAGAGAAAATAAATAGCGAGAGCTTCAGACAAAATATTGGGCCCCATTATATACCTCATCTGCCTAGTTGGCGGAGCCCAGTGCCACGGCAGCGAATCAAAAGGAACCACGCACAGATAGGGACATGTCATCGGTTGGGCGCTATGGTGCTATGGGAATTTAGCCTCGATTTTCCCATAGCGACATGGCACCTGGTCGACACGTGGTCACCCTGTGAGGCCAAGTCGCAAGATTTCTTGGTGGTGTTCCGCTGGGCCAATAAGGAACCGCTGCGTATAACCAGGCTGGAGTCTCTATCTAGTGCAGGAGCACCTAGGTAGGCTAAGTGTGAAACCTAGGTATTTCTTTATTTTTGGCTTGTAGTGATGCTAGCCACATCACTATTCTAATAATAGGTCCTATGTGGTCCTTAGGTGTGTTTAGGAGACTTGGCAAGACCCAAAGTGACCAAGTTGCTAGAAGTTGCCGACTATTGTCAACTAGGTGAATTAGGTCCGGAAAAGGCTAAAATGGTCTAGAAAGGTTCCAATGGCTTTGAATTGTTTATTTGAAGTCATTTTATGCATATTATATGTCTACTTTGTTTTTGTGCCAAATTTGGAGGTCTAACTCCATGTAGAACAAAAGTTGCTGAAATGTTGTCATGTTGTCATGACAACATTTTCTTGCAAAAAGCAACTTTTTGGCATTTGTGTGTTTAGAACGTCCTAACTGTTTAGAATAGTTATGGAACTGATGGAGGATCCTTTAAAAACGTGAGGACAGCCATTTTTAGGGGGTTGGACAAGTTGGTTTTGCATTTTTGTACGAATTGAGCAAGTATTTTGTTGCCGGTTTTATGCATTTGAAGGCATTTTTAATAGAGGAGGATTGAATGGCCTGATTTTTGTGTTGGAAAAGTTCTGAAATATTTTTTTTAATCTTTTTGTAGTGTTGGTTTGATCATTTTAATTCATTTGCATTAGTGTAGAAAAATCTTTTTGTTCTTGGCAAGTTGCTGATCTGAACAGGGCTGCACTTAGAAAATGGGATCTTAGGGCCACTTCCCACCATTGGAAACCTCTGGTATTTTTGGATTTGGAACTAGGATCCATGTACATTATGTATCAAGAAGGAGGGCCCTTGAAAGCATCAGCAAGCATTTTTAAGGTGATGCCCTAGGCAAGCCAAATGCAACTTGGCTAGGAATCACAGTTGGAAAATGAGTTATGGAGAGGATTGAGTGTACAAATACCTTAATCCGGCTGCACAGAGAGTAATGAGAAGGTCTAACCTTGCTCCAGTCCAAAGGAGAGGTCTTGGAAAGGTGTCTAAGGTGGTTTTCCATCACAACAACGATAAAGCACTTGAAATCCTCATTTTTGGCCTAAAAATGTACTTTCATTGTACGGAAAGTTTGGAGGCTAGAAAATTACAGAATCTTGAAGTACTCTAAAAAGGGTATCCAAAAATATAATTTGTTTGTAGGTTTGTTAAGAAGTTTTTCAAGAAATCTTGTTTCCAGCTATTTAGGAGGGCTAATTCCTAGTAGCCTTTTTGGAGCAATTTGGTGTATCTTCCCTAGTAGATTGAATGCGCCTATGAAATCAGCAATGTTTAGGGTCATGGATGTTAGAAGGAGTCTAAAAAAAAAACCTAGATGAAGAACTAGTACCCTTGGAGCTATAGATGGACTTGAGGGTTAATAGCGGACTGGAGCCAGCTAGTAAGAAATTTGATGTTACTTTGTTGGTGTACCCCCAACTGAAGGATTAGGATCTCTTGAGCAAGGTCCTAGTAATTATAGGGTGTGAAGAAGCCCTAGTGGGTCTAGTGAATGACCTAAGGTAGCCCTGAGAGAGAGCTTGGGGTTTGGAAGCAAGGTTGGGGTGTTACATCAGAGTGGTATCAGAGGCTAGTTAAAGATTTGGGAAAGGTAGTTAATGTTGGAAGCCGCTGAAGAATTAGTAGGAGAATCCATGATGGTGACAAATGTGGAGTTAGCTAAAGAAGTTGATGAGCAAAGGCAAAGAAATCAGCTTCTTGAAGAAGCACTAGAAGAGGTGAAGCAAAAACTAGATGCAGTTGTAGAGGCAGCCAAGAAAAGAGATGAAGAAGAAGATCGGAATGGTAAAAAGGTAGTAGAGGAAGATATTGTACCTGAACCTGATCCTATCTTGCAAGAAGAGCCCTTCTTGAAGGCAATCAAAGCCTTAGGAGGTAAAGCTTTGGAAGGAGTGCCACTTTTCAGTGGTAAGATGGATATTGATGCAGTTATGGATTTGTTAGAGGGTATGGAGAACCACTTTGAGTGTGAGGGTATCTCAGAGGCACAGAAGGTTAAGGTTGCTAAGTCAAGGCTTAGAGGCTCAGCCTTAACATGGTGGAAGTATGTACAAGATGAAAGAGTCAGCATGGGCAAGAATCCAATTGCAAATTGGAGTGCTATGGCAAACAAAATCAAGGAGAACTTCCTAACTGAAGACTTTGAGATCCAACTCCATAAAAAAAGGCAAGGACTGAAGCAAAAATATCTTGATGTGACCTCCTACACTGAAGAATTTCAGAGGTTGTGTTTGAGATCCAAGAAGCAAGAAGAGGAGTCACTCAAGGTGGCAAGGTATCTTGGTGGCTTGAAGTGGAACATTCAAGAGGAGCTTAGCTTATGGGCCCCTACCACTATCCAAAGATGTCATTAGCTAGCTTTGAAGGTAGAAGAAAAGAACAAGAGGAAAGGAGATTCTAACTTCAAAGATAGAGGCAAAGGCAGAAATCAGAAAAATCAAAGAGGAGGCTACCAAGGCAAAGGTAGTGATCAAAAGAGCCAAAGTGAAAGCAAACCCATGGAGCAAACTATTGACCACTCTTCAAGAGGTGGTTATAATAGAGGGAGAGGCAATCAAGGAGGATCAAGTAGGGGTAGAGGAGGTAGGAGCAGCTCTTACTTTGCAACAATGAAGTGTTACAATTGTGGTCAACTAGGCCATCTTGCCTATAGGTGCCCGGACAAACCCTCTTCCTCAAGCAGAGATAAAAGGCTAGCATATGCACAAGAAGATAATAGAAGTTGCAAGGATGTTGACATAGACCATATTGAGTCTGAAAAAGGTGAGAATATTATGTTTAGGAGGGTGCTGATCAAGCAACCAGCTTCTAATGAGCCTAGACATAGAAGGGCATTGTTTAGGATCAAGTGCAAGATCCTAGGAAAAGTATGCAAGGTGGTGGTTGATTCTGGATCAACTGATAATGTAATATCAGAGGAGGCTGTTACAAAGCTCAAATTGAAGAAGATACCTCATGAAAACCCTTACAAGGTCACATGGCTTAACAAAGGGCAAAGCATCCTAGTGAATGAACAAGCATGGGTGGACTTCTCAATTGCAGGATATAAAGACCGCTTATTATGTGATATTTTGCCAATGGATGCTTGTCATCTTTTGATAGGGAGACCTTGGCAATTTGATAGGGAAGTGGTCTATGATGGCAAGGAAAATACCATAACATTTAAGAAAGGAAGCAAGACCTTCAAAATTCAGTCATTGTTAGAAGGGGATGAACCACAGTCCAAGGTGCCTAATGTGCTGCTATGTGGAGAGAAAGAGTTTATTAGAGACCTCAAGCATGAGGAGAGCCAAGGATTTGCAGTCATACTAAAGGCTGCAAGTGAAGAAAAGCCAGTCCAAGAACCTTTACCAGCAAAGGTACAAGAGTTGCTTGTAAAGTATAAGGAGATTGTTAGTGATGGTACACCAGCTACCCTACCAGCAAGAAGAGTTATCAGCCATCAAATTGACTTTGTTCCAGGTGCCTCACTACCTAATAAGGCAGCCTACAAGTTAACCCCGGATCAGAACCTTGAAGTGGCAAGACAAATCCAAGAGTTGATGGACCAAGGTTTGATCCAAAAGAGCATAAGCCCTTGTGCAGTCCCGGTGGTTTTGGCATCCAAGAAGGGAGGAAAATGGAGGTTGTGTACTGACTCAAGGGCCATTAACCGCATTACAATCAGGTATAGGTTTCCTATTCCAAGAATTGAAGACCTTATGGATTGTCTAGGAGGTGCTATGTATTTCACTAAGCTGGACTTGAAAAGTGGGTATGACCAAATTAGAATAAAGGAGGGAGATGAATGGAAGATAGCATTTAAGACTACTGATGGTCTTTATGAATGGCTTGTGATGCCATTTGGTCTTTCCAATGCCCCTAGCACCTTCATGAGGCTCATGAATGAAGTGCTCAAAGACTTCACAGGCAGATTTGTGGTGGTCTATTTGGATGATATCCTCATCTACAGCAAGACCAAAGAGGAACATGTGAAGCATGTAGAAGCGGTTTTGAAGAGGCTTCATGAGGAGAAGCTATCTATCAACCTTGAGAAGTGTGACTTCTTCAAGCAAGAGTTGGTGTATCTAGGCTTTGTGGTGTCTAAAGGAACTTTGAAGATGGACAAGGAGAAAGTTGCTGCTATCCTAAGTTGGCCTACACCTACCACATCTAGTGAGGTAAGAAGTTTCCACGGTTTGTCTCAATTTTATAGGAAGTTCATTAGGAACTTTAGTGGTATTTGTGCACCATTTCTTGATACCATAAAGGGGGGAGTCAAGTCCAAGTTTAGGTGGACTTTAGAGGCTGAAAAGTCATTTGATATGTTAAAAAAACAAGTAGCTACTCAACCCATCCTAAAATTGCCTAGCTTTGAAAAGTTGTTCACCTTAGAATGTGATGCAAGTGGCCTAGCAGTGGGTGGGGTGTTGAGTTAAGAAGGTAGACCAGTAGCCTTCTATAGTGAAAAGTTAAATGAGGCCAAGAAGAAATACTCATCCTATGATCTAGAATTGTATTCCTTAGTCCAGTGTCTTAGGAAGTGGAGACACTATTTGTTGCCAAAAGAATTTTTTGTGTTTACAAATAATCAAGCTCTTAGCTACATCAACACACAGGAGAAGTTGAGCAACATGCACTTGAAGTGGATGGAATATTTGCAGGCCTTCACCTTTACAATCAAGCATAAGAAAGGACAAATGAACAAGGTTGCTGATGCATTAAGTAGAAGGGTTTTAACAGTCCAAGAGATTCAGCTCCATAGCATTGGAGTGGAGAGTTTTCAGAATCTTTACAAGAATGATGAGGACTTTGCTGAAGCCTATAAGGTATGCATGGATTTTGGAAACCACTTTCATAGCAGATTTTCAGAATACACTTTGCAAAATGGGTTGCTATTTAAGGGTACCCAGTTGTGTGTACCAAGAGGTTCCATGAGAGAGAACCTAATACAAGAGAAGCATAATGGCAGCTTGAGTGGGCATTTTGGTATCAGCAAGACAATAGAACTAGTGCAAAGGTTCTATTATTGGCCTAAATTGGTCAAAGATGTAACCAAGTATGTGGAGCAATGTATGGTGTGTATGAAGGCAAAAGGAGGAATGAACAATGCAGGTCTTTACCAGCCCTTACCAATTCCTAGCAGACCATGGGATTGTGTAAGTATGGATTTCATTGTTGGTTTGCCTAAAACTAAGCAAGGGTATGATAGCATTTATGTTGTTGTTGATAGATTCAGTAGAATGGGACATTTCATTCCATGTAAGACAACTAATGATGCAAGTCATATAGCTCATTTGTTTTTCAAAGAGGTTGTAAGGATTCATGGACTTCCATTAAGCATTGTGTCGGATCGAGATGTGAAATTCATGAGTCACTTTTGGAAGACTTTATGGAAGAAGCTTGGCACTAACATGTCTTTTGGTTCAGCTTACCATCCTCAAACTGATGGTCAAACTGAGGTGGTTAATAGAACTTTAGGTAACCTTCTTAGGTGACTAACTAAGGAGTATGGTCAGACTTGGGATGTTATCATCTCACAAGCAGAATATTCCTACAATGATAGCAAGAATAGGACTACCGGAAAGAGTCCTTTTGAAATTGTTTATGGCATGCACCCAAGAGGTGTGTGTGAACTAAGGTGTCTTGGAAACATGGATCAGATTAGTGGTCAAGCTGAAGACTTTGTACAAACCATGAAGGAGATTCAGGAGCAAGTCAAGAAGACTATTCAAGACAACACTCTAAAACTCAAAGCCAAGGTGGATGAAAAGAAGAAGGATGTTCAGTTTGCTGTTGGGGACTATGTGATGGTCCATTTGAACAAAGCAAGGCTTCAAAAAGGCATTCCTACTAAGTTACAGATGAAGAGGGTAGGGCCTTCCAAAATATTGGCTAAATATGGAGCAAATGCCTATAAGGTAGATTTACCTTTCGATTTGGGCATATCCCCTATTTTTAATGTGCAAGACTTGGTAGCATACAAAGGTGACCCATCTCAGCTCAGTCCCAATGTTCATGAAGATCTTGAACTTGCTTCAACACCTACAAACAACAAGTTGGAGGTAGAAAAGGTGTTAGATTCAAGGGTAAAGAAGACTACAAGGCACAAGGTTTACATGGAACACCTCATCAAATGGAAGGAGAAACCAATTTCAGAGGCTACATGGGTTTCTGAGATAGAGTTCAAGAAGGTTGGCATACCTCTAGATTTGTTGCAAACTAATCCACCTTGAGTTCTTTGTTGGAGGGGGGAGTATGGTGCAGGAGCACCTAGGTAGGCTAAGTGTGAAACCTAGGTATTTCTTTATTTTTGGCTTGTAGTGATGCTAGCCACATCACTATTCTAATAATAGGTCCTATGTGGTCCTTAGGTGTGTTTAGGAGACTTGGCAAGACCCAAAGTGACCAAGTTGCTAGAAGTTGCCGACTATTGTCAACTAGGTGAATTAGGTCCGGAAAAGGCTAAAATGGTATAGAAAGGTTCCAATGGCTTTGAATTGTTTATTTGAAGTCATTTTATGCATATTCTATGTCTACTTTGTTTTTGTGCCAAATTTGGAGGTCTAACTCCATGTAGAACAAAAGTTGCTGAAATGTTGTCATGTTGTCATGACAACATTTTCTTGCAAAAAGCAACTTTTTGGCATTTGTGTGTTTAGAACATCCTAACTGTTTAGAAAAGTTATGGAACTGATGGAGGAGCCTTTAAAAATGTGAGGACAGCCATTTTTAGGGGGTTGGACAAGTTGGTTTTGCATTTTTGTACGAATTGAGCAAGTATTTTGTTGCCGGTTTTATGCATTTGAAGGCATTTTTAATAGAGGAGAATTGAATGGCCTGATTTTTGTGTTGGAAAAGTTCTGAAATATTGTTTTTAATCTTTTTTTAGTGTTGGTTTGATCATTTTAATTCGTTTGCATTAGTGTAGAAAAATCTTTTTGTTCTTGGCAAGTTGCTGATCTGAACAGGGCTGCACATAGAAAATGGGATCTTAGGGCCACTTCCCACCATTGGAAACCTCTGGTATTTTTTGATTTGGAACTAGGATCCATGTACATTATGTATCAAGAAGGAGGGCCCTTGAAAGAATCAGCAAGCATTTTTAAGGTGATGCCCTAGGCAAGCCAAATGCAACTTGGCTAGGAATCATAGTTAGAAAATGAGTTATGGAGAGGATTGAGTGTACAAATACCTTAATCCGGCTGCACAGTGAGTAATGAGAAGGTCTAACCTTGCTCCAGCCCAAAGGAGAGGTCTTGGAAAGGTGTCTAAGGTGGTTTTCCATCACAACAGCGATAAAGCACTTGAAATCCTCATTTTTGGCCTAAAACTGTACTTTCATTGTATGAAAATTTTGGAGGCTAGAAAATTATAGAATCTTGAAGTACTCTAAAAAGGGTATCCAAAAATATAATTTGTTTGTAGGGTTGTTAAGAAGTTTTTCAAGAAATCTTGTTTCCAGCTATTTAGGAGGGCTAATTCCTAGTAGCCTTTTTGGAGCAATTTGGTGTATCTTCCCTAGTAGATTGAATGCGCCTATGAAATCAGCAATGTTTAGGGTCATGGATGTTAGAAGGAGTCTAAAAAAAAAACTTAGATGAAGAACTGGTACCCTTGGAGCTATAGATGGACTTGAGGGTTAATAGCGGACTGGAGCCGGCTAGTAAGAAATTTGATGTTACTTTGTTGGTGTACCCCCAACTGAAGGATTAGGATCTCTTGAGCAAGGTCCTAGTAATTACAGGGTGTAAAGAAGCCCTAGTGGGTCTAGTGAATGACCTAAGGTAGCCCTGAGAGAGAGCTTGGGGTTTGGAAGCAAGGTTGGGGTGTTACATCACTATCAGTACAGTTGGCACAGTCAAGATTTATGATCTCCATCGTCGGATTTGATTGCATCAACGGATGGCGCCATCTCGCTATGGCGGAGATGCGCAGATGCTATCATGGCGACATACCGCCCATCCGCCACATGGCCATTCTATGGATCAAGTCTCGGGTTCACCAATTAGATGATGCCATGTGTATATGTTAGGACACGGTGTACCATGGGCCTAGTAGTTTTCAGAAGGGACAGTGAGTGAAGTACGATGTCGCTCTGATCGTCAGATCTACAAAGATCTACGGCTGGTACTATCTCGCCATCGGGAACTGCCTGAACTTTAGCATCAGTGACATAGCGCCCGTGCGCCACGTGTCCTGGTGGGGTTACATTTCATGCTGTCAAAAGTAGTTAGGATGGGATGACCGACAAAGCAACAGGAGGACGCCACGTATTAGCGGGCCTGGTGAATCAATAGAAACAGAGGGTTACGGGAGGTCAAGTTTTGTGACTGTCAGATTAGAAGAGATCAACGGTAGGTGCCATCTTGCCATGGTGAAGCTGCAAGATTTTTATCATGGTGACATAGTGCCCATTTACCATGTGTCATTCAGGTGCAGTGCGGAGGCTGAGTTGTCACCAGATACGATGGGCCCGGGGTAAAGACAACATAGAGCAAGATGAGTCTTCGTGATCGTCGGATGAGAAAAGATCAACGGTAGGCGCCATGTCGCCTTAGTGAAGCTGCAAGATTTTTACCATGGCGACATCGTGCCTGATTGACATGTGTCCTCGCGGGTCCAATTTTCAACGTGGCGATTAGCTAATGGCCAATGGTTAGATGGTAGGGTGACGCGGTTAGTTCGATGAAGGTGGTCAACCACGGAAGGACTCTCTAGGTGGCAAAACAAAGGATTATAGTTGGCCTAGGTGACCTACTCGGCATATAAGAAATCGGGTCGACTGATAGGCTAGGATGATTCATGAACCAAGATGCAGAGACGATCGACGTATCTTGCGATCTGATCTTCACAATCATTTCTGACCTACTAGGAATGAATGCAGGACATAAGGACACTCCATCCATCCGGTTGATCCATCTACCATGTCAGGGAATGTTGTGGCACTGTTTCTATCTTCTCCAAGCTCTTCTCAGAAAGAAAATTTTCTCGGTATGCAGGCCAAGATTACAATCAGATCCCCGATTGGATTCTCAAGATGGGAAGGTAATGCCAGTAGGTAAGAAGTGAATGTAACATGGAAATCTTCAGTTATGCCTGATCTATAAAGGCAATTTTGTGTTCTATTCTTAGGGTCAATTCTTTCTGATTTTCTCTGCTACTACTTGCAGACTTGCAGTGTAAAATCCCTTTGTCTCTGAGCCATGTAATAGCCTGTATCATCTCTTTCAGCCATCAGTGTGAATGTGCATCACTTTGCCTCCCATTGGTGTATTGTTGAGATCAATGATCTGCATACTGTATCTATCTTTGGCCTATTGGATAATACATAAGTGAAATCTCCTTTTCCTAGTGTCATTCGATTGGTTTTTTCTGATCTGTATGTGATTATTGATCGATATAAGTCTAGACGTGTATGAATTTTGTATGTTATTCTAGTTTGGTAGTATATATACGGGCAGGAATGAGTCTGAACACTCTATTTTGGTGCATCACCGCCTTAGATTAGACTAGGTAGATTCGCTTTAATGCTCTCTTTCTCCCTTTCCCTTCTGAGAATAGATAGGTGTGCCCTGACAGTAAGAGGAAGCCGATATTCTCCGGAGACTCAACCTCGTAGTTCAAGTCCCACAGCTTGGAGGTTGTTTCCATGTTTCACTAGGTTGTCCTCGTGCATAGGCCTTGGACAAGGGTACAAACCTAAGTGACAACAGTTTTTGGCACGCCCGATGGGACCTATATCAAAAGATTTCATGTCTACTGGTGTCAAAAGAAGAAAGAGTTTCTGAGATTAATGTTGAAGAAGTAGTGCTGGCTTTAGTATTCAAGCCTTCAAGAGGCTGATTCATCAAGTACTTGGCGACTCTGAGCATCAACAAGTCTGGTTTCAGGCCAAAGTTGCAAAAATTGATGCCCAGAGCTGAAACAAGGGCGTCTTCTAGAGGTAATTTTCAATATCAAGAACTCTCACTTTCAAGTCCTAGAAGAATGAGGGCTAGAGCTTCATTATCACCAGTTAGAGGTGGAGTAACAATCAATATACCTGTGAGATTTGTCTCTACTCCTCCTATTGTCTGAACTAAGCCTAGATTGCCATCAGTACTCATCAATAGAACACTTGTTTACATGGCACAACCAAGAGTTCATCCTTTTGCCACCTTTAATGGTGGAAGTCCTCTATTTTTAGCCCAAAGACATGATATACTAGTAGCTGCACTAAAAAGCATACCTGATTTTACTGGTGAAACTTCTATTTCCCCCCTAGAGCATATCCAAGAGGTAGCGAATGTCTGCAATATTCATGGTATTACAGAAGATGATGTTGCCGTCAGACTTCTAGCCTCATCTTTAAAAGGAAAAGCATTACAGTGGTATAGAGGCTTAGCTCATGGTTCCATAACTAATTGGGATGGACTAGGAGCAGGATTATGCAAACATTTTGAGGATAAGAGTGACCATTTGTCACTATTAGAGCAGCTGACTACAATAAAAAGAGCCCCCCATGAATGTATGACTGATTTTAATTATAGATTCCAAAAGACATGGGATAGAATATCTACTATAGTGAAACCTACCCCTGGTAATGCCTTCTTGCATTACCTTAGAGCTTTTAACAGTGATATTGCCACCACAATGCAAACTATGGGAGGAGATACATTACCTAATGCTTATGAGACAACCATAAAAGCTGAGAACATTCTAATACAAGGAGGAAAGTTGGCTCCGAGGCCTCCTATACCTTTCTTTCCTGATGTTCCCAACCACCAACCTACAATAGCCCCTCCCCCTACAATTTCTACATCGCAAGCCCTTACTCTAGTCCCCCAAGCTTCCACATCCTCAAACGGAATAGATGAACTCAAGGAAATGCTCCAAGGTCTAGTACTGAACACAGATAAAAGAGAAAAGACCCTGGATAAAAAATTACAAGAGCAGGGGAGGGAGTTGAAGGACCAAGGGAAGAGACTAGAGGATAGTTTTTCTCTAATACAAAAGATGATTAACAAGGTGGTGGCCTTAGAAAGACAGCAGGCCCAAGGTGGCGAGCCTCCCCAATTGCAATAGCAGGCTCCAAGTGGTGGTAGGCCTCCTAATCAGTGGAATAGCTCTTTTGATCATAATAGGCAGAATAGTCATGCTTTTGCTTCAAGCTCAAATCAAAACAGAGCTATAGTCCCTCAAAATAACTTGGCCCAAGACCAAGATTTTTGTCCCTCATGTAACTATTCTTATACCTACTGCCTATGTCAGAAAGTAGAATCTTATTTGGCCCTAACTGTCCAGGAGTCCACAGTAAAGAAATCACACAAAGAAGATCATCCCAAGGATGCCTCATATGTTCAGAGGTAGGGTGATTTCTCTTTTATGAATCACTAGATGGAGGAACATTGTAATGTAAACTAGGACTCCGTTGCCCATAACACAAGAAGCAAGAAGAGAGCTATGGAACATGCTGCTCCTCCTTCTCCTAAGCAGGCCTCAACTTCAAGTGTTATACCTAACACACAAACAGCAAATGAGCAGACAAACACTTCACAACAGCAAAAGCAATGTCTAAGAAATGAGGACGCAAGTGATCCTTTTGTTGCCCCATCTCAAGCTCTTGTAAGTGCAGCCCCCAAAGTTTCTACCAAAATCCCTAGTCCCCCATTAAGTGTGGTAGAGGAAATGAAGAAGACCAATGTAAACATTTCCATGTGGGATGCTGTTGCTACCATACCAATGCAGAGGAAGATGCTGCAGCAAGAATTGGAAACGATTGAGCCCAAGGATCAGTCATCTACCATGGAGAGTGCCACTAGTTTAGTACAACCAGCAGGAGATGTGGAGGCAAATAAAAAGGTTAGACCTCCTCCATTTTATGTTTCTCTGATTATAGGGGGCAAATTAGTCCATAATTGCATGATAGATTCGGGGGCTAGCAGCTCAGTAATGCCTAGGTGTGTTGTAGATACTTTAGGGAGGAAATATGAGCACATTGTTAGGGATGTGTTACAACTAGATGGAGTACTGTCAAAACCGTAGGCATCCTTAGAAGTGTGGAAATGGCCCTACATGCATGCCCTAGTTGTACTGTGATTCAAGACATATCTGTTGCTGAGGTTAAGCCCTATTTTGCCATCTATCTTTCGAGAGACTTCACTGCTCAAATTGGTGGATTCATATCTGTTGATTGGTCTTACATGTCATTTAAGACCAGATATGGGGCCAATGCTTCAATAAGAGAAGAACCTCAAGCCCTTCATCACACTGAACCCTACACTCCCAAATTCATCAATATGAATTGCCCTATCCTAGAGGTGAACAAAAATAACATAGTAAACGAGTCTGTCACTTCCATAGCAAGGATTCCTGATTTCTTCTTGGATGAGTGGGAAAATACATGTCAGTTTGAACCTATGTCGGAAACCCTTGAGACAGGCCTTAGTACATATTGCATAATAGAGAAGGAGGTTCAAGTTCCTAACCTTGTTAGGACTAATGATGACATAAATGGAGTATGGAGTATGTACTTTGATGGCACAAGGAATAGAAATGGATCAAGGGCTGGTGTTATGTTGATCTCTCCTACACAAATAAGATACTACTTCTCTTTTAGGTTCCAATTCAGTTGTACCAATAATGTGGCTGAGTATGAATCCTTGATCCAAGGTCTCCTACTTGCCCAAAAGAGGGGAATTCAAGCCTTGAAAGTATATGGGGACAGCGAGTTGGTAGTGAACCAAGTGAGAAATCAGAATATCACCAAAAATGGCCTGCTCAAGTCTTATAAACATAGAGTCTGGGATTTGCTTGAGGGTTTCAATGCATTTAACATTCAGAGCATTCCTAGGAAAGAAAATAAACATGCTGACAGACTTGCAGTAGTGGGTGCATCTTATGAGGTGCCAGGGAATCTTGAGGAAGAAAAGAAACAACAAATAAGGGTAGTGGTGAGGCCTGCTATTCCTGATAATAATACTCATTGGCAAGTGTTCGAGTCTGATGAGAAAATTGTGAGCTTCTTGCAGAATGAAGCAGAATTTTTAGAGAGAAATCAGCTAAGACTACAAGATCAATATGGTGATCAGATCATTCATCTCAGTTCCAACAAGCTGCCCAAGGGTCTCATTACCTTGGAGGGCGTCTTTAATCTTGATGATCAAACAAGAGGAAAAGGGATGAATCTAGCTACAGAAAAGGATGACCATGCCCCAGTTACTATTGCTGATGGAAAATCTCTTAACATGGGGAAGGTATGTTCTAAAGCTGAGCAAGAAGATTTCATTCATCTATGTCAAGAATTTAGTGATGTATTTTCTTGGACATATGATGATTTAAAAGGGTTTGACCCTAGTTTGTTTCAGAATACCATAGATTTAGTTGATAGGGTCAAACCAGTAAGGCAAAAACAGAGGCCAGTGAATCCCAAGATTGAACCTTTAATAAGGAAAGAACTATCCAAACTGATCGAGGCTAACATAATTTTTCCCATCAAACACTCATCATGGGTAGCTAACCGTGTCCCTGTGAGGAAGAAGAATGGAGAAATTAGATTGTGTGTGGACTTTAGGGATCTCAATCAGGCTTCCCTTAAAGATCACCATCCTCTCCCTTCTATGGAGAAAATTCTGTCCAAGGTCAGTGGGTCAAGGAGATTCTCTTTTCTTGATGGGTTTTCTGGTTATAACCAAGTGCTGGTTAAAGAGTCTGATAGATACAAGACATCATTTACTACTAAATGGGGCACCTATGCTTATTGCAAAATGCCATTTGGATTAACAAATGCAGGTGCCACATTCCAAAAGGCAATGGAGGTAGCTTTCAGAAGATTAATTGACAAGTTTGTCTTGGTATACCTTGATGATATAACTGTGTATTCCAAGAATGTGGAGGATCATCTTGATCATTTGAGACAGGTATTTCTAAGATGTAGAGAGTTTGGGGTATCTCTCAACCCAGCCAAATGTGTCTTTGCTACAAACCAGGGAAAACTATTGGGACACATTGTATCTAAGGATGGATTGACCATTGATCCAGAAAGAACAAAAGTAATACTTGCCCTTCCTCTCCCTAAACACAAGAAAGGGCTACAAAGTTTCCTTGGTAGGATAAATTTTGTAAGAAGGTTTATTCCTAATATTGCCACCATGGTGAAACCCCTTACAGCCATGCTCAAGAAAGATATGGTCTTCTCATGGACCAAGGAGGGGAAGGAGAGTTTTGAAAAGATCAAGGCAGCCATAGCATCGGCCCCTACCCTCATGAACCCAAAATTTGAGAAAGATTTCATCCTCTACACCTTAGGTGGTGAGTCAAGTATCTCTGGTATCTTGACCCAAAAAAATGACAAGAATGAGGAGCAGCCCATAGCCTTCTTTAGTGAAGGGCTTAAGGAATATGAAGATAAGTATAGCTTTGTTGAGAAGCAAGCCCTTGCAGTCATTAGAGCCTTGAAGAAGTTCAGACACCTCTTATCCCATAATAAGATCCATTTGTTGGTACCCCATGCAAGTGTAAAAGACTTCCTGTTAAACAAATATGTCAGTGAGAAGAGAGCTGGATGGATCACTAGGGTAATGGAATATGATGTTGACATTCAAATTACCAAATTGGTAAGAGGAAGAGGATTATGTAAAGAAATGTTATCATATCAGAACTTAGATGAAGAAGTTGCCATGGTGATAGCAGAGCAGCAGGAGGAAAGGTACACGGACGGTCCAAGGAGCTGGATAAATGACATGAAGAATTTCTTATTAGGGAATGGATACCCTCAAGGATTGGATAGAACTAAAAGAAGACAATATAGACTACAATCCATTCCCTATGTTGTGATTGACGATATCCTATTCAGGAGGGATTTTAATGGGACCCTATTGAGGTGTGTTGAAGAGAATTAGGCTGAAAGGGTGATTAGAGAACTCCATGATGGCCCTGATGGTGGCCACTTCTCTACAAGAACAACCACTATGAAGATCATGAGGGCTGGATATTATTGGCCATCTCTGTTCCATGATTGTTATAGGTATGTGAGGAAATGTGAGAAATGTGCTTTTTTCTCAGGCAAACAGAGACTTGCAGCTCTTCCTCTTCATACTATTTAGGTGGATCAGCCCTTCACTCAGTGGGGGTTGGATTTTATAGGCCCCATTAATCCTCCATCTAGTACAGGTCATAAATGGATCTTGGCTGCTACTGATTATTTCACTAGGTGGACAGAGGCAGTTGCCTTGAAGGATGTCACAGAACCATTAGTTGTTGAATTCCTTGATGGAATCATATCTAGATTTGGTCCTCCTTCTACTATCATCTCAGATAATGCCAAGTCTTTTGTTGGAACCCAAATTTGTGCATGGGCCATGAATCACAATATCTACCTGCGCACATCATCGAACTACTATCCTTAGGGTAATGGTTTGGCTAAATCTTCCAACAAGAATCTGATCAAAATTATGAAGAGGACAATAGAAGACAATCAGAGGACCTGGCACAAGAAATTAAGGACTGCTCTGTGGGCTGATAGGATAACACCCAAGGGATCTCATTGGAGTTCCCATCCTTGGAGTTGGCTCATCAGCTGGAACTAGTTGAAGATGATGCCATGTCAGTAAGAATGGCAGAACTAATTGAGTTGGAAGAAAAGAGAAAAAAAGCCATGAAAACTCTAGAGATTCACCAGCAACAGATGAAGAGAAATTTTGACAAGAAGGAAAGGGCCAAAATCTTCAGAGAGGGAGATTTAGTTCTCAAGTGGGACTCAAACAGAGCAAAACCAGGAAGGCACTCCAAATTTGACCCATTATGGAGTGGCCCTTATCTGATTTCCAGTTGCAAACAGGCCAACGCATTCCAACTAAGTAGGCCAAGTGGTGAAATTCTACCCATTCCAGTCAATGGGATCTATCTGAAGCCCTATTTCTGAAGGGTTGTGAATCCATGTACATAGTTAATCCAGTTGCTTCCTGCTTGTTTCTATTTTGCAATAAGTGCACGAGCACATGGCTCTCTTCGTGAGTCATTTTTGACAAGTCTCACGCTGCTGAGGAGGTCCTTTTTTTTGTTTCCAATCATAGAAGCAGAGCTAGAACCTTAAGGGTTTCTAATGTTTTGATTTCCTTTTTAAGGGTTTGGGTTCTTGCAGCTCTCAGCTTTGTGCCTCCTGGTCCTCTTTCTGACTCCATAGCCCAATGGATCATTCTTAGGCACTGGTCATGCATTGAGTAGGCTCATGCCCCCTGCGAGTCGCCAGAAGTGTTACCTCTGGTTTTACTGCCAAAGACTCAAATTCAAATCCGCGGCTTATTCAACGGTTAGCCTAAAAAATTGTTATTTTAATGCCCCAACCTGCCAAAGTTTCTCTTCCATCATATTTTAGATGGATCGACGGTCGGTGCGATCTCGTCATCGGAAGTTGCACGGGAGATAGTATCAGTGACATCACGCCCGATTGAAACGTGTTTGGTGGGCTCGGCGGGTGGGCTACAATGGAGGGCGGGTCGAGAAAGTCTCCATGGCGACATAGCGCCCGACGGAGATGCTCACGTTAGTGGGCGGGTCACGTTGCCAAAAAAATGTTGCGACGGTCGGGTAAAGTTTGGCGGGCCGGAGAAAATAAACGGCGAGAGCTTTAGACAAAATATTGGGCCCCATTATATACCTCATCTGCCCAGTTCGCGGAGCCTGGTGCCACGACAGCGAATCAAACGGAACCACACACATATAGGGACATGTCATCGATTGGGCGCTATGGTTCTATGGGAATTTAGCCTCGATTTTCCCATAGCGACATGGCACCTGGTCGACACGTGGTCGCCCTGTGAGGCCAAGTCGCAAGATTACTTGGTGGTGTTCTGCTGGGCCAGTAAGGAACTGCCGCGTGTAACCAGGCTAGAGTCTCTATTAGTATGATTGGCACAGTCAAGATTTATGATCTCCACCGTCGAATTTGATTGCATCAACGGATGGTGCCATCTCACTATGGCGGAGATGCGTAGATGTTATCATGGCGACATAGCGCCCATCCGCCGCGTGGCCATTCTATGGATCAAGTCTCAGGTTCACCAATCAGATGATGCCATGTGTATATGTCAGGACATGGTGTACCACGGGCCTAGTAGTTTTCAGAAGGGACGACGAGTGAAGTACGATGTCGCTCTGATCGTCAGATCTGCAAAGATCTGCAGCTGGCGCTATCTCGCCATCGGGAATTGCCTGGACTTTAGCATCAGCGACATAGCACCCGTGCGACACATGTCCTGGTGGGGTTGCATTTCATGTCATCAGAAGCAGTTAGGATGGGATGACCGACAAACCAATAGGAGGACACCACGTATTAGTGGGCCCAGCGAATCAATAGAAACAGAGGGTTATGGGAGGTCAAGTTCTGTGACCGTCAGATTAGAAGAGATCAACGGTAGGTGCCATCTCGCCATGGTGAAGCTACGAGATTTTTATCATGGTGACATAGCGCCCATTTACCACGTGTCATTTAGGTGCAGTGCGGAGGCTGAGTTGTCACCAGATACGATGGGCCCGGGGTAAAGACAACAGAGAGCAAGACGAGTCTTCGTGATCGTCGGATGAGAAAAGATCAACGGTAGGTGCCATGTCACCTTAGTGAAGCTGCAAGATTTTTACCATGGTGACATTGTGCCCGATTGACACGTGTGCTCGTGGGTCCAGTTTTTGACGTGGCGATTAGCTAACGGCCAGCGGTTAGATGGTAGGGTGATGCGGTTAGTTCGATGAAGGCGGTCAATCGCGGAAGGAATCTCCAGGTAGCAAAACAAAGGATTACAGTTGGCCCGCGTGGCTTACTCATCATATAAGAAATCGGGTCGACTGATAGGCTAGGATGATTCATGAACCAAGATGTAGAGACGATCAACGTATCTTGCGATCTGATCTTTGCGATCATTTCCGACGTACCAGGAATGACTGCAGGACATAAGGACACTCCATCCATCCGGTCGATCCATCTACCATGTCAAGGAATGTTGTGGTGCTATTTCTATCTTCTCCAGGCTCTTCTTAGAAAGAAATTTTTCTCGGTATGCAGGCCAGGATTTCAATCAGATCCCCGATTGGATTCTCAAGATGGGAAGTTAATGCCAGTAGGTAAGAAGTGAATGTAACGCAGAAATCTTTAGTTATGCCTGATCTATAAAGGCAATTTTGTGATCTGTTCTCTAGGTCGATTCTTTTTTATTTTCTCTACTACTACTTGCAGACTTGCAGTGTAAAATCCCTTTGTCTCTGAGCCATGTAATAGCCTGTATCATCTCTTTCAGCCATCAGTGTGAATGTGCATCACTTTGCCTCCCATTGGTGTATTGTTGAGATCAATGATTTGCATACTGTATCTATCTTTGGCCTATTGGATAATACATAAGTGAAATCTCCTTTTCCTAGTGTCATTCGGTTGGTTTTTTCTGATCTGTATGTGATTATTGATCGATATAAATCTAGACGTGTATGACTTTTGTATGTTATTCTGGTTTTGTAGTATATATACGGGAAGGAATGAGTCTGAACACTCTACTTTGGTGCATCACCGCCTTAGATTAGACTAGGTCGATTTTCTTTAACGCTCTCTTTCTCCCTTTCCCTTCTGAGATTAGATAGGTGTGCCCTGACAGTAAGAGGAAGCCGGCCTTCTCCGGAGACTCAACCTTATAGTTCAAGTCACATAGCTTGGAGGTTGTTTCCATGTTTCACCAGGTTGTCCTCGCGTATAGGCCTTGGACAAGGGTGCAAACCTAAGTGACAACAACATCCTCTGAATGAATGTGTTTGACATCCTCTTCTACAACTTTTCTCCTAAGGGTTTCAATCTCTAATAATAGCTCGTAAGGATCTATAGAAGTGGTCTCTAAATCTATTGGATCATCTAAATCTATGAGGTCTAGCTCAATATATGGAACTTATCCAAGATTTGATCTATTATTCAGAGAGTGTCTATATCCCTACTTATGGATAACTTCCTTTTTCCATATTAAGTGTGCAATAGATGTCTCCTACATAAGAGACAATTTTATCCTAGTAAATAATCTCTTCTAGTAATGGGGTGGTAAATATTTCATGAAGAAGATAATTAAAAGGACATAATTCCCTTTCTATCACTAGTGGATACTAGGAATGAACTAAGACATTTTCTCTATGCTTCCATGTGTGTTAGGATCCCTTTTTTTCTTTTCTTGGTTTTTCCTACTCACATGAGGTAATTCTTTATATAGAGGCATTTATGGATTAACATTGGTGAATGATCTTTTGTTTTTCTTTTTATTAGCCATTTTGAATCAATCACTTAGAATGTACAACTCTAGTTACAAAATATTTGACCAAGTCACCACCCAATGAAGGGAAATAATAGTTTTTAAAATAGTTTGAGAATATATCATGGGAAAAAAACTCTTAAAAATAGATTTGACACACGCAACCTAGAAAAACTTGAACATAGTAAATTTTGGGAAGTGTAAGCTCAATATTGTAGATAAGACAATGTTCAAACATAGATCACATCAAGTATTTTTTTTTGTATCAAAATTTTTTAGATTCTCAAGATTTTTCATGCCAAAAAGAGACCAATACAAACAAGGGCCAAACACAACTGAAGAAGGATAGTGGATGTACAAATTATACTAGAGACTACAATATTCCCAATTGATAGATCATATTAGATAACTCCCTAGCAAACTTGCCATTTTTTTGGCTCCTAATTTGACAAAAATTCAACTACTTTTAATAATGCTACAAAACCAAATAATTATCTAAAGACCATTGTGTAGATTCAGAAGATCAGAATAAAAGGACCAACTAACAAGACCCTAAAGTCTTCTCCACATTGAATTTTGCAAGATTTGGGAATGTTTACCTTAGGAATTTAGTCTTGTTCACTTTTAAATCAAGATTTTCAATATGATCTCCAAAAATAACAGATTACTTCACCTTCTTTCTTCTAATTCAATTGTAATAAAAAGATGATAATTAGCTATTTTACCAAACTCTACACACCATGAACCAAGTACAGGTTAAAATTTCACATTTGGATAATAGAACATCAAAAGATTGATTGATTTACATTTTCTCCATTGTGCAAAACATTCCAATCAGTCAATTCACAATGATGGCCAATGCTTTATCCATTGAGCTATAGAATCACATAGATTACACACCTACTTCTGGATCTTATCTCAACACTTTGTATAGTGATTTATGTATATTCATTTCCAGATCTTATGCTTCTCATATATTTACTTGAATCCATATTGTTCTTTCAATTTACATCAAGCATTTACATAATCCATTAGATTATTGAAAAAAGAAAATTAAAATATAATTCAAAATGAATTAAAACCAAAACCTAATAAAAATTTGTATGAAATCTCAAAGAATAAAATAAAGACAAGAAAAGAGACAATATCTAGGATGAAATCAACTTTCTATGTTTGTATTAATTTCTTTGAACTTGTATAGAATTTAGTTATCATCTCTATAAGAAAATAATAGAAATAGACCATAAATAGTTAACATTTGTATTCAATTATACAATTAATTTATAGTATGCATGGACTGACTCAAAATTTACATATACTTATACAATAAAATAAATTTGGGCCCTTGTCTTGCCTTGGAAATTCACTTATAAATTGTGAGTTGCAACAAGCTTTAGGCCTAGAGGGAAAAGAATAGCTATCCTTAAAACAAAAAGAAATACAAAAGGACAAAACTATCAATATCAAGATTTGCGCAAGAAGAGATAAAACTACTTATCTTTTTCCTAGTAACAAAAGGGCTTCTTTATTGTTCTCTTTGTAGTGGGACCAATTGTGTTTTGGTAGTTTCTTGTGCATCCACTACACCTAATGATTGATTTTCTTTCTTATGATATTCCTCAGGTTATGGGACCACCTACTACTCTTGTACTACATGTGACTCTACCATTTGAATTTGTTGTAAGTTAATGATTATCTACCAAACAATTAGTTTGGATGGCTATATCAACTATTGCAATTTGTTGATTTTTTTCTCCATCATCCATCTCAATAGCATAATCAACCAATTGTATTTCCTTTGTGGTAGTTTCCTTGTCCATAACTTTCCCTTTTGCTACCATCTACAACAATTGAATTTCTATAAAATAGACTACCATCTACTTGTTGAAAAGTGTATCATTTGGCTAGTTGAAGTTCTTTATTTCTCACTCTCCTTTCTAATATCTTTCTCCAATTTTTTATTTTAACAAAATCTTGCTTGAAAGAATCAAAGAATAATTGGGCTTGAACAATTTCTTCTATGGTTCTTGCAAAATAGATGTAGATTTTTTTATTTATCACCAAATTCATTTAGATACTCATTAGTTCCTTTAATTCCTTTCTCCATTCTTCTTTATTTTTATAATACCTAATGCTTTGAGTGCATGTAGAAAAAGATCAAAATCTTTACTGATATATCTTGAGAAGAAAGTTTTTATTCTTCTTTACAAGAAATATATTTTGTGATCATTATTCAAAATATCATTAGCCTAATCAAAAATGAAAAAAGGACCAACCTACTCTATCGACTAAATATAAAATTGTATCTCTGATCCTACCCTCATGTTGGATACCTAACTCCACATGTAATGACGAGATCTTTTCCTTGTCCTCATTGAGCTCATAGGTTGTGTAGAATTATGGTTGCTAAGGTGTACTTGGAATTTCCACAATGGGACCAAAGGATGGTAATGGAATAGGGGAAGCTACAATTCTTGGCTGACTAGATTGCTTACCCACTTTCCCTTTTCCAAATAGCTTCTCCATATTTGCAATTGTATTTTCCAATTGATAGATTTTCCTTCCCCTTTCATCATATGCCTCCAACACCTTCTCAAACTTCTCATTCAATTCAAGGAATCTTTTTTCATCGTTAGCATCCACTACTACACCAAAATTTGCTACTTCTTTATTCATTTGAGCTACCTGCTCACTATTCATTTCTTCCACCCTATATACCATGAGGCTCCCTATATGTTCAAAATCTAAAACCTCTTCAATTCTTGCCTTGTCCCTTTTCTGTAAAGACCAAATGACCAAGGCTTTACAATCATCGCTATAATTTACCCCCTAATGAGCTTCTATTACTTCTTCTTTAGTTCTAAATTTGGTCTCCTTTTCCTTCCTTACTACATAAAAAATCATTGCATTAGCAATGTCCCACTTTGGAAGTATTAGTACTCCTGAATCTTTCACTGTCTCCCCCCTATAGGGTTTATTTGGTTTAATTATTCCATAATATTAGCCTTAACCTCCTCCTCAATGTTAGACTCTTCTCTAGTAGGTTGCTATGCTTTTATTTTCTTGTATTTTACCTCATAATTTTCAATGTTACTCATCCATAGAAATTGGATGAATGCCCTAGATTTCACAAAATTCTCGTCATTCAAAAATTTCCTTACTACTTTCTCTACAATAGTATCAATCTCCTTCCCTCTAAAATATTCTATAGTGAGGGCAAGGAGCAGAATTAGAGGCTCCTTAGGTGCTAGTTGGTCTGGCTAAGCTTATATCAGAATTGTCTTTTTCTCATTAATGGTCTACATGAACACTGGTAAAATTAGCCATCAGTTTATCAATCTTATCTCCCTAAAATTTGATATTAGGAAGGGGATCATACTTCTTATCTAAAGTATTATCACTCTAGGATTCTACTCTATACTTTCCACTTTTCCATTTTTACTTCTTTTTGTTATAAGGAAAATTCATTACTAATAATATCCTTACGAAAGTAAGCAATATGATTATACAATTTTTTTTTAGTTCTTTCTTTAAAAATATTATAAAAATCCTTTGGGTAAATGAAACAAGGATGGGTATGAGCCATTTTCTATCTATCGAGGAAGTTACCTAGATGTCTCCATCTTCCCTTGGTGAGCACAAAATTGTGGATGGTAGTGAAGTTTGGGAAAATTGTGCCTCTAAATTTTCCCAGTAGTTCTCTTTCATCCAGCCCTCTTATCTGCCATAAAAATTCTAAAATTCCAACCTTCAAAGGCACCTGATATGGAAGGACATGAGGCTTCCCTTTGAAATCATACACTCTTAAAATAGTACATACAGAGTATGGGCTGATATCCCTCTAGTTGTGGCTCACATTCAGTTCCTTGGCATGATCCTTAAGCCTAGTTAGCTCTAGTAAGGGCTAGAGTATTCTGGGGTTGTCTCTTATTAAAAAAATCCTCATCTTTCAGGTGGAATATCTATCGAATCAAACAAAATGAGAATCAATAATGTGCCAAGTCATGTCAGCGCTCCACAACTAAATTAGTAGTTTCTCTCCATGCTTTTCCAACTCTAGCTCCATCTACTTAGAGAAAGAAGAAACCCCTTTATACAAGCATATATACATTAGCAATGAATACTAGAAAAAAACCTTCTCAACCTTGGCTTTACGTATGCCAATTAATCCATTATGGATTTCTTTGATGAGACATGAGGAAGAATCAAAGATAGAGCTCATACCATACTGCAAGGTCTGAGCAATAATGAAAACTAGGGATCCCTACATGTGATCTTTCCCATCCATACCAAAAAATTTTCAAAGGGAGAAGTAGAGTTCCTGTACCCTGGGATCAAAGTATTTCCTCAGTAATGGCTCAAGGGTATTAGCTATCACCAATGGTAGATGACCTATTTTATTGTGGTAGCCCTCTCCTTAGGTAAACCCTCTGAGCATCATATTGTGCTTGTAAATAATCTAGGTTAATCTTTTCATGTAATGCATGGTTAGGGTTTAACATGAAGACCTCCCTAATTACCTCAAGTGTGACCCTAAAGAGTTTTTCCCTCACATGATTCTTTACTAACCTAAGCACTAGATCATATTGTCAACAAATCATTGTCAGAGAATACATTAGGGACAACGAACTACTTAATATCAAAATTTCAAACATTTTTTAATGGAGTATCATTTTTCCTCTTGAAAAATAAATTTTTAAATAGCTCCAAACCATAATTATATGTTTTGACATCCCTCAACCAAATTTTTCAATCCTAAAAATCCTCATTAACTAGAAACCTAGGGTTTTTGTTAATTAATTCTTTCCCTTTGACTACTTCATTTGTGGAAAAGAGAAATTGCTCTAGAAAATCATCATGCACATTTCTCTATTGGTAGTCTACTTTTTTGGAAGAGTCCCTTTGTAGAGGCATCTTATCAATTTAGTACAATTGAGACTAGAAACTTTGAGAGAATTAGGAGTTTCATATACCTACCCATAAATTTCTTTCTTGAGCTAAGCACTATGTTCACAACAATTCATTGTGTGAGAAAATCAAACTCTATGCTTTGGTTCTTCTATGCTTCAAATCTCTTTCACTTGGTAACTAGTTATCAATTGAAATGAAGATTTTATGTAGTTTTTCTTTAGACAAATTCTCATTGACACACCATTGATTTCTCCAATGGTTGAATTATGCATATTTCACTAAAAATTGGCCATTGATCTAGGCACAATCAAACTGTCTTATTTTAAACTTAATGACTTCATTACTTTTTGGCAAGTGGAACATGTTTCAAGGCCTTGTATTATCTCTTGGCTAAAAATCAAGCACTTCTACTTTGAAAGAATATGACCATCGTCGATCCTTTCATATCTTACAATCACAAAATATCTTATCTATAAAAACATTTATTTTAAAACTTGGGCCCATGGAAAACATATCACCTCCTTGAATTCTTGCTTTAGTTAAGTGCATGCATCTTCATTTAGTGAGAAAGTGATGTCTGTTGATCTGCATTGGATGAATAGTTAAGATATTTATTTGCGACTGTATGAAAAGTGTGGCAAACATTGACATGTGGAAATTTCTTAAATTCTTGCTTGGGGTAAATTTATAACAACTTCAAAATGAGAGGATACAACAACCCTTGATCATCTGATGATCTAATGGATGTGATAAATTGATATCTTTCTTTATACTTAGTACTCATAGCTAACCAAAACACACCACCCATAACTCTACACTAACAACTTCCTATTGGAACTGATAGCTCAATTTGATCTCACAAATTCTACATGTTAACACCTCACACTCTTGCTTTGGCTAAAAATCAAGCACTTGTATTTTGTGAGATTGCAATGATTGTTGATTCTCATATAGATCTATAGCTAAAAATATGCACTTTCTTCTAGCTATTATAGAATGTTGTATGGACCCACATTGACACTTGTCAATATGTCTCATTGACACATTTTTAATTATCTTCCACCTTGAATCAAACACAATACGAGAGTCCTTGATCATTTCTTGAACTAAAAATCAGGAACATAGATATAACTTAAGTTTAAAAATAATTTGGATGTCCCAACTGGAATACTACAACATATATTTTTGAAGAAAGACTTATCGCCCTTGCTAGGACATTGCATCAAGATGTCACATCTTCTCACCTTTTAAATGATGAGAAGCTTTTCCTAGCAAGGATGCAACATCCATTGATCTAAGAGGAGATCAATAGCTATTGTAAATCAACTAACATTTTCACTTCCTTAGGTCCACTAGACAAGTGTCATTCTCTTGCAACCTCACATTGATTAAAATATTTACATCTTGAAACTACGAGAATGCAATGACCATCGATCTAGCAAGAGATCAACACTAGTAAAAATAACTCACAAGAAGGTTTTTGAATCAAAGAAAAACAATATGTAGGCTAACTATGACACAACCATGGGTAAATGATAAGTCAAGAGCTAGGGAAAATGAAAGTTCTATGAAATGTTTTTAAAAGATTACAAAAAAAACCTTATAGTAAGAAATTTTTGGAAGGTACTAAGGCTTTTTCAAATCTCTCAAATAAATTCAAAGATGCGGTCAATGTTAATAATTTTTTTTAAAAAGAAACCTAGGGAAAAATTTATATTAGGACATAACAATTAGGGATTTTCTATTGTATGATTAATCAAGAGGCATACAAACCCTAATCACAAAAATGATATCTGGATTTTTCACAAAAAAATTTAGGGTTTACTTTTTAGGTGATAAATTAGGCCAATAGATAGAATGCAACAAAGTTCATTTTTAAATAAGAAAAGATGCAATAGAATAGATCTATGGAAAGAATGTGTAAAATAATCATTTATATTTTGGTTACTGAGCATCAATAACAATATTTGTATTGACTATGAATTTTAACATGGATAGAGTATTTCTAGTGACCAAATTGATGTATAGGCTAAATTAGATTGTATTGATCAAGCTATATAATGTCAAATAAGTTTAAAAGTCTAATGACAACCAAGAATATTGGATTCCACCTAACAGAGGACATGACATTTATGGAGATCCTAACTTGAATGAATGGATGTACATAAATCAATAAATTAAAGGAATTTCACACAACTTGTATTCATTTTTCAATAGCACAAAATGATTTGAGCAACTTTTGAAGTGTTTTTAAGGTGATTCAAAGCATATTAGAAGTACAAGTGTGATTGAGTGTTGATTTCCAGTTGTGCCAATTTTTTTAGAAAGCAAAAATTTCTAAACCCTAACATTTGAAAAATAGCATCTTCATCATTATCTATAGAAAATAATCAAGGAATAGAGGTAAGAAATATTCAATAGGTGAAGAGTGAAACTTGTCCTCCACCTAAGTATCTTGTTATTCCTAAAATTTCTATAAAAGGATATTTTATGGGTACATTATTATCAATACCACCTAAGATTATTATGATCCATGATGTACTAACTTGTTATTTGTGCAAAATTGGTAAAGTTGGAGACTATGAGACTTAGGTAGCATAGAAGAAATTGCATGATGAAGGAGAATAGAAGGATGAGTTTAAAATTATTAAGAGGAAAGGGTTAATACATGCCCTAGATTTTCCAAGAAATTTTAAGATTGAGTGGATCAAGGTGATTCTGAGAAGAATTCATGACATGGAGTTATGGCTAGAGCATGGGCCAATCAAGATTATAAAGAAAATGATTCAGAACATTATTGGGTATCCAACATTTGATAAGAATAAGATTATGAATTGCTAGGGTAGAGAATCAATCAAGGAAAATGTAAAATTTGAGTGGAATGAATGTGGTATGTGTATTTCAACCATCTCAGATCAATTGACTAAGTTTTGAGTGAGAGTAATGTCTCATAAATTTTATCAATCAAGGTGATTGAATAGTGTGCCATGTATGGAAGTTTATCAAGCATGGAAAATTGTGATGAAAGATCATGAATATGATCTTGCCAAGATAAAATAGTTGCAAATAGTAGCAAACTAGACATCAATTAGAAAGGAAAAGAATTTAATCTATAAGTTTGGATCATTGGTTATGTTTATTTTCTTTCACAATTAGAGTTATTTTTTGGCTACTGGAAATGTGTTGTGGGAATAAGGAAAACTTGCTACAAGGAAGATTAGTGATTATATACAAAATTTGGCAGAAAATCTTGAGAATGTTCTAGTTGGATATTTTGAAGAATTCAAATAGAATATGAGAAAAATACTAAGGATAATGACATCATCAATCAAGATGTATTACAATAATGTATGCTTTCTAGTTGATAAGGATAACACATTTATATAGGTAGTTAATCTAGGGAAATCCTAGCCTAAACCTTTTAGCTATGAAATTGATAGCATTTATGTGAGTGCAACAATTATTGTACTACTCAATGAAGAAATAGATGCAAAGGCCAAGCCCACTGAAAAGTATGGATAAGATAAAGCAAGAGTAATTGTTTACACTAAAATCATTTTTATGGAAAATGATGGAAATAAGGTGATTGAAATACCTAAAAGAGAAGCTAGGGACACAATCCAAACACAAATAAGCTTTAATGATTAATCAAGGACTTGGAGAAGACCAAGAAAAGGAACTGATGTAGAGGAAGAAGAAGAAAGTGCAAAAAAATAGGGTAAAGCCCTAGCACTTATTACTCCACCAACTAAAAAGGGAAAAATAGTTGAGCCTAAGGTGAGGAAGGTTGAAAAGAAGATAAAATCTAAGCCCCTCTCTCCTCTCGCACCATAAACACGAAGAACTAGGGTAGTGGCAGGAAGTAGTGCTAAGGCATAATTGAAGAAAGGTATGGTGAAGATTACTAAAATGAAAAAGGGTTCAAGTGGCACAAGTGTAGTTAAGAGGAAAATGTCAGCCATCAAAGATGAACCAAAGAGAAGGCTAATAAAGAAAAAAGAAGCCAAAGAGGAGGATGTAGAGAGGACTGAGTCTAATGAGCCTTGTCACCATCAAGTTACTTCACACACAACAAATAAGAATATCGATGAGGTATGTGACAACACCAGAAACATTTTACACCTATCAAGTTTTTACACCTATCAAGTTTTTAAATATGTTAACTATGAAATATTAAGTGATTCTAAAAAGAATAAGGTAGAAGAGGCCATGACAGAGATGATGGCTAAGCATAAGTTAGCATCGATAGAAATGGAAAGTAAAATTCCTAGTGACTTGTATAGTAGAATTGATACTAAATTGAAACATGTAATTGAAAATAAGAGAAGGCACATTAGCCAAAATCATCCCTAACTTGACAAATAAGGAAAATAGAACAATTTTTGGAAAAGTATAGGAACCTATTTGTTGCTAAATATAGAGCATTCATAATTTTACAAAATAAAATTAAGGTTGTTATATAGCAAAATGAATTATTGTGGAAGAGCATTTTTGGACTAACAACAGAAGAAGATAAACACGAGAAAGAAGTGGACACTATAACTATTGAAGATGATCGCACTGATGAAGAAGATTCAAATGTGTCAAGACCATAAGGAAACATATCTCCTATTCATGCCACCACACCATACACTCTGATATTATAAAAAATAAAGGACTATCCTATGGAAGGAGAAACAAAGGTCTAGATTGTTGATTTCAATGAACAAATAAAATAGATGGAGAAACAATAACAGAGGGAAAATGAAGGTAAAACATTGATGATAGACATCTTGGAGTTAGTAAAAGAGAACTAAGAAGAAAAGGAACCATAAAAATAAATAAATGTAGAGCCATATACTACAAGCCAAATAGGACCACATGTATTAGGACCTCTGGATGAGGGAGATAAGGAGCCTATATAGAAAGAAGTAGTGAAAGAAAATGTAGTTTTGAGTGCTACTATTTTTGCACCTAACACTAAAATACATGATATACTAAGTGGTGAAACTACTTAACCTACTCCAACTTAAGTATTATCAAGCATTAACACTACAAAGAAAAGAAAAGGAAAGAAAATAAATGACAGTCTTTTAGGCAATACTATTACTTTGGATGAAGTTATAGAAATTCCAAAATGGGATCTCACAAATCTTGCATTCAAACAAATTTTCATCTTTGAATATATTCTCACAAGAAAGAAAAAGTAAGAAGAGATGAAAAGAGA
This sequence comes from Cupressus sempervirens, assembly GCA_028749045.1. Taxonomy (NCBI): domain Eukaryota; kingdom Viridiplantae; phylum Streptophyta; class Pinopsida; order Cupressales; family Cupressaceae; genus Cupressus; species Cupressus sempervirens. Next base: position 77,479,727 of record CM053790.1, on the reverse strand, counting down.
GCAACAATAGAAAAAAAAATTCATGGTATCAAGGACATATTTGTTGATTCTTTTGATATTGAAAAAATTGATGAAAAAGCTCCCATTACATAACAGTTAGTGCAAATAGCTAAAAAATTAAATACTAAGGATATTGAGGAAAATGAAAAACTTATGGCGTGGTCTGAGAAGAAGTTTGAAAAGAAAGTATTGGAGAAAGTTTCTATTGTAATTGCAATAAGAAAAGTAGAGTTGTAGACACAAATACATAATCTAAAATAACTTGTGAAGAAGTTCTATTATTTGTACAATATTATTTGTGATATGCCAAGATTTACAAATGAATTTCATGAGAAAATTCAAAAGATTCAAGCTAGCATGAAGTTATCAGGAAGTTCTATCTCTCAGTTAGCTAGATCAAGTCCAATGCATTATAATAGATTTTTTTTGAACAAGGTAGATTGGCCAAGATACATACAGTGGATAGAAAAATGATGGCCAAACTTATCTCCATCAAATCAATGTTGATATCTCACTTGGAGATTATATACCAAGAGGTATCTTTAGCAAATGATCTAATTTAAAAATATTAGAATCTTTCTATTGGTGACAACTTAATTTATTTAGCTAAAAATTTTGGAATCACTGAGAACCACATGGGATCATGCATTTTCCATGATTATTTTAAGCCACAAACTATTCATTGATAAATATAACCTAATTCCATCTACTTAGCTCTAGGAACATAAGCCCAAAAAAATATATAAGTGAAAAAAAAAGAGGGAACTAAATAATTACATGCGGAAAAGAAAAGAGAAACAAGAGGGAATGATTAGATAAATGAATGGTACAAATGAAGAGATATGAAGCTCAAAAATGAAGAAGTTAGACACTATACAAAAGGTTACATGAGATTACCTTTGGTTTATACAAACTATGTATTCTACACTATTTTGTAAAGAAATTTTTTGATGTTCTATAAGAACTGAGTAATCGGCTTAGGGTACCATTATTTTTGTAATGTAAAGATGTAATCATGAAAAAGTGTTTTTGCCACTAATGTCCAAGGGGGAGATATTTTTTCTCTCTAACTTTTGTGGTCTATTAGTGTCAAACACTTAGTCATAAATAAGGTAGAGTTAGTCAGTCATCACTATGATTGAGTTACTCTATATAGGCCAAGTCATGTAAAGATTTTTAAATAATCATGTATAATTCAAGCTCTATAGGATCAAAGAAATTATTTGGTCACTGAGTACTTTCAATATAAGTCGAGTATAGATAATGTTAATTAGATATATAATATAGATGATGAGTCATACAAAATGAGAAGAGCCATTTAGGACTAAGAAAAACCAAGAGAAATAGTTACGACCAAGCATTGGAGACACAGTGTGTTGAAGAGTGAAAAAAATGTCTACAATGGTACAAACTTTGAGGTAAAATATTACAAGCTAACATGTAAATTAAATTTAATGATTATAGAGTTTGTTATAGAGGTTGTTACACATTTTGACATGGATCACAAATCCCTATGAAGAGAGGACAACCAATTAGATGAAGAGGCAAAAAGGAAAATGTCTAGAAGACTCTATAGATGTCTTTAAATATGTAGATCCGAAACCTATTTTGATACAAAGAGATAAAAATGATAGGTATATGTGAAAAGGTGAAGTGAAGTATTATGCAAAGGAGTTAGGTTTTGGAGGTTGCAAAAAGGAATTGTGAAGTAACAGAGTTTAACAACTAGATGAAGTAGTAAAGGAAAAAGTAAAGATATATCACCCAAGAGATTTGAAGGAGGGGATCCATTATCAACATTGTAAGTGTAGACTAAAGGATCATGTATTAAATAAGTTTTGATAAATCTAATTAAAGTGAATCTCTTAATATAGTGGTTTTAACAAACCTTTTTAAATATCTTAACTGAGTCCTTACTTCATTGTAAGAATAAAATCCTTTAATCAAGGTAAGACTTAACACTCTTCTAAATATTTCAATCGAGAAAACTCCACAAAAGGTAGATCACTAGATGTGGCCAAAATTGTAGTCCTAATAGTCTAACTTTATTAATATACTAATGAATATTTGTGGGTGCCATCACCACCATATTTTTATGTTCACCTTGGAGGGTTTTTGGACTACCAAATCTTTCTATCATTTGTTATTTTTCATAGATGTGATACTTAGATCATTTATTTAAGCTTTTGGTATTTCAAGTTATGTTATGCATAAACTAGATATGAGATGGTTAATGTGGTTAATATTGTCGAGTTATTTTGAAGGATAATTTTTTTATAGATCCTAATTCACCCCCCTCTTAGCATCTTAGTTTCTTAGTAAACATCAAACAAAATTAATTAGTAGAAAAAAGAAAGAAGTTGTGTAACATTAAATTTTGTATATTACACCACAACCATGATTTGTTGGCTAAATGAAGATGATCTGTAGGATAGGAGAACATAATGTGGTGATATTGTGTCAAAAGGACCAAAAAAATTACCTTAATAAATTATTATCATCACTAAAGTGTATATCTATATTTTCACCATTCTATCTTTCTCATTTTTCCTATTCACTTTTTCATTTTGGACCTTTACTCTTACCATTGATTTATAGTGATTTGCTGCTCATTTCACCTTTTATATTTTTCCACGTGATTGAAATTCATTGTTGAAGATGACTCTATCATGCTTTACTATATTTGAATTGAAGATAACATCCTACGATATAATATTTTATCCAAGTAATATATTCGAATGTCCTACAAGATAAATCTAGACACTATACATTCATACATTACATATTGTATTCATTATTATTATTCCTATACATGTAATTTATATATTTACATGTGCTTAGCTATGTATTTCATTTAGTTTTATACATTGAACTTTCTGTCCCTTGTTTATTTATTCCCTACATCCACAACTTATTGATCTCTAAGAATATTTTGTATATTAGTGAACAAATACTTAGTCATTTACTAGAAAAGATTACAAAGTCATCATTGCGACCAAGTTATCTAGTAAAGGTTGAGCATACAATGCTTATACTAAGAATGATAGTGATTGATGAGTATTTAGTGGTGACCAAGTAGATGAACATGCTAAAAAATATAGTAGAGACTAAGCATATTGACAATTTACCAAAAGCTGAGAAAATAGGTATATAAAAGTCGAGTAACAACATGAAGATGTTTATATGACTGAGCATCAGAGGATTCAAGTGCCAAGTAGTTCATTTTTAACATATAAGTCTATAATAAAACAAACACATGTGTAAGTAGTTCTGACTAACTTTTCTATGATATTTAATATTTGAAGAGCTAGCTAAGGAGTTGCTCACTTTCCATTGCAAAATGTAATGATCCAAAGGTGTACAATTCAACCAATCAAAGAATGGAATAGAAATAAAAAAAGATGATGAAGTGTCAATCATCAATTAAAATATAGAACCTTCATAGAATATCTATCTAAGCAGGATTCAAAGCATAGAATCATATGTATTGAGAAGGAAGAAGAAAAGAAGGACAAGTATCCTTATGCACATGTGAAAGAGTGAAGGACAAGCCTGAAAGAAGAGCTAATAGAGAGTGATCAAAACATTGAAGGACTAAAAAAAGTTAAGAGATTAGGAGATCGGATAAAAGATACAATAAAGATGAGACCTAAGATCATCTTGTAGAGAAACCTGAGCTTCAAGTATTGAATCAATTATTATTAATTGAGATAGGGTAAATATATTAATAAAGTGACCCTAATAGACCTAGGTAAACCTCCTAACATAGTCCTTAATCCATTGTGTGTAAAATTCTTTAACAAGGTGAAAATTAATAGACTCTTAAGATCTTAAGAGGGAAGACCCCGAACAGGTTAGATCATATCTTATGATCAAACATTCTAACCCTAACAAGTTAAATTTATTATTGAAATAGTAAAGATTTGTGGGTTTCATCCCCACTCTAGTTTTACCTTCATTTTGAAGTGTTTCAAGGCAACCAGTTCATTCTTTTATGTGTTTAACTCTTTATGGATGTGATGTATTTCATTTATGTTTCAACATTTCAGTTTTAATGATAGATCTATGAGATGAATTACGTCTAGATTTATGATATTGGTTTTGAAGCTAAAAGTTTAAGATCTTGACACACCCCCTCATAGTATCTTGTTTTGCATTCACTTATTCCAATATTTGGTATCAAAACTTAATTTTCTTGTCGGGAAGCCTAAAAACTTTAGAAGATAAGATCATGGAGAAGGAAGTGTATAAGATGGGAAAGATCATTGAGAGTTATATGATTGAAATCCTAATCATATTGCAACAATTAGAAGAAGAAAAGAGGAGTTAAGAAAAACCCTAAATGGAAGAAAAGAGATAGCTATTGAGATAAATGACACTCAATACAAAGAAGTTTACATAGAAGGACTACTAGATAGTGGGAATATTTGTAACAATGATGAAGCAATGATAGAATTGATATAGAAGAATAGGGCACTAGTAAAAGAAGTAAAAGATCTCAAGACAAAACAAGAAATTCAATTAGTTACACATTGTAAAGTAATTAAAAAAAAGAAGAAAGTAATGGAAGAAAATATCATGGCTAAAGAAGTAAAAAGATAGATGGCTAGTAGACTTGAAGAAAGATCATTTCAAGTAAAAAATCTTACAAATAACGAACTGGGTATGATAAATTAGTTCGTAATATAAATTAGTAAGCAAATAGAAAATATTTGGAGATCAAAAATCTAAGACTATTGAACAAGTTATTGAAAAGTGAATTAAGGCATGAAAAGGAACTCATGGAGAGATTGAGCAAACCAAATGAAATAATGAAGCACTTTGAAGGCATGATGAAGTGATCTAGAACAAAAGACACCTCTAGACTTGGATACAAAAAGAAATTTTTATCTACTAAATAAGGAGGATCATCCAAAAGTTGTTAATAAAGAAACACACAATTGAAAGGAAAGCCTAGATGGCATTACTATTGGAAATTTACCCATACAGTTAACATTTTTAGGAGTAGAAATGGTATGCAAATTCCAAAACCTAAGTTAGGTGGTAATTATTTTAATTGAAAGAAAGGAGGACATCAAGCACATGAATGTAGATGAAAGAATAATGACTCAACTTGAAAGCCATCTACATTCTAAGGTCATTGCTACAATTGTCAAAAGTATGGACATAGAGCTCATGAGTACAGACTTAAGAAACAATTGAACTGGTTACTTGAAAAACAAAGACATGGAACAAGGAAAAGAAATTACTATAATTGGAATTACAATACATGGTACAATTTTCATTATTCTAGAGAATATGGGCACATTCTAAAAAATTCCATCAAAAGGCATTTTAGAGGAAATTATAAAAAATGGTTAAATGAAGAGAAAATATGTTTTAGTTATCTCAAAGTTGGACACATAAGTAGAAATATTAAAACTAGATCACCAACACCAGCACTAGGTAATGTAAATGAATAAACTAAAGGAAACAAAATATGGATAGAGATAGTAAGAGTTGGAAGTAATAGAGAAGATGAAATTGTGATTACCCAATATGATGGATCAAATGATTGTTGGATATCTTTAGAATAACTGAGAGCTACAGTCTAAGGTCATTGCTACAATTGTCAAAAATATGGACATAGAGCTCATGCGTACAAACATAAGAAAAATTCAAATTGGTTACCTAAAAAAAAAGACATGGAATAAGGAAAGGAAATTTCTATAGTAGAAATTACAATACATGGTACAATTGTTATTATTGTGGAGAATATGGACATATTCTAGAAAATTCCATCAAAACACATTTTAGAGGAAATTATAAAAAATGGTTAAATGAAGAGATAATATGTTTTAGTTATCTCAAAGTTGGACACATTAATAGAAATTGTAAAACCACAACATCAACACTAGCACTAGGTAATGGAAATGGAAAAACTAAAGGAAAGAAAACATGGATAGAGATAGAAAGAGGTAGAAGTAATAGAGAAGAAGAAATTGTGATTACCTAATCTGATGGATTAAGTGATTGTGGGAAATCTTTAGTATAATTTAGGGCAACCTAAATCAATTATCTAAGGTCTAGATGTACAAATATTTTTTTTCACAATTTAGTGAACTCATATCCATAAAAAATTGCATCATGCATGCATCCATTAAATCATACAATAACTTAAACTTGTAGGTTACTATCAAATCAACTTTCTAGAAATGTATGCATGAATCATAATAGATTCAACAAAACATTTGACACAATGATTTAACGTGGACACCAAATTTGGGAAAAACCAAAAGTAACATGCTAATCATTCTCACTCTTTTGAAGTGATACCTCATGAAAGGCCAACCCTATTAAAGGTTACAATGCACACATTTAAATGTGACTTGGTTAAAGAATTCCAATCATGTTGTTAGGAGTGAGTCTTGTTAGAGGACTTTATATCATTCACTTGGAATGTCACCCAGTTAAAGGATTTATAAATGACTATTAGGTCAACCCTAATCTTAAAGATTTACCCTAAACTGATACATTGATTAGAAATTAATAGTAAGGCTTGATCTAATAACAACTTACAACTCAATTTTGAAGTTTAAAGATCTATTTTTTCTATCCTCCATTTTGCTTGGTTTTCACACACTTCAACTTTGATAGCTTGTTCACCCTTCAAGCATCCATACCCTTAAGCCTTCTAGGTTAGCTTTCCAATAGTAGTATCTTCTCTTAGGTCACTAAATGAAGCAATACCCTAGAATCCTTGTCTTCCTTAGGTTATCACTCATGAAAACCCTTGCTTCGAACCAACCATCTCTATAAATATAAAATTAAGATCTTTTACCATTCATTCTCCACCATCTATTTTGGGGTTAGGTTGGATTAGGAAGGATTCAATGAATCTACCCATCATTTCATTTCATTCCCTTCTAGAAACTTATCCTTCAATCCTCATTGAATTTTCCTCAAAATGGTTCACCTTAAATTCTATACCACCAACTCATCAAGCTTATCTTCTACATGGTTCACACAATCCAAGAAATCAAACTTGTCAGCTCAAATTCATCAAATTCATGATCTTTCTCATAATGTTGACACTCAGTATTAACTTGTTTTTTATGCTCGACACATACTATGTTTCCTATCATCCAATATCAATACACTTGGCATGAACTAAATTTTACCAGTACTCGACTTCAACTAAAATTTACTTAACTTACATTATATCACTCAGAATACACTAAACTTTGACTTTGTTGAAGGACTCCAATTGATTTTCTTCTTAGCTTACACTAAATTTTCTTGGCACATACTGTACAAATTTTTAAGCTTGGAAGACATACTTCGTTTAACTTCTTCAACTGAACTTAATTATTGTATCCATTCTTTGCAACTTTAAGTAGATTATCAATACACTATAATATCATTTTATTAACTAATCCTTGTACTAATTTTCCATATCATAACTGAACCTTTCCTCTAGGTGCTATAATTACCTCATTTGATAAAATTCCCTTCGTCAATAAAACAAATGATATTACTCAAATCATCTAAGGAATTGTCTTACTAGCAAGTATCAAGTTTGATATAAGTGACAAAATAATGACCAAAACACATTTTCATACTTGCATCAATCTATTTTCAACAATCTCCCTCTTTAGCATTGATGGGAAACCAAACTAACCAAACTCAATTATTACAACCAATAAAATACTAAAAAGCAAATAATTCCTTGTATTAAAATCTTTCCCTCTATCAACAACTTTCATCTTTTTAGAAGGTTGCAAAATTATGTTCTGATCAATAGACAATCAATCAACTCATCCTTATGACTCCCTATGGATCACTTCTTATATCTCCTTTAGTAGTAAATACCTCTTACTAGGTATTCCATGTTTCTTCTATGTTTACTTTCATCTCTATCTTTGACAACAATATCTCCCTCAGTAGTTAGGATTTCTCCCTCAGTAGGATTTCTCCCTCTTTGACAATAATACCGAAGACTTGTCATCTTAATATGTAGATATGAATATCGTTAGTTTCTCCCTCTATCACCTAGCTTGTGATTGATTTGTCATTCCAACACTTTGAATACTTTAGGAAGCTCCTAAAGTAAGATGTATTACATCAATGTGTAACATATGCCAATCATCTTGTTTGATGCATGGTACTTCTCATGCTTCTTAAATAGCCTTTGATAGGAGTATCACCCCTATCTTACCTCTTAGATACTTATGAACATCCTTAGGTAATTCTTTTGTTAAGATATTAACTATTTGTTCTTTTGTGTTAATATATTCCATCTTCACCTCATTATCTTGAACTAACTCTCTCAAGTAATAATACTTTATTGCAATGTTCTTAGTCTTTGTATGCATTATAGGATTCTTTGATATATTTATAGTACTTGTATTATCACAATAAACTATCATAGGTTCAGTGATTTCCACCTTCATACCTTTGAGTAGTTGTTTGATCCATACAATGTTTGTACAATTTATTGTAGCAGCAACATATTCAAGTTTAGTAGTAGATTGAGACATGCAATTTTATTTCTTGCTAGTTCATGTAACCAACCTTTTTCCTAAGAAAAAAATCCTCTACTAGTGCTCTTCCTATTATCAATATTTCTAGCTGAGTCAGCATCATTCTAGGCTCTCAATTCAAATTTCTCAATTTTCTTATAGTACAGACCATAGTTTTCTATTTCTTTTAGATATCTCATTATTCTCTTACCAACCATCAAATTATTTTCCCCGCGAATAGTAGAGAATCTTGCAACTATCCCAATAGATAATTCAAAATCAGGTCTATTGTGTACTACATATTGTAATTTTCCAATCATAGACTTGTACACTTCTTAATTCACCTCAGTTGAACCATCATTCTTGGACAATTTATGTCCTTTCACCATAGGTATGCTTACTACCTTGGAATCTTCCAATCCAAAAGATCTCATTACCTCTACATATTTTGACTCAATGATGTATATAACATGTTTCATCTAATGTACTTGTAAACCCACAAATAACTTGATCTCTCCTAATATAGACATCTCAAATTCTTTCTTCATTTCATTTGCAAAAAACATACATGAAGCATCTTGACCTCCAAATATGATATCATCAACAAAATTTTTCAGATAGTAAAATACCTTTTCCATTATCTATCATCGAATATAGATTGTTTTTATCATCAATCCTCTCAAATCCAATCTTCACAAGATAATAATGAATCCTTTTATATCATGCTCTTGGTTCTTACTTCAAACCATTTAAAGCTTTGTTTAGTCTACATACCATGTTTTTGTTGTTAGCATCGAAAAATCCTTCTGGCTATTCTATATAAACCTCTTCCTCCAATATACCATTTAGAAATGTAGACATAACATCCATTTGGTAAAGTTTGAAACCTTTGTATGTAAAGTAGGCAAGTAGCATTCTTAATCCTTCCAATCTTGCAATAGGAGTGAATGTTTCTTCATAGTCTATCCCTTCTTTTGTATATCCTTTACAAACTAATCTTTATTTTTTCTTGTTGCTTCACCATTTTCATCTAACTTGTTTTTGTATACCAACTTGGTGCTAATCAAATTCTTATCTTTTGGTCTAGGAACTAAAGTCCATGTCTTTTTTTTCTCAATTTTTTTAATCTCTTCTTTCATGCATTTACTCCAATCGACATCTTCTAAATCATCTTTAACTATTTTAGGTTCGGGTATGTGCAGGATCATGGTGTGCCAAAAAGTGGTGATCTGAAAAATATGTAGTTCTGAAATGCCTCAAAGAATTTCAAAATCTATTCCCATTTTTTTCCCACCCATCCTGATAGTAAATGAAAATAATTAATCCCTTTATAATTCCTACTATATCTTTCAATACCAACCTTATATGGTCATATTTAAAACATCTCGAAAATGTGTTTTTGGCATGTTCTTATGTGTTTTTTACTTCAAGCATGTAGCTGATGACTTTTTTAAAACATAAATTTGATGTAATTAAAAGGGTTTCTTAATAATGTTCTTAGCTTTTCATAAATGTAATTTTTGTTAAATTACGAATTTAGTAAGTAATTATTACTTATTTTCTAATGGAGTTAGCTACAAAGTGCTAATTAACATACTGGTTAAAAAATAGCTATAACTTTCAAACCGTATAAGATTTGTGAAATCCAAAAGATGTGCCACATTCTATGCTTCGACTAGTATAAGAAAAAAAAAAAAAAAAAACTAGATTTTGATTTTTTTTGAACTAGTTAAGGTGGTCAGACACGGGAGTTTTTTAATTTTGAAAACAGTATAGTAGAAAATTCATAATTAATTATTTATTTGGAATAAAAATTTCCAAAAATATGCGTCACATCCAGGCATGAGTCTACTTTTTATATCTAAAATTATATTTAAAAATATTATCATTTGATTATGATTAAGGTGGTCAGACATACACCTACTTTTTATTTTCGCCATGAAATTTTTGTAGTACTGCATTAAAATCCAAACTTTTTACCAATCAAATAATTTTTTCTCCAGATAAGGCCTTGTAGTTTAGAAACTATATTCAATTTCTTACAGATTATTTTCTTACAACTTTTTGATATAAAGTCTAGAACCACTTTAAAATTATGTGTCAAGTTGACATAACCCTGATTTGCTGATTTTTCACTGCCACTTAAGCCCATAGTTTGGTACACCATGATCCTGCACATACCCATTCTTCCAATGTAAGAAAACACATATCGTTTATCAACTTATTCCTTTTCATTGGTCTAGCATCTTTATCTCTTGACATACTTTGATAATCTTGGTTGTGCTCTTTTTTCCTCATTTAGTCTTTCAACCTCTGAATCACAATGTACATCTCTATTAGGTAGTTCAAAATATATTTCGTGTACACTAATCTCAAAATCAGAATGTGCCTCAACTTTATTCTATAACTCAGCACCTAAATGTAGCTCAGTTCTTGAATGCAACTCCACATTCATAGTATGTGACTCAACAGTCACTGAAACTTGTTGTTGATTTGCAACTGGATTTACAACATCTTCATCCACATGCATACCTTCATAAAAGTATCTTCTTCATCATTATTTTCATTTTTTTCCTTGTCATCTTCATCATCTATGTCACTAACATGAACAACAAAATCACTTTGTTGATGAAGTTTGTAGATATTCTTCGATTTAGTTGTAGCTATCTTTACTACATGTTTAATGTCATTAACCAATATCATGTAAGTGTTGAATTTTAGAGTTATTTTTTCCTCATTTTTCTTCATGGATTATTTCACCTCTTTACCACTAAGAGATGACATGAGTTACCTCAGATTTTGTTCAAATATATCTTTTTCAATTTTCCTAGCATTTTCCCATCTAGGCTTGATTCTTTCCACAAGCTCATTGGGAATTTTCTATGCAAGTTGATGAGGTGAGTATTTTCATTTACCTAGTTTTGATATTATCATGTATTAACCTTTCTTCTTCTCATTTACATTCCTAGTCTCATAGCTAAGAGATTTGAAGTTTTCCATGCCAGCTCCTGTATCAATTTCTTTTAATTTTTCCTGAAATGTAGGTGGAGTTCTTCTGAAAATAATTTTCTCTATATCTTCTTCACCTAATATCAATTTCTTTCTTGATTTGGATGCTCTTCTTATGAATACTCCTTACCCTTCTTCTTGTTTGGCTCTACTTCTTCAGATTTTGTTTCTTCTACCTCATTTTCTACATGATCTTATTTTAGATCATCTCCTTTTCCTTTTGTCAACTAGAGATTGGAACTTGCTTGCCTTATTTTTTTCTATCCTCTTCTTTCCTTTAATAACTTCTTGAGGAAGCTTAATTTAACGTTCTATTATAGCTTTGGCTTCATCAAAAGTACCAAAATATGTGGCCTTGGGATCCACGGGTTCATTCAATAGTGCCTCAATGACATCCTTGTTGTCATCAATGTTAACCTCATAACTTAGAGGCTTAACCCACATCACTCTAGGTTTAACTATTTGAATGTACACTTTGTCACAGTCTACCATGAAACAAACATTATCCTTGTAATCTTTGAAATTTTTTTTAGGGATTTTGAATCTAATATTCATATTTTCTTTGAATGAATCAAAATAATTATCCACAATACTGACAATGTTCGCACCCATTTCTACTATATATTCATTAATCTAATATAGAAGTGGCACATCATATCTCCATATGACTAAACCTTTTGAAGGGAAAAAATTTTGTATAAAGAAGAATAAACAAGTCAAAAGTGAAACAAACTTACATGGGTTGTTCTTTCAAGTCTTGGTTCTCTCCATGTTCTTGTTGAATTGAATCACATTAGTTTGGCAAGGTCAAAGGACATGTTATTCTTTACCACCTTGAGAGCCAAATCAACTACCTCATATGACACATTGTTGAGATGACTTCAGCTATAGAACTTGTGAGCTATGACATGAATTCAAAATTTTAGCTCCATGTCAATCACAATACTGATCTTCATACCTCTTCCATCTCACTTGGTAAGATTTTTTCTTTCTAGCTCTACCAAACTTAGGGTTTTGGTAGTCTTTTCTTTGTTCAACACTGGGAGATATGTGATTTGATGAATCATTTTATTTCTTATTTGAATAGGCTACTCTAACCATAGTTTCCCATTGTGTACACAACTAAGGATAAACCTTATCCATTTTATCTGAAAGTCTCAAGGCATATACAAAATGCGTGTTAAACCCTTGGTTGTCAAATATTAATGCTCAGGTTTCAATGCACCATTCACACATAACTTTTCCAAGTCTCATCCATCTCTATGGTTCTAATGTCTTGTATCGAATAGTGAAAATATGAATGGATATCATTAAAAAGTAATACCTTTTGTGGAATCTATGATTGAGCTCTAATTGGATCAAGTGCTTTTGCAATTACCAGACTCAACTTGATGTTTAGTTCATTCCAATCAACTCCTTGAGCCAACATCTTTGATCCTTTCCTTTTTTTCATGCTGGAGGATACCGTGCTTGGTAGATTTTATGAAAACATGAAAATTTTCAACAAAAAATTCACAGATCACTTGGAAGCACAAAAATAACTTTTGCAAATAACTCTTCAAAAGTTCATGATGATAAATGAATTTGATTCCCTTCCTTAGAAAAAATTTTCACTTTCCAATCATCATAAATGCTTGGTAAGATTGCTCATTAGGTGATAGACTATCTTCTACTTGATTCAAATTTAGTTCTTAGTAGATTCATTCATAACTCAGTGTCCACACAATTTTTTTAGTATATCATGACCTTGCCTGGTAGGGTCTTGCAACTTAACGTAATTCAGTAAGGTCAAGATTTTTCTTACTCACTTGGTGATCCCTTTGCATCTTGAATGTTGATATGGATCTTTTCTTCTAGCTAGTTGGAACTAATGTAAGATGTCTATTTTAGAGTCTTAGTTCTAGTCATCCCTATGGGAGATCAAGTAGAAATGCTTTAGTCACCCAATTCTTGAGTGACATGTGCTTCGTGGCTTAGACTTGCATTCTTAGAACATTTTGGAATTCATTGCTACCTCATTTTCTTTCTAATATTTTCATCTTTGGCTTTCTTTTTATCTTCTATATTGCTAGTGTTCATATAGTTCTTGGCAGGATGTCCAAATTCTATACAGATAAAACTTCTTCTAGTGTTATCTCTTGTCGTCATGTGATGTTTTACAAAATTTTCTCTAATGTACCCAAATTCTCCATAGTAATCGAATATACACCATGTATTGTAATCCCATCCAAATATAGCTTTCACAATTTGTTCTATTGGGTTTAATATCTTGGTTTAGCATTCAGAAGATTTGTGCCCATGCTTCTTGCATTTGTGACATTTACCTAAAAATTTAGGTTTCTCTCTGCATTCACCTGCTCTATGACCATGTTTTATGTAATTGTAACACTTCCCATTTAATTTTTCTTTATCATTACCCAATTTTTTTTTTGATGTGTGATCTAACTTACCACAATGATTGGAAGGAGGTCTTTGATTCTTTTGAGCTCCTATCTTAGATGATTCACCTTCTTCTATGTATCTTATTCATGCTTTTCCTTTTTGTCTATATTAATTTTTCTCATTCAACTGAATCATGTCTACTTGATATTTCATCATCCTCTCATTTGTTTGGTTTTTAGTGTTTAGATCATTTTTCAATATTTCATTCTCTTATCTTAGATTCTTGATTTCTTCATTTGCATTAGTAAGCTGATAAATGAATTCTACCTATTGAAGAGATAGATGTTGTATTTCATTGTTCTTTCCTTCTATCTCTTCTTTGGCTTTGTCTTTTTCTTCCATGGCTTCACACAATCTTACTGACTGAATTTCTTGTTCTCTTTTCAGCTTTCTAACTTCTTCTTGAAGATTGCAATTATTTTCTAATAGGTCTCTAATTGTATCCTTAGCTTCATGTAAATTTCTTTCTAGATGTATATCTTCAATTATTTCTTCAGTGTAGAATTTGTCATTTATTTGTACTACAAGATCTTTTCTTCTTTTCAAGGATTGAGAGAGTTTCTCGTTTGCTTTCTCAAGTTTCCCAATAGCCAATTCCAAATCTAATTTTTCATTTTCAATAGCCTTATCTAGCATGAATACCTCCATTTACTCTAATCATTGCTCAAGTTTTTAAGATTCTTTTTTGAGAACCATAAAGCTTTGATAACAATTTTTGGAAATATAGTATAGGATAGGTTACTAAGAGGGGAGAGGTGAATCAGGAGCCAATAAAACTTATCCTTGTATCACCAATTAAATCCTTCATATATATTTTGATCTAATTGTATGGAAAAAAAACTAAGAGCATTAAAACATTCATAGCACTTTGACACAAGATATGGTGACCCATAAACCTTCCAAATGGAAAATAAAACTGAGTTGGGTATGATACCCACAAGCTTTAGTACTATAGTATAAACTTATCCAGTTAAGGCTTACAATTGATCACTTTTGATGATCTGCCCTATTAGGAGCAATAAGGATTGCTAGGTCCACGTTGTTAAAGGATTTACAAAACATAAAATGAAGTATACACTCAATAAAGAGATTTGTAAAAGACTGTTAAGTCTACCATGTGAAATGATTTAACTATTCCACTTGCTAGGATAAAATAGTGGCTAATATCTTATTTGGAACTATGATTTTCTAGTAGATATTCCTTTGGAGTGTAGTGATCACCTTGCTATCATAGATAAATCTTTGTTTCTCCTTATACTACTTGTAGCCTTCTTAATTCACACTTCTTCTCTTCTTATATTCGCCTAATATTTTATTCTATCTATCATTTGGATGTGATATAATATATTACATATATACCAATCCAAATCATAATTCACCAAAGTTAGCTACAATGTCTCACCAAAATACACAAAGTAGGCCCAACTATTGGTACTTAGGTTTTGAAGATAAACTAGAGGAGGTTGTGATACTCAGCAACCATTTTCAACACTTGACATCATAGTGATCTTGGTAGATGTAGAAGCTTAGTTCGTACTAATCACTTCCTTGTAGTCTAAACTCTGTTAGCACTAGTGACTTGATGAACACTACAAAACTCGACATATAAACTAAATCACTTGGTTGACACTTCTTGTCATGGTCAACACTTGATTCACATCACTGATGTTTCCATCTTTGTAAATACTCGAGACCATAGTTTGCATTGTGCATCTCGGTAAATACTATGAAGCTCAATTTGCACTAATACTAATCAACTCAGTAGATACTACTTAGTGTGAATTGAATATTAATTTTGGAACTCTTTAGTAAATGTAGAACTAGGTAAAATCTGAAGTACTTGGTAAACACTGTAAACTACAAGATAAGCTTGATAGTTGCTAACCATTTGACTAAATGTGAGTTACTGATAAACAACTTGATCATAATGTCAACAAGCTAAAGATGCAACGATAAGGCATAAGTTGGCATTGATTAAACTTCATATAATACCACATTTAGAGATAATTTAGAAGGTAATCTCTATATCTAGAGACATTTTTAAGAAAGAGACAAATTGTTCAAACAAATGTTATAGGATTTACTGATCTGCTGGCAAGCTAGAGATTCAATTTCAAATTTTGGAGAAGGTACTAGAAATATGGAATAATGGCTATACCAATCTTGTGGTAAGTCATCAACATTTTTTTGAGAAGTATTAGCTTAGCCCAACAATGCCAAGTTACATCAGTGACAAAAACAAGGTGGAATGACGAGAAATGATGATAAAGAATGAAAGATCAAAGGCAGAGATATTAAATAATGTGAAAGGGGGGATAAGAATAATTGATTAGATATATTAGAATGAACAAAATATAAGTTCTTTTCTGGTCTCAAAGAGGAGAATACATTTTGAATGCAATTATTTCATGAAAAAGTGTTTTCTTCTACTAATGTTAAAAGGGGATATTATTGATCCCTAAGACTATTTTGTTGATAAGTGTCTCAACACTTATTCATTTCCAAGTTATTTAATAGGAAAGACTACAAGGTCATCACTATGACTGAGATATCTAGTAAAGGCCAAGAATACAACACTTATATTGAGGAGAACAATGATTGTCGAGAATTTAGTAGACATCAAACATATTTATGAGTCGAGGAATATAGTATGAGACGAGCAATATAATGAAGACTATGAATATTTAAATATTATTAAGAGTTGAAAAAAGACATAGAATCTAAGTAATAGAATGAAGGTTTATGCATGATCGAGTGTTAGAGAAAAAAAGTGCAAGTAATTCAACTTTGATATATGGGTTTGTAATGGCACAAACTCATATATAAAACATTTTGGCTGACATTTCTATGACATCTAATATTTTTAAAAACAAAACAAATGTTGATTATGCATCATTATAGAAGATATTGATCCCTATGTGAGTGTTTCAACCAATTAGAACAAGGGATGTAAATGACAAAAGATGATGAAGTTAAAGCTATTGATCAAGATCTAGAAACTTTGTAGATGCTTATTTAAAGAGGATACTAACCCTAGTATTGATATCAATGAGAATGTGTAAAATGATATGAGCATGCGAAGGAGTTAAATGAAGTTCCATAGATAGATCCAACAGAGAGCAACTAGAGTAGTGGAGTTAATAGATTTATTAGATTAGGAGAATAACATTAGAGATAAAGGAAAGAGGAGACCCAAGATCAACTTGCAGAGAAAACCAAGAATTGCATACTAAATATTTTATTTTGTAATTGAGATGGGATAAATCTCTTAGCAAAGTGGTCCTAAAAGACCTATGTAAATCTCCTAATAGAGTCCTTACTTTATTATGAGTGTAATATCCTTTAACAAGGTGAGACCTAATAGTCTCTTAACCTTTTAATAGGGAAGACCCCTCATAGGGTAGATCATATCTTATGGTCAAACATTGTAACCTTAACTGGTTAAATTTATTGTTGCAACTATGAAGATTTGTGGGTTTCATCCCCACCCTATAATTACCTTCATCATGAAGTGTTTCTGCTTAACCAAATCATTGTGTTATGTGTTGGACTTTTATGGATGTGATGTATTGCGTTTATGTTTTAGAATTAAAAATTTATTGATAAATCTCTAAGATCATTTGAATTTTAATTAATATAAATATTTTAATGATTAAAGTTTAAGAGACCGATCCACCCTCCTCTTAGTATCTTGTTTCCCATATACTTATTCCAAAAAGAGGTTGGAATCTTTTTCAAAAGATTTTAAAAACAAATCAACAAAAGCATCAAATATATGTCTATCAGAATGAAAATCTCCTTTATCAAAGAAATATTTGAAAATATTTTAGACCCTCTATGTTTAGGTGAAGAAAGGTGATGTTCTTGTTTTTGGCTTTTAGCTAGAGAGATCTTGATCTTTGTGCACAATAAATATCCTCTTCGGCAACAATGTCATTATATTTCACTAGCACCACTATTTCCTTGTCAGGATCCCCCTTGGAGTGACCATAATTTTTGATAACCTTTTCCACCTCATTGGGATAATTCTTTATATTATTATTTTGATGAAAGATATCTCTAAAGATCTCCTTGTTCCATATTTTAACTATATTTTTAACAAAACTAATATTTTTAGCTATTACTAACATTGTCAATCCTTCCACCTTAACACTTTTGCATGAAAAAGGTTTTCAAAGTTTGATGTTCCATCCACATCCTTTCAAACTCGAAGGAAAAGTTACGTTTAACAACTAGAGGATTCATCAATAGAGAAATTAGTATGTGGTCAGACCAAATCTTAGTGATCGAGGATAGAGAATAATTCATCCTCTTAAACCATTTACCTGGATTTAGAGCTCTATCAATTCCTTTCTCAATAAGCTTATTAACCTTAAGGTAGTTGGACCATGTATAAGAATACCCCTAAAGCTCCACATCCAATAAACAATGAAGGTTAATAAAATGCATAAAATACAACTTATCATCTAGGTGAGCTTGAGAAGAAACTCCCCCCAAATTTGTATTCCCATTCAAAGAAGAATCGAAACTACCCATTAGAAATCATTGAAAATCCATAATGTATGTTCAAAAAGTGCCCATCCTTTCCCAAAAGACTCATCACCCATTTTTAGAGTTGGAGGCATCAATGTTAGAAATAATGTGACAAAAGTTATCCCTAATATGAGTAAACTTGATGCAAATGATATTTGTTTTAAACAAAATAACTCACCTAGAATTAGAAAGTCATTCTAAAAGGTTATCACACCTCATTAGGCTCCCTTTGAATCACAACTAGTGAATTTTTCCATTCTTGAATAATGAAAGAAATTCAATTTATTTTTAGTCATTTTGGTCTCTCAAATTGACATTAATGCATCTAGTTGAAAGTCATGAATCATGCTACTCACAACATCATTCTTATGAGAGGCATTGATCCCCTAATATTCTAAGATATCATCTTGATTCAGACCTAGGGAAGAAGATCTCTTGGATTATTTTCTATTTCCCATCTACGATATCTTGCTTACTGGCTAAATCCCTAGCTTCCTTTCTATTTTTCTTGCCAAATATAAACTTCTTATCTCCCACATCTAGTTTGAGGATATTGTGGGTCACTTTATTAATAAAAGATTATATTTATTTCTTAAATTTTTTCTAGTAATTTTCAAATTTCCATTGTTTATTAGATGAAGAAAATATTGAGTTCTTCTTAAAAATAGCTTTAATCTCAATCAATAACAAAATGCCTAGTTTCAGAATCCTAGGATAAGACATCTAACAAATCCAAAGACTTCCTAGGAAAATAAATTAGCTCTATAAAGATCACCACCTCTTCCCTGGTGACATAAGGTCCATGTAAAACCACTTGGAAATTTAGAATTATCTCTTTCAAAGTGGGGGATCCCTCATACTCAACCTTAACTAGCTGTCTAGGTACTAGAAATCTATTCTTGTTTAGACTTGCAACATCACTAGTATCTCCATCTCCTAAACTATTACCAAGAATAGTTGATCCTCTTGATATTCAACCTACTAGGATCAAATAGCATCAAGGTCTCTTTTAGATTGTAAAGAATCAACCACAATAAAAGAAAACATGTTTTCCACTATGGGAGGAATCACAAGAGTCAAATCTTTAGATTCAACAAGATCTTCCAAAGAATCCAAAACAAAAGAGACCATAGATGGGGCCATAATTTGAGTCAATGTTATGAAAAGGATATATCAAACTAGAGGTAGTGAAATTGGGAAAAGATGTATTGAGATCTGTTTACATGGTATCTAAGCTCACTTGAAATTTGGAGCTTATCAAAACTAGTTACAACTAAGCTTGCTTGAAATTTGGAGCTTATCAGAACCAGTATCTCCTCTTGATATTCAACCTACTAGGATCAAATAGCATCAAGGTCTCTTTTAGATTGTAAAGAATCAACCACAAGAAAAGAAAACATGTTTTCCACTACAGGAGGAATCACAAGAGTCAAATCTTTAGATTCAACAAGACCTTCCAAAGAATCCAAAACAAAAGAGACCATCGATGGGGCTATAATTTGAGTCAATGTTATGAAAAGGATATATCAAACTAGAGGTAGTGAAATTGGGAAAAGATGTATTGAGATATGTTTAGATGGTATCTAAGCTTGCTTGAAATTTGGAGTTTATCAGAACTAGTTACAAAGGAATTAAGAGTTATTGTTATTATAGACAAAGTTAATTCTAAAGAAAAAGATGAAAATTATATTTTTATAGAGAATTTTGTGGAGTGAAGTTTTGTGGAGCATTTTTGTGATGGAAGGAAGCTATGGTAAATATTAGGTAGCATTTGAAGATCAGATAGAAGATCTTGAGCAAATATTTGATTTCAAAATGTAGTTGGCAGCTTTTTTCATGTTTGCAAAGTATGCAATTAATGCAAGTTCAAATTGGATGAGTAAATAGAGTAAAAACTTGATTACTACTAAATTATGATTACATCACAAGACTAAAGCAATCAGAAGTGACTTGATAAGTCGATTTTGAAGTAAACCCCATTTTTGGATAGAGGTATTTTATCGTTTATTCATCGAATTTCTTTGATAAAGTTTACATTTTATAGAATCATGGATATGTCAATAGTTTAGAATGTTGAGAATGAGGAGAGACTAAAATTTGAGGTTATTTCTATGAAAACCATAGAAGGAAACCCTAATTTATCATTATCGATTACTCTAAACAATGCATTTTATTTGGAAGACATAGGAAGTCATCTCAACAAGAAGTTTGAATCTATTGGTAGTGAATATATGAGTAAATATATGGAAATAGTCTTTAATAATGATATGACTATAAAGCCTAGATTTGAACATTTTGAGAGAACTAGACCTTTTTCAATATCATTTCTACTAAGAATTGGACACTAATGAATGGACTCAAATCATACTAAATAGAATACATGATGGAAAAATGAGGATGGAGGATGATGTAGTGGACATTTCAGCCAATGTTACTCATGAGGTAATTGCTCTTAGAAAACAAGGAAATGTACCTATAGGTGAGAAACTTGTTAAGAAGAAGGTTGAAAGCTACACAAAATCAGTTTATAATGGAAATGGCATGGTGATTAGCACCATTAAACAAGATGATGTAAGAGTCCTTAGCACAATCATTGCCTACTCTATATGTGCAATTGCTAAGATTGATGAATTGTCAGCCAGATTCATCTATGAGCCTATAAGATATGTGTCAAGAAGGGAAAAATTAACCTTAGTGAAATTCTAAGAATGCAACTTCTTGAAAACTTAGTGAAATTCTAAGAATACACCTTCTTGAAAATTTGGAGAAAATTAAGAGGACCAAGAATGATGTGTTTAGATTTCAATCATTGATCAACCATATATTCTTTCATTTACTTAAGAGATTTCCATATTTGCCAATCATAGAGATTATGAGTAGTGAGAGATGTACAATGGAGAAGATCACAGATGTATGTATAAGATATCTAACAAATAAAATCTTGGATAGTGGGAATTTTATAATGAAAATATTTCAGAATGAGATGAAATAAAGATTTGGAATTGTACTTGTAATTGTAGAAAGGTTTAAAGATGACATATGTGTTTTGGTTGATATTGATTCAACTCAAATTCAAGAAGTAGAACCCTGGGAAACATTCCTTGATCCCTTAGGTTATGAATTGAGTGATGATATGGCAATTGGATATATTGATCTATTATTAAACTCTGAGAAGGACCAAGCTGAGTATAGATTTGGATCTTATGAAGAAAATACAAAATCAGCTCATCAAGCATCTTTAGAGAAAGCATCTCACAAGAAGATAGAGATAATAATGAAGAAATATTAAACAGAGGTCAATATGACAAAAAGTGAGTTATAGGTAGTTAAGAAGATAATGAGGTAAGGTATAATGAATGTGCAACCTTTATTAGTATCTATTATAGAGATATATTCACAAAAAAGCATTCCATATGATGTACTACTAGATGTATAGCCAAGTGAGCTAAAGAGGAAATCAGAAAGAGTAGTGGAAGCTATGACTACACAGATAGAAAGAGTTAAGCAACAAGACACTAGATTGGGAAAGAGAGAAAAGGCATTGTTGACAATTGTCAAATCTAGTGAAGAAGATGAAGAAGAAGCTAAATAGGCAAAGAAATTAACTACTTCTAAATAGTTAGTAAAAAAATCCTGAAGATAGAGAAGATTAATTAGCCATTGCTAATGAAGGAAACTTTGTTCAAATGAAAAAATTTAATGACTTGTATAATGATAATGAGAAAGATCAGATTGATCTCTCT
This sequence comes from Cupressus sempervirens, assembly GCA_028749045.1. Lineage (NCBI taxonomy): Eukaryota > Viridiplantae > Streptophyta > Pinopsida > Cupressales > Cupressaceae > Cupressus > Cupressus sempervirens. The sequence continues at coordinate 77,457,499 of CM053790.1, read as the reverse complement.
ACTATGAGATATATAATATCTAAAAGTTTGAAACTTAAAGATATTAAAGGAATGGTAAGTTAGAAGGTCTATGATGGACTCATAAAGAAGAAGGCACCAGCTTGAGAAGAATACATAGAACTTCAGAAGTCTATGATAAGGAAAATATGCAAGACTGATGAAGAAGAAGAAGTTAGGAATCTATTGAGCAGTTTGGCACCTTACTTAAGAAACAAGGTGAGACCATTTCTTTTTATGGTGGGTGAGAATGAAAAAATAACAAGTGAAATAGTAACAACTATAAGTCAAATGATAACAGAATCTAAGATAGCATCTTCACCAACACCTAGAACCTTGGAAGTGTCAGTAAGTAGTGACACAATGCAAATTGATCAAATCAATCTTACTATTAACATTGGTGATACTAACCCTTTTGAGACTTCTAAACAATCTAAATCTCATGCTAATGTTATTCAAGATCAATTGAAACAAATTGAAGAGGAGAAGAGGCTATTAGAGGAAGAAAAGAGGAAAATAGAAGAAGCCAAGAAGGAATTGCTAGAAGATGAAATGAAAAGAAGAGTTGAGGAAGAAAAGAAGAGGAAAATAGAGAAATAAAGGAAGAAGAGAATAGAGGATGAAGAAAAGAGAGAAAAGGAAATAAAAGAAAAAGAAGAGAAAGAGAAAGAAGAGGTAAGAGTCCATGAGGTAGCCGAAAAGAAGAAAAGGGAAGATGAATCCAAACCATCTACTTCATCTACTTCACTCTCACTTTCTATCCTAACAAGTGATGGTGATGACAAAACAAACTTGATCTCATTTCTAACAAAGCTTATTGAAAAGAACAGAAAAGTAAAGAGCCTACAAAGAACCTTACTAGAGGTTACTAATAGATTACATAGTACTTTGGCAGTCAAGCACACAAAGAAAGATCCTAAACAAAGGGCACAAGTAGTATTGAAATCTTTTGATGAGGAATTTACAATTTTTTTTTTAATGTGGAAGAGTCAAACACCCAAGTTTCACATGATGCTAATTTATTTAGCTCTATTCATCATAATATCAAGAACAATATGCTAAGTCTTGATACTTGTATCAAGAAACTTTAGAAATGTCAACAAGATGGTAAGGTATTGTGCATCAAGTCTACCTTATCTCATAAGTTGACCAAGGATCTTGATACTAGGATTGAAGGAAAGTTGAGTGAGCTAGAGACTCTATCTAACCAAATACAACAACCTTCTAGTGGCCAATATTCATTGTGATATCAGGAACCTAGAACTTAAAAAAGAAAAAAAATTCAAAATATTTTCAGATTTTAGAGAGTCTATTGCTTTGAAAATATCTTGTAGAGAGATAGTTAGAGAAGTGTGTCAAAGCCAAGGACACCTACTCAAAATTTTTATACTCCAATCTTAATGTAGTTGAGATTGCATCATATGCTATATGTGCAATTCTCACCTCTATTGAATCGGCCAAGGATACATGGACAAAAGGTATGAATAGTATTAAGGAAAGTTTTGATGACTATATGAAGATACTATCCATTTAAGGCAGATGTTTATAGAGTTTTTGACAACATTTTTGATAGTTTTTTTGACATTTTGACCTTTGTCATTGATGTCAAAGGGGGAGAAGATAAAATTTTAAGGTATGGAATCATATTGTAAGGGGGAGCATTTGTAAGATGGATAAGTTGTTAAAGATAATTAATATATTATCGTTGACAAGTTTTTGATACTTAGCCAATTTTAACTATTTTGTTGATATCAATACCAAAGGGGGAGATTGTTAACAATTGGATAATGAAGATATGTAATTGTATTCATTTATTGTAACACATGATGTACATGCTTATAGGGAACCTCAAAAATACAGATAGTTACCTTTTGGTACTCAAAAAATTGTCTAAGTATGAATTTGGTTTACAGAAGTATATTGTTTTGCATGAAACTTGTTACTAACATCATATCATGATGAGAAAAGTGAGATGGAGATACTATACATGCTAATCATGAAAAGTATAATCTCAGACATTAGTATGGACTACATGGAAAAGAGATATTTTTGTTTTAGTAGTGAAATAGGACAACAAAATTAAAGGAAAGGAATTATTTTATTTACAAAATAAGTAATTGACCAATTATGGCCAACATCCTAAATGTCTATTCTAAGTTGGAAGGTATATTATGGTCTTAGCCAACCTAGGAGCAATTTCTGAAAGGGTATGGTATTTATTGAAACATCTTTCGAATTAAGGTGTGCAAGCAAGTGATGTATTGTGATATGCAAAATTTTTGTGTATGTGTGTGTATATATATATATATGCGATATTTTGAGAAGCTATTTTTGTTATCTAAGATCAAGCTGAAGATTAGAGATTAGTCAAGAAAGAAGAACTTATAGCATTTATATTTAGGAGGACTAATTAAATGTTTGGGTAGTGAGCTCATCTTGCATCTACTGTACTACAACTCCTAACAGGATTAGAATATCCTAACAGGGACTCTCTATACTGAATTTGCTCATTGACTCCTAACCTAGTCCACCCTCTAACAAGGACACACACACACACACACACACACACACACACACACACACACACACACACACACACACATACATACATACATATATATATATATATATATATATATATATATATAGATGTGTGTATATATATATGTGTGTGTGTATATATATGTATATATATAGATATATATCAGTATATTATCTAATGGGTATCATCCCTACTGATGTTTTCCCTTAACCAGGATTTCCTTAGTTAACAAAAAATAATGTTATGAGTTATCTTTATGCATGGTTACTATTATTGTTCAACATTACTTTATTAATTTCTTATGTATGGTTCAAAGTAATAAACAATATTCAATCGATGACTAATGTTTGTAAATTACTGATTCACCCCCCACCCCACCCCCAAATAATTCCTATTTCTACATTTTTGTCTTTTGTCAGATAATTTTTGTCTAAGAAATATGTCTTAGTACAAAAAAAATAGATACAAGAAATGGTTTCAAACTCAACATCCTATTTTAGTAACCCCTCCTTAGAATAAAATGACATAAAAGATGGCACATTCTATGGTATACTAACATTAAAATAAATACAAGAAAAGATTGACCTTGATCTAGAGGTCATACATTGATCAACAACTAGCAACTAGCCAAAACAGGCTACACTACCCTTCAAAATAGCTTCATTCCAAAATTCCAAAGGCAAGCTAGGGAATCTAATGCAAGCAAGGATAGAGGTGAAAAAAAAATCCTCAAATTTTGATTTGAGAGTCCATTTATGGAAATAGAGTACCAATTTACTAATTATCCAAGGTCCCCAACAAAGAATATAGCTACAATCCTCTTTGTTGAAGAATTGAACAATAGAAAACCCTTTGGGAGTGTAACAATCTCAACTTGGCCTTTTAGATACTATTTCCTTTTGACAAAAGGCCAAACCTCTTCAATATTAGTAAGGGAACCAAGAAACTTTCCAATAAGAATAGTCTCCAAAGTAGATATCAAAGAATCGAGAAAGGTGCCAATGATGAATAAATGAAACTTCCAATTGTGGAATCTCACTTTAACTAGTTCCACTAGAAATGAATGTTTATTATTCAAGATGGCCCTAAAAAACTTGCCCAAATGTTCTTTATCCAACTTGAAGGTCCATTTTCTAGGATCCTTAGTCCCCACATCCATAGACACCTCTAACCACTCTCCCCCCCCCCTGCCCCCTTCATAATGTAGAGAAAACACTTAAGGGAAGTGAGATTGTAGCATCAAACAAGTTGACTAGAGGCCTTCTTTAGAAATTATGATCAAATATGAGGAAGAGAAATTATTAGGAATAATGTTATTCCCAAAAAGTTTCTCTTTTTCATAGGCAAGGTTCATTCCTTTGAAACATGATTCTAGTTAGAAATAATCATAATTCTCCTCTTAATAGACCTCATTTAAATTTTTAGGCATGTTGGCTTTATTCATATGTGAAGAGTTTTTATTCTTTTCATTTAATAAATCATGGTTTTCTAGAATAATATAACCATGATAAATAACATAAGAGATAATGAATTGAATGAACTCTTTGAAATCTACATATTATCTTATGCATACAATTCAATATATTTTTTAAAATTATAGAAGATAGTGCTAAAGTAAACATAACACTTCATCACTCTTTTTTCATTTGGTCATCATGTTTACTACTATATTTTCTATATAATGGATTTAACAATATCATATTACACATATAAATTTCTCTTCTATAAAGGATAGAAAAAATATATGTTAACAATCAGATAAATGCAATTTTGGGGGTGAGAATGATTGTTTGATGTTGATTATAATGAGGCTATCTTCTAACCAACATCTTCCACTAGCAATTATTATCATTACATCTATTTTTGAAAGAACATTCCTCACATTCTAGATCAAAGATCCTTTTTCAATTATTGTTTCAATTTTCTACAAGCTAAAGACTAAGAAATGGAATGTAAAAACACGATAAAAACAAGTCAATGATAGTAAAAGTAACATTTGATAGAAGAACTTGAGTAATTCTCTTTATCTATTTTCATGAATAAGATTATGAAAACTACAATGTAAAATAATTTATATTTGAATGCTATCAAACAAAACTACCAAGTCCTAGTTGTATTAATAATATTTCTTGTTGATATAGAAATGATATAGCATGATAATGGGGATGGTGATGGTGATGGACAAAGATGAAAGTTCCCTAGCTTGGTTGTAGGTTTTTATGTGTGGGTTCTATGGAAGCATTTCAATAGCAGCGTAGTTTTATGTTTATTGTAGTGGGTCTTGTGGGGACTTTTTAAGTTTCCTAGTAGCTATTCTAGATTTTGTTTATTTTCCTGGCCTCAATCTTTGCATGGCAGAGATTTCTACAACATTAGTAACAAATATTTCTCACATGGACAAGGCTCATAATGGGTCCTCTTAAGCATGCATGCACAACAAGAAGATATGTTTTATACAAGTGCTAACCCTAATCTGAAGAAGGTCAATAGGTGTCTTCCGAGAACCTAGGATCACCCAGTTTTGGTTATTCTACCTAATTTGGTGGGAGAAGATGTCTCATATTGCAATATACATGTTCTAATCTATAAGTTTCTTGGTATTCATGTTCCTTTTTCCAAACTTGAGGCTTGGATCTACCATTCCTGGCAGATTGAAGGAGATATGGACATTATGCTTGTAACAAATAACTATTTTATGTTTATTTTCTTGAATATTTCAAATCACATAAGAGTTTCTGAAGGTGGCCCATATTTTTATAATCAGGTTGGATTATTTATTAAACCATGGCATGCAAGTTTTAATTTTGTTGAAGGGATGCCTTCTCGATTTCCTATTTGGGTTTGTCTACCTCGCCTCCCCCAGACTTTAGCCAAGAAGACATTTTACATAAAATTGGTAGTCTCTTGGGAAAGCCTGCAATACTTTCTACACAAACCCTTGGTAAAAAGGAGATTTTTATTACCCATATTAGTGTTGAGATAGATAATCCTCTATTGGATTTGACGAAAAGTTGTTTAGCATCTACATCATGGATTCAACAGCTAGATTATGAATCTCTACATTTTCAATGTTAGTTTTGTCATGAGTATGGCCATCTACTACGACATCACCTAAAGTTTGTAAGGAAGCTCATTTACCCTCTTTGGCACCTCCTCCTCTAGGTAAAAAGGACAAAAGGAAAGCTCCCATGGTTGTTGAACCTCAGGGAAAGGACAAGGAAGGATTTGTACCCATTAAAACTAAGGCTAAAGTATGAGGTCAGAAGAGGCCATTTAGGGATAGACAAATAGATGGAAGCTTTAACAAGTTTGAAGTGCTAGAGAATTTAGCTTTGGAAGAAGGGGTCCCACATCTGGTCACCAACTATTTGAACTAGAACCAATTCAAGCTATTTAGGGACAACAAGTGGCTCAGGTGACTTTAACTAATTCCATAGAGAATGAATTTTTTTTGGCAAATTTAGCTATAGAAGTTTTAGTTTCATATCAAAATAAGGGCTCATCTAATAGATTGGGAGTGCAACAATGATGCCTTCAGAAAAGTCCTATTGATAGCTCCTCAAAAGGGTGGAAGAAAGACCTTGAAAAGATAAAAATGATTCGAGATTTGTTGGTAGAATATGGGTTTGTTAGAACCTATTGATGCTCACTTTTCTCAAAGCCCTCAATGATCATTCTCTCTTGGAATGTGAGGGGTTTGAATAACACCTGTTTTCAAAAAGCTATTCATGATTTGATTGCAATTCATTCTCCGGATGTCTTGTGTGTTCAAGAGATTAAGGTTTCTACTCAAGTTATGCATCAAGATGCTCCATGCATTTGGTATGCTGGTCATTGTCAAAGTATTGGTTCACAAGGGAATTCTAGAGGTTTGGATCTATTTTGGGACCCTCAAAAGATTTCTCCCCTCTAGTGGATTTCTAGTCACTATTCAATCTCTATGGTGGCTACTACCTTAGACTCTGGTGAGACTATTCTTGTGAAAAAAATTTATGCCCCTATTAATATTCGTGGGAAGATTCATGTCTGGGATCACATTAGGTATGTGTTTTCTTGTGCTCCTTATTTTCATTAGATTTTAGGAGGCAATTTTAATTCTATTTTAAGTCATGAGGAGAAAAGAGGAGGTTGGCCTAGGCTTGGCCCTGCTTCTAATCCTTTTCAAGCCTAGGTGGATGTTCTTTCTATTATTAATGTTAAGCCTTCAAATGGGGTTTTCACTTGGAATAATAGATAGAGTGGTCAAGAAGCTATCTTAGGATGTTTGGAAAGGTTTCTTGTTTCATGTTCTTGGGTTGGCAGTGGCCTAATTACAAGTTCTAATATTCTTGACTGGAGAGGTTCTAGTCATTGGCCGATTAAGTTCTCTTCTTCTCTTGTTGCACTCCACAAGAACCCTTCTTTTAGATTCCAGCTTATGTGGCTTCAAGACTTTTCCCTTTTTGATTTGGTGGCTAGGTAGAAGCAAGGAGTTGGGTCTCAATTCCATAGAAATTAATAGATTGAGATTGTGCTCCTTTAGAAACAGGTACCTATTTTAGGCTCGGGCACCCGATTGTAAATTTAAAAAAAGGGCACCTATTTTTTTTAAAACCAAGTACCCATTTTTTATATTAAAAAAATAGTTACTTGTTTTTGAAAACATAAAACAAATGTATGTTTTAGAAACGGGTACTCATTTTTGAAAAGTAAAAAATAGGTACCCATTTTTTACTTATAAAAAATGGGTATCCATTTCTAAAATTTTAAATTTTGTTTTTTGGGGGGATTTTGTATGTTGATTTGACATTTTCAAAATGGGTACCCATTTTTTGAATTTCAAATAACGGGTGCCCATTTCTTACAACTTTGGGTAGGATTTTTATCTCCCACCTCGAATTTTGGTTCAAGATAGGCTTGGTGAGACCAAGCCTATGCCTTGACCTCTCAAGATTTCGCTAAGGCATTGAATTGACATATTCATGGCTTGCCATAATTTTTAGATGACCTTCCCGATTAAATGTTTTTATGAAATAAAAACCCATTAGAGCTCCCACTATCTTGATTTCAGAAATATAAATTTTATAGTGCTATGATTTTATTTACTATTTTTGTGTTATATTTTAATAAAATGTGGTACCTAAATGTAAAATAGTGAAGCTCACTAAAACTTTAATAACTTTTTTATTTTATAATTTTTCTTCAATTAATTTATATGTCATCAATCTACATACAATTCTTTTGAGGTTAGAAAAAAAGAATTTTTGAAAAAAGTGAAATTTTGATCAAATTATGGTATCCATACACAAGAGGTTTTAAGTTTTACCACTATAGCCAATTAATAATTAATTTTAAAAAAATAAGGAAAAATATTGTCATTAATCTTAGGTGTATTAGGTAACTCCTTTTAAAAGGATTTACAATATTTTTATATTTGTGCCAAATTATGGTGTCCATAAATGAGTGTGGTATGGTCCTGAAATAGGCATTTTGTAAAAGTGGTTTTTAAAGATCCATACCAAAAACAAGATCTATCATATGGGTATACAAATAAATTACATATTCAAAAACTAGATTCTGAACACTAAAACTTTTATTGCTGAAATTTTTTTATATTCAATCTCTAAATGTCTCAAATTTTGACATCAATTGACAAAAAATTTCAAAAATAAGAAAAACACTTCCAGTTTTTCCCCAAAAGTGAGACCCAAATTTTTGCACTTACCTGACTAAGTGGTGGAGAGTGTGTGGCAAAGCTTATGGCATGACTATGCTTGTCTTCAAGTAGAAACTTAAATATGTCAAATATCATCTTAAGAGATGGAATACTTCTTGCTTTGGGAACCTTCAATCTAGAACAAGGAATGCTCTAGATCATCTTACAGTGATTACTCACCAAATTAGGGACTCTAGGCTTACAACAGCTCTTGGAAGGATTGAATCCCAGGATATGTAGGATATGGAAGAATGAGAACTCTAAGAAGAAATTTACTAGAAACAAAAGGCTGACATTGATTGGGTACAGGAAGGGGATATAAATACAACTTTTTTCATCATTCTATTTAGGCTCGTTGTAATAAAGGGTATATTTATTCTCTTGTTACTACTGAAGGACTTAAGATTTCTTGCCAGTCTACTATGACCAAGGAAGCCCTTCAATTTTATTCTAACCTTTTTATTGAGGATTCTTAGTCTACAGATGACAATCAAAACTTAATTCTTTCATGCATTCCTTCTATTATCACTAATCCTATGAATGATTCTCTTCTTAGTCCAATATTGATATCTAAACTTTCAGAGATTTTTTTTGGGATGAATAAAGGTAAAGCTCAAGGTCCAGATTGCTGAAAAACTCAAGACATGCCTTCCAATTGCGATTTTAGAGGAGCAAGTTGGTTTTGTGGCTGGTAAGTGAATTCTTGATGGAATTGTTATTGATTCGAAAGTTATTCATTCTATGCATACATCAAAAGAGTGAGTTATTTTCATTAAGTTGGATATCCCTAAGGCTTATGATAAAGTCAAATGGAGTTTTCTCCAAAAGATCCTCTTGGCCTTTGGTTTCTGCCAATAGTGGGTGAATTGGATTATGAGTTGTGTCACTTCAACTTCATTTTCTATTTTGGTGAATGGTGTTTCTTCAGAGCCCTTTGGTGTCTCTAAAGGAGTTCACCAAGGGGATCCTATTTCACCTTATCTCTTTATCATTCTAACTGAGGGTTTGGACTGCTTTCTTAAGCTTCATGCTCACTAGGGTTTGATTCATGGGTGAAAATGGGGTGCTAGCTTGCCTCCTATTTTGCATCTTCAGTTTGTGGATGATACTTCATTCATGGGACTAGCTCGTCTTCATGAAGCTACTACTTTTAGGCATGCTTTGGATGTGTATCTTACAGCTTTGGGATAGAAATTTAATGAGAAAAAATCCTCCATTTTTTTCTTCAATACTCCCTAGGCTATTCAAAGGTGTATTTTTTCTATTCTGAGGTTTCAGATTGGGTCCCTTCCCTTTGTTTATTTTTGTATTCCCCTTACTATTGGTAGACATCCTAGATCTCCCTAGAAAGTTTTACTTGATAAACTATGGAAAATGGTCAATCATTGAACTCATCGATGACTATCAACTGTTGCTCACTTTACTCTATTAAAATTGTTATTCAAACCCTTCCTATTTACAAGTATTTTGTTTAGGCTAATCTTATGTGTTTTCTTCAAGAATTTGATGATCTATCCCATCAATTCCTTTGGAGTGGGAGCCTTTCAACTTCTAGAAGGATTCTAGTCAAATGGGAAACACTGTGTAGACCTAAGAAGGAGGTGGCCTTGGCTTATGATCAGCTATTTTAAATGGATAGGTTCTCGTTGCAAAACTTTATTGTCATTGGTGTACTAACCAACATGAACTTTTGGCTCATACTCTCACCCATAATTATTTTCCAAATATCAATGTGGTTGGAGTTTACCACTTTCCTCTAGAAGGGAGACAATCCATGATTTGGAATACACTGAAGTTTGGAACTCAAATGGTTAAAGATGGTCTCTTCTGGATTTGTCATTCAGGATCACAAGCTTTATTTTGGTTTGACTCTTGGGATGGGCACCCTCCTATTCTTGCCACTCATCCTCAGCTACATGCCCTATATCAAAATTTTAGTGCTACTGGTTGAGACACAATTGATTTTTATAGATATGGTGTGTTAGAGGTTTGGCTCCTTCCTTTCATTGGAAAAAACCTTCTAAATGGCCTTCAAGAGGATCTCAGGAGGATAGGAAGGAGTTGTCTCAGATTTTGCAGTCTCGTGAGTATACTACTTTGGTGGGTAATGATGTTCTTTCTTGGGATAATGAAGATTTTTCTGGAAAATTTTTAGTGTCTATAGGATATGTTGAGTTTCTTCGAAAAACATTAGGGGACATTCAGATGCCTTGGTGGAAGCAAGTCTGGTACAAGTTTTCTTGGCCAAAATGTAAATTTTTTATGTAGTTGGTGGTCCATAGACGATGTCTTACATGGGATAATTTATGCAAGTGTGGCTTCCAAGGACCCTAAATATGTATTCTATGTCAGAAAAGTGAAGAAAATATCTCTCATCTCTTTTTTCAATGCTCTTTCACTAGACATATTTGGCACTCTTGGTGGAATTTGTGGAACCAATCTTGTTGGCATGTTTCCTCACTAGTAGAATTCTTTGCTCATTGGGGTAAGGTTCCTGTTAGGACTTCATTTATTCAAGTTTCTTGGACTCTTGGATCCTCCTTTATTATTTGGCATATATGGTTGAAAAGGAACCATTGTATCTTTAAGGATAAGTTTTTAGAGGTTCCTCACTATGGTGGAAAATTCTTCATTCTTTAGGGGAAACTGTTTTTGTAAAATGTGACACTTCTGAGGCCATGGAACCAGGGGAGGTTATTCTCAATAATCGTCTGAATATTCCCCCCTCACATGGAAAACTACTAAGAAAGATGTGTAGACATCCCTTGCGAAAGATAAATATAGTAGGAAAGTGGAGTGCCCCTCCGCAAGGTATTCTTAAAATCAACATGGATGGGTCTACCAAGGGAAATCTAGGCCTTGCTGGCATTGGTGGTGTTGGTAGAGATAGTAATGGGGATGTCTAGTTTATGGTTTCTATTTATAAAGGCCATCACACTAAAAACTTGATGGAGGCCGTAGCTATTTTGTATATTGTGAAGAATGCTTGTGGCCTTGGTTGGACAAGGCTTATCTGTGAATCTGACTCACAAGTGGTAATATGTCTTTTGAATCAGCAACATTCCAGAGTTGTTAGTTGGAAGTTAGTTTTGATTGTAGACCAAATTCATAATTTGTGTACTTCTTTGACGTCTGTTACTTTCGCTCATATTCCCAAGGAATGGAATAGTGTTGTTGATTGTTTAGCGAAGTGGGCTTCTAACCATATGTGTAATTGGAACATTGTTGATAAGACTCAACTTTCGATGGGCTTGTCCCATCAACTTGATCACTTGGTTGATCTTAACAGGGCTGTCTGATGCCCTTTTCTTGTTTGTTCTTGTTTCTCTTTCAGCTTGAATAAATTTTCATCCCCCCTTTATTTCATATATATATATATATATTTTTTTTTTTAAAAAAAATCTTGTTGCACTTGGAAGAAAAACACCACCACGTGAAGAACCTTTATTCGTCCACATTGCTATTTGAAGTTAATCTTAAACTATGTTATGTTTAGACCTAAATAGTATTTATGACATCGCACAATGCTCTTAAACAATGTAAAGTCAAGTCATTTGTTTTACTAGACTTACCAATCCATTTGATAAAATCCTTTCTTATTCAAATTCCCATATATATATGTAAAACCGCACCACCAAGATTAATCGAAATATTCAATCCATAAGACAATTCAACCCACTTTTATTACTGCAAGAAATTAGCTCCAAAGACAAAAACCGTCTTGCATCACTCTATCGATTAATGCACAATACGAATGCATCATTGTACTACAACGCCTCAACCGAAATATCAGATTCACAGCTCAAAAGTCACTAGCACTAGAACTCGTAATCTTTTATATACCCCACCCAAATTTAGTGCTTGGCAAGTGCTGCCCCACGACGTTGATGCACAACCGTATGCACATGATACTACTTCCCTTTAGAGTATTTTACTAAGACCTTTTTCTATTATTTGTTGATAAAGTAACGCCTTGAAAACATCTCAAATTATTCCCAAAACGTCCCATGACATACACATCATGTCGGATATTCAAAAGGAGTATCACATTACAATACCTACATAGTCAAAGGGAACAAACACTAATGCGATAGGAGTAAGTTTTCACCCCACCTAGTACCAAGCTTACTCTTTAGTAAAAAGCTAAGTTTTCATTCACTAAAATGTTATCACATGGGATTAAAATCCTCATGTGACACTGGTTGTGTGCAACACATAATCCGTCTAAAATTCTGAAAGCCTATAATCTCATTAAGATGACAGAGACTCTTATGTAGTAACCCCATTAATCAGCACATAAGAGCTTACGTACTTCAAACCCCATGAGTAATGTTTATACTACTCCTAAGAATGTTAGTTATTGAGACAGCAACCTTCAGTTTCTTTCATTGCTATAAACATCAAGAAACCCATGGTGCCTTCAACGAACTGGAAAGCAAACATTCTTAATGTAGAAGAATCCATAAGAAACACATTACTAAATACAAAATCCATCACAAAGTACTAGTAGAAACCTCCACGTAATATATTTCTAGATTAAAAATCCCAAAACTGGTACCTCGAATACAACTCTCTGTCATTTGAACACTTAAATATGTGCTCAAATATAGTTATACAGTATAGGAGACAACACAACGGTGATGTCCGGCAACTAGGGTATCCAAATACCTATATCTAATGTAGAATTCAGGGCCAAAAAATCAATCCACTAAATGCTTATGGTGGTGGTGATGAAAGATTCTGAATAGGCGAAGGACCAGAGGGTGATACTGGTCCTTTAACTAACTGATAAGAAAACACCATCTCCTTCTTCTTCATTTCCATATTACCATCTGTTTTAACTTGTTCTTGTTCCATTCCTTTCTCATTTAGGGTTCCATTGAAGGGTTGTAAAGAACGAGCCGAGCAAAGTGATATGCAAAGAGAAACACTGAAGAGAATAAGAATAAGCCATGATAGAGCAAATCCTAGAGCTCTGGTATTGGATTCCATTGCTACATTTTGGGAAACAAATGCCCACAATTTAAAAGCAATGATTTCAGGATATATCGGGGTAACATAGTTTGTTCTAGAAATGTGGGTGCCATTTCGTCGTGGAATTTCAACATTGTGTGGTGGAGCATGTGATTTGAAATTTTAGCAAAGGAATCACTTTGTGAAGCGTTAGGCATGATTGGACAAGAGGCGTTTGGCGCTCCATTTACTCGTTCAAGTCAAATCGAAAGAATGTCAAGTACAAACTTTATTTTAATTTACGATAAAAGACACTGTGGTAATTGCATGAATTAACAAGATTGTGAGGACGTCTATTATTTATTTACACTGTACAACTTCAATTACTTTAGTTTGCTTCATGTCGATCACGTCTATGATTTGAAATATTCAAACACATTTTTATTGAAGGTTTCGTCCAATGGAGGGAAAGATGAGGCCCTATTACGGTTTTTTCGTTTCAGAATGGGTCCATCTTATATTGCCTTTAAGGAGCCGTCTTGTGTTTTTCTTATATTTGTAACGGTATAGCCTCTCTTGTTCAATTAAACGATCTTCACTTTTTCTAAAAGTTTTCAATTTCTTATGGATGGTTCTTGGTAGTTGTAATTATGGTTGCATTGATCTTCACTTTTTCTAAAAGTTTTCAATTTCTTACGGATAGTTTTTGGTTGTTGTAATTATGGTTCCATATAATTATTGTTAAATAATTATATGTTTCGTTATGCAATACTAGAATTTTGTTTCTAAAATGTTTGACAAGATAAACTTTATCAAACAATCATATTTGTCAATATTTTTCTTATTAATTTCAATAATCCATGTGTCTAATTAGAATGATTTACTTGGTATGAATTTTCATTTTAGCATTTGGTCGCTTGTCAAGTCATGCTCAATGATTAAGTTTCTAAAGTTTGATCCCTACATGAAATTTTCTTTGATGTTATACACAATCGTGTATTTATATAAAATAAAATATTTAATTAGTTCCAATCTCATACAAGGTCACCTTAGTCATGGATTTTAGATCATCTAATCATTATAAGGAGCATCAAAGCATTGGACTTGTGACTTTTCTATCATGAATGGGAACTCCCTTGCAACTCTCACTTGGATTACTTTCTTCATTCTAATACTTTAAAATCTTGATTGCCTCCTTTTCAAGTACAGGGTTTGCGATCACCATGGATAGTCTATTTATTTGATTCTTCGTGGTGTATTTGTGTTGATATGAACCAACTTTAAAGAAAGAACTGACATTAAAACTAGACAAATGAGATGTTGCCAACATGTTCATTTCCTATTTTTATTGAATATTTGATTGGTGATGCTTCTAGGATATAAAATTTGACATCTCCCTATGGTGTGTTCTCATGCAAAATATTCCATGACATTTTAAATTAATCTCTCTTGTAACCAATGATAGAAAATTAGCTATAGTTATCAATCATAACATAGAAATTATAACTCTACCTACATGCTTTGTTTTACTCTACTGATAAAATTATTAGAATTATTTTCTATATATTTTTTTAAGTTCGTCACTTTTTAAAAAGAAAGAAAGAAAAGCAGTTTCCTATACAAAACCAAATAAGGAGAAGCCCCATGAAATTATAGATCTTGTACATACCATCAAAATAAATATTATAGGTAAACTACTCATAGTGATGAAGAGATGTAGAAATAAGATTATTAGAGATAAAATCATTACCAACATAATCAATATATGAAGCATTAATATATGAAAAGATCGAAAAACCCTATTAACCATTTATCGTAAGGTTAGAAGATGACTTGGGCTCATATAGGTTAGAGAGGGAAAAAATAAGTTCTAGCTAGAGATGGTTAAAATTCACATATAGATTAGGAAATATGAGTAGAAAAAATGAGATATGCTGATTAAGAATCCTCTAAAATGATATCATCCTCATAATCAACTTCCAAAACATTATTTAGGTGGTCATGAAAAATAATCTTGTATAAAATTGAGATGTTTGCCTTTGAGAACTATAGGAGCACTTCAAATCTACATGTATAGAAAGAAAAACAAATTATTTTTTATTGATAGCGGTCCTCTCACAGTGTACAATTTTAATCAAATATCTATCATTAATAACTAGAACAATATCTCTAGTTTGAGCTTTCGAAACATCCACTTTAACTAGAAGAAAAGAAAAAAGAAAAGAAAAAGTGACCAAAGACTTTATTCATAGAGTATAATTTTAAGAATCAATCTTATGTATTACAAACTGCCTCTCATAGGATTCATCACACAAGATATGAAGGGGAATATAAGGAAAACATAATCATTTTGATAAAATAGAAGTACGTAAATTCTATTACCAAGTCCTAAAGCATAGCATGTTGGTTATCCTCATAATCAGAGCACACTATATGAAAATGTCTAGCTAATGGGTATAGCTTCAAATTATCCAAGATCAATTTCCATAATATCAATAGAATAGATTAGGAAAAGAAAGCTATAAGTGAAAAAAATAAAAATAAAGTCATTCTTTGAAAAATAGTCCTCAAAATCCAAAAATATATTTCTAGAGGTGTCATGAGACTTTGAGAAATACAAGTGGGTGAGTGCATGAAGATGGTGCACAAAAGGGGGTATAAGTGGAAACCTTTTTTTTGAAATCATGTAAATATGAACTTGGACAAGACATTTGAGGTTCATCCACTCAAAATGACAATATGTGTAAAATATATAAATTGTAGTGCTTTGAATCTACTTTCTAAACTACTAGAGTCTTTTACAAAATGGATAAGATTAGGTAGGTCAAACCCTGCACACATGAAAAAAATTCCAAATTTTATATCAAACATAACATTGCTATTTTTGTGTGTAGCACAAAAAACATATTTATATTTTGTATTTTGTATAACCCTTTGGTAGCATGATAACTTGTTGATATATGATTGAAAAGATCATTTGAATAGAAAGAAGAAGAGTGTGTGTTTCAATCATTGTTTTGTTGCTAATGTCAAACCTACTACATGTTGGTAAGATAATTACTTATATGTTTCAAGCACTATCACCTAGTTGACTGATGAGGAGGATTTGATTAGCAAGATGTAACAAAAGTATCTAGAGGAAAGGTTGAGTTATTATTATGTATTGAATTGCAAGAATCAGTTAAGATAGTGATAACATAATGTATTGATGATCTACTTAAGGTTACAAAATGACTGACCCTAAACTAAGAAAGCTCAGAGGAATAAAGATAAACAAAGTTCATTTGCCAAGCTTGAACAAGTTGATAGTAGGTGTTGAGCAAAGTTAGTGCAAGCCAAGAAAAATGTTAGTTGGAACCAAGTGAAAGCAAATTCTAGTGGATTCCGAGCAAGTTAGTAGGTGTTGAGCAAGTTAGTTGATGCTGAGTAATTTTTAGTTGATGACAAGCACTAGTAAAATCTAGTTGATGTCACGTAAGATAGTTTGTGTTGAGCATAAGTAAATTGATAATGTCGAGCTACTACATTATGAAAAAGATAAAAAATTCACGAAATAAAAGCTGACAAGTATGTTTTCTTGGAACTTTGTGAATCAAGAGGAAGACAAGATTGAGGAGCTGGTCACACAAAATCTTACGTAATCCATTTTAGAGGCAAATTCAAATGGATTCTAGGAAATGTTTCTAGAAAGAAAAGATATGGGATAGATACATTGTATCCTACCTAATCTATAGAAAAACCCTAATTTTGGTGACGGATAATGAGCAAAAAAAGTGTTCTAATTTCCTATATGTAGGGATATCTGGTCATGAAGCAAAAAGGTTAGAGAGTTTTGATGCAAAAATCTAACAAGGAGAAGGAAAGGGATTTTCTTCATCAAGTGACCCAAGAGAAGTCTGCAATGGCAAGCTAAGCAAGAAGGCTTAAAGAGGATAAATGCTTGAAGGGTGAATAAGCTGTCAGAACTAAAAAGATTGGAAGTCAAGCAAAGTTGAGGACTGAATAGTGATCTGTAATCTACAAGTAAGATTGTAAGTTGTATTAGATCAAATATCTACTATTACTTTCTAACAATTGTATTAACCTAGGGTAAATCCTTTGGAATAAGGTTGACTTAACAGTCATTGGAAAATTCTTTAACAGGGTGGCATTCCAAGTGAATGGCCTAAAGTCCTCTAACAAGGCTTACTTATAACAAGGTGATTAAAATCCCTTAACCGGGTCACATTTAATAGTGTGTGTTATAACCTTTAATAGGGTTGCCCTCTTATAGGGCATCACTTCAAAAGAGTGAAAATGGAGTAGCATGTTACTAGTGGTATTTTTCCAAATTGGGTTTTCGCATTAAATCACTGTGTCAAGTGTGTTGATGGATATGTTGTGTTTTATGCTTTACATTTCTACATGTTGATTTAATAGTAACATATCAGTTTTGGTTAACATAGAATGAATGCATGCATGGTTAAGAATGTTTTATGGGTGCACTGAATTGTGAAAAGTTTTGATTGTACATTTAGACCTTGAATAATTGATTCACTCGCATCCCCACCCCCTTTCAGTTATTCTAAAAGAATTTGAACAATTGTTATCAGAGCCATCTACTTAAGAGGATAAGTTTTAGGGTACTAGAAGCATAAAGATCGAGATGTAGAAAAGAGAGCTACACAAGCTCAATAGAGATAACTTTTTTGCATGGCAAATTTTGATGAAGCTACACATTGAAGGACTTGGAGATTATGAAAAATCTTGCATTTCAGTAGAACATGTTGATCCACCAAGAGCCCTAACTTCTAAAGATTTAAAGAAAAAGAAACAACACAATCAAGAAATGTTGGAGATTGCCTCTTCCTTAAGCTATGCTAAGTTTGATTATATCAAAGGCCTTAAAAGTATTAAAAATATGTGGGATGCCGTGGACACCATCTATGGAGGAGACAAAAATGTTCAAAGAGCCAAGTTAGAGAGCCTCAAAGGTAAGTTTGATGACATGAGAATGGAAGAAGGTGAAAATATTGCTCAATATTTTTCTAGAATAAAATAAGTTGTTAGTGCAATAAAAGGTGTTAACTGTAAAATAGATGATGATACTATGCCAAGTAAAATCTTGAGAACATTGTTCCCTATGTATGCCATTAGAGTGTCTGCAATTCAAGAGTTAAGATGTATACCAAGAAATGATCTAACCCATGAAGGTCTGGTAGGAAGACTCACTGCTTTTGAGCTATCTAATTTTGACAACTATAGACCAAAGAGTATTGAATCAAATTTCAAAGAAAAATTGTTACTAAAAGATTCTAAGGAGGTAAAGCCAAAGAAGAAGAAAAGAAAGATAAAGTATGTATCTAGTGATAGTAGTATAGATGAGGAAGACATTGAACAATTGGAAGCATTATTGGCAAGAAGATTTCATAGATAAAAACATAAATTCAAAGGTAAGCTGCCTATCATTTGTTTCAATTGCAATGAAGTTGGTCATATTTCTGCAAGATGTACACAGAAGAAGAAATTCAAAGAAGGGAACAAGCACAAAAATAGAAGAGAAGATAATGGAATAGATTACAGAGATAAAGGCAAGAAGTCATGCTACATTACTGATGAACATGACTCTGAGGAAAATGATAATGAAGTGATATATGTTGCAATGAAGGATGAATCAAATGAGGAAGAGGCAACTACACTTATAACTTGTGTGAACAAGAATGACAAATGGATCATTAAAAGTGGATGCTCACATCACATGACTGGAGACAAAAGTAAGTTAATAACCTTAACTTGTTATGATGGAAATAGTGTAACATTTGGTAATGATGGACCATGCTTGATAAAAGGAAAAGGGTCTATCATACTCATACACAAGATTTCATGTGATAATGCTTATTATGTTGAAGGATTGAATTATAACTTGTTAAGTGTGTCACAATTGAACAATTTGGGATGCAAAGTTGAGATTGAAAGCAGTCAAGATATATGATACAAATGGAAACTTGATTGGTAAAGGTGATCAAACTAAGAGTAATATATTCTATTTGGATGTAGAAAATGCTACTTATCTTATTGCAAAATTTGATGATGTATGGCTTTGGCACAAGAGGTTATGTCATGAAATTTTGGTAATCTGATTAATATCAACAACATGAAAAGAATTAGAGTTTTTTCTAAGTTGAAGAAACCAAAAAATATAATGTGCAAACAATGTTAGCTAGGAAAGATGATAAAGTAAAGCATTAAAAGTAAAGCTTATACCTCTAAGGAAATACTTGAAATTGTTCATACTAACTTGTGTGGACCTATTGAAGTGCAAAGCTACAAAGGAGATAAGTATATAGAATATTGTTTATTGATGATTACTCTAGAATGATGATAGTCATGTTTCTAAAATAAAAATTAGATCCTTTTCAATTATTTAAATGATACTTGGCAAGAGTTCGAAATGCTTGAGATCAAACAGAAGAGGTGAATTCATTTCACTTGAGTTTGAGATGTTTTGCAAATATAGAGGGAATGCCCTACATCAAACAAGCTAACATTCATTTCATACAAATTGATGGAGAGGATTTTACTTTAGGAACTACCTAAAGTAATTATAGGGCTGGAGTTACAAATTAGTCACAAGCAAAGGTGACAAAGGGAGAAAATTGAAGAACCTACCAAAGTCTATACCTACATACAACAAAGATGCCAAGCGTTCAATCTATGTCTTTGGCATTGTTGTCAAAGAGGGAGAATGTACATTAAACTGATCAAGGGAGAAATGATGAAGGGAGATTGTACATTAAACTAATCAAAGCAAGAGAAACAAAGGAACAATTGAGAGAATACATCATCAGATGATCAATTTGGTAAGAAAGAAAGAGGGAGAAAGTAAAAGAATCAAAGGAAAGCAAAAAGAAATCAAGGCAAGGACCGGAACAAAAAGAGGGAGTTATATTTTGTAACCTAATCAAAAGAGGGAGTTTCTGATAGAGGGAGTAAGTTTGAATCATAAGGTTTCTTTTTGATGTTTCCTTACTATTTTAACCTAGTTAGTTTGATGGAACAAGATGTTCATCATTCGTTTGACTGGTTAATCAGTGTAGTTTGCCATCAATGCCAAAGAGGGAGATTGTTGATATATGATTGAAAAGATCATTTGAGTAGAAAGAAGAAGAGTGTGTGTTTGAATCATTGTTTTGTCACTAATGTAAAACTTTCTACATGCTAGTAAGTCAATTGCTTATATGTTTCAAGCATGATCACCTAGTTGATTGATGAGGAGGATTTGATCAACAAGATGTAACAAGAATACCTAGAGGAAAGGTTGAGTTATGATTATGTATTGAAGTGCAAGAATTAGTTAAGATGGTGATAACATAATATATTAACGATCTACATGAGGTTACAAGATGACTGGCTACACTTAGAAAGTTTAGAAGAATAAAGTTAAACAAAGTTCATTTGCCAAGCTTGACCAAGTTGATAGGAGGTGCTGAATAAAGTTAGTGCAAGCTGAGAAAAAAGTTAGTTGGAGCTGAGTGAAAGCAAATTCTAGTGGATGTCGAGCAAGTTATTAGGTGTTGAGCAAGTTAGTTGATGATGATGAGTAATTTTTAGTTGATGAAAAGCACTAGTGAAATCTAGTTGATGCCAAGTGATTTTACAATAGATGCCAAGTAACATAGTTTGTGCTAATAATCAATAAATTGATAATGTCGAGCTATTGTATTATGAGAAAGATCAAAGATTCGCCAAATAAAAGCTGACAAGTTTATTTTCTTAGAACTTTTGAATAAAGAGGAAGACAAGATTGATGAGTTGGTCATACATAATCTTATGTAAACCATTTTGGAGGAAAATTGAAATGGATTCTAAAAGAAGTTTCTAGAAAAGACAAGATATGGGGTAGATACAATGTATCCTACCTAATCCATCAAAAAGTCCTAATTTTGGTGATGGATAATGAGTAGGAAAAGTGTTCTAATTTCCTATATGTAGGGATGTCTGGTAATAAAGCAAAAAGGTTAAAGAGTTTTGATGTGAAAGTTTGATAAGGAGAAGGAAAGGGGTTTTCTTCATCAAGTGACCCAAGAGAAGAAGTTTGCAATGGAAAGCTAATCAAGAAGGCTTAAAAAGGATAAATGCTTGAAGAGTGAACAAGCTATCAGAACTGCAAAGATTAGAAGCCAAGTAGAGTTGAGTACTGAATAATGATATGTAATCTATAGGTAAGGTTGTAAGTTATATCAGATCAAAGCTCTATTACTACTTTCTAAAAATTGTATCAGCCTAGGGTAAATCCTTTGGAGTAAGGTTGACTTAGCAGTCATTTGAAAATCCTTTCATAGGGTGGTAGGGTTGTATTCCAAGTGAATCACCTAAAGTCCTCTAACAAGGCTCACTTTGAACAGGGTGATTAAAATACCTTAGTTGGGTCACATTTAATAGTGCGTGTTGTAACATTTAATAGGGTTGGCCTTTAACAAGGCATCACTTCAAGAGAGTGAAAAAGGAGTAGCATGTTACTAGTGGTTTTTTCCCAAATTGGGTTTCCATGTTAAATCATTGTGTCAAGTGTGTTGATGGATATGTTGTGTTTTATGCTTTATATTTCTGCATGTTGATTTAATAGTAACATATCAACTTTGGTTAACACAAAATGAATGCATGCATGATTAAGAATATTTTATGGGTTTATTGAATTGTGAAAATTTTTAATTGTACATCTGGACCTTGAATAAATAATTCACCCCATCCTCTCTCAGTTATTCTAAAAGAATTTCAACATAATTAAGAGTCATATCTAGAATTTGTGTATTTTTTTTGTAATTTACTAATGAGTATATTTTCTAATTAATTATTAAACTAACTACATCCTAAAATTTGTGTACATGTTCATGTGTTGAGCATAACTTGCATCAAAATAATTGAAAATCCAAACTTTTTTTAATAAAAGTGTATAGAATCATCTGTAGAACAATAATATATAATTTATTTTTAATTTGGTTAAATATATCAAAAGTTACTAAAAAAATGGTATACATATGTCTATGATGAATGTGAAGGCATTGTTAAAAGTAATGAAACTTTACATTGTTAATATTGTCCAAAAATAGAAAAAATATATGGTTAGAAAGCTAAGAAGATGTGTTATATTAGGGTAGTAATTTTAGAGATACCCACTTCACCATTAGAAAACCTGATGAAGGCAATATGGGAATTCATATTAGAAGATGAAAATACATCTAAAGGAAAAAAATTGGAGGGATAATAGTCCCCCAAGCCTTTGGGTCATCTCCCTATGCTATTACCAAGTGATAACCCGATTAGGTTTCTAGGATTCAAATAACCCAATCGAGTTATGAAAATTGAAAATAACATTCAAAACTTGATTAGGTTATTCAAAACTTGACTAGGTTTAGAAGAAGTAAAATTACTTCTTCAAAACTCGATCAGGTTTTGAAGAACTAAAAGAAGGCTTTACTTTGAAGGCCATAACTTTCACATATGGAGTCTGAATGACTTCATTCAAAATGCTTTAGAAATCTATTGAAGAGTTATACAACATGATGTAGATAAATAGATCTTATCTAGTCAAAATTTTATTTTCCATCAATTTGTATTAAGCATAATCTAAAATAGGCAGTCATTAGTTTCCAAATGCATAATGAGTAGGTAAACACAAAGGCTAACATATTTTTAATTCTCTT